>PVIW01002680.1:52254-122297 GCA_004026585.1 Noctilio leporinus | reverse complement strand
TATAATCCAGTCAGTGAAGGACAAATACCATATGATCTCACCCATTACAGGACAATAATGAACAAAACTAACAACAAGCAATACAGAACCAAATATATGAATACAGTGAATAGGCCTTCAGTGGTCAGGGGGAAGTGGGTTTGAGGGAGGGGGCAGGCAGAGGCATGGAAGGGGAGCAGTTTAGACAAGAACCTAGTATAAAGAACCATGGACATGGACAACAGGTGGGATTCACTTTGGGGGGAATGGGTGGGTGGGGAGGGGGACAGAGGGGAGCAAAAAGTGGATGGATATAATACAACAATAATAAAATTTTAAAAAATACAATAAAGTTTGAATTAAACCCTGGCTGGCGTGGCTCAGTGAATTGAGCACTGGCCTATGTCACGTTGGGGAGGCAAGTCCCCTGTCCCTCTCTGTATATGGCTGGCCCTTCTGCTGGAGTCTGCCAACTAAGCTGTCCTTCAAGCTAATCTTATCACAGAGCCCTGGAACACTGAGCCCAGGGGCAACCAACATAGAGGCCCTGAACCAACAGGTGCTGTCTTTAGGTATAGTGCCTCTTTGTTCTAAGGTACATACTGCCTTCTTTGTTCCAAGATGTACATATATAAGATGCCCTTGGTGTAAGCTAGGTGTGCTGCCATTGGACAGGGTAGACTAACTTTGTGCAGAATGCCAACACCCTCGTGAGAAGCCTGGTCTTTTGGTAGTTAGCCTGCTGCTGTTTGTGATAAAATCTCTTGAAAGCTCTGAGTTAAGTCCATGTTTATGATCAGGCCAGAGGCCTGCCCATCATCAGAACCTACTGGTCCAAAATCTTTCAAAGCTCCAAGACGTGACAGCCTGCGCACCCTAGGGTCACTGTTTCCATTCCCAGTCAGTGCACATACCCAGGATTCAGGCTAGGTCTCCAGCCAGGTCCCCAGCTGGGGTTTCTATATGCAGGTGAAAGGCAACCATACATTGATGTTTCTTTCCCTTTCTTCTTCTCTCCCTTTCTTCTTCCCTCCCTTCCCCTCTGACTCAAAATAATGAATAAAAGTTTTTTAAAAATTAAATTAAAATAAAAAATTTAAAAAGGCTCCAAAGTTTCTGGCCTAGGAAGCTCATCCAAAGGTGATTAAATGGGGACGAACAAAAGCATTTTAAGTGAAAGAGGAAAAGTGAGGAAAACAATAAACACAGATTGACCTGCATATAGAAGATGCTTATGACATATCCAAGGGAATTTGCCCAATAAATAATCAGTTATACTTATGAAAGTGAAGCTCAAGTGATATAAGAACTGAAAATATCAGTTTGAAGTCACCAATTATGGTAATATGAAGCTATCAATTGGTTGAGACACATTATTAACATATAGTATGTAGAAATTACATGAAACCTAAAATATTATACAAATATTGGTCACTAGGTTTAATACAAATTTTATTTTCAAATGGCATTGGCTATAATGACTTTGAGCATTATAAACCCAAGCAATTGTTGAAAATATTATTTTCTTATCTGGTGGCTTTTAGCTGCAAACCCACTGAATCTGAACAAAATCCTCCTCCTTCATTCAGCTCCCTGGGAAAAATAGTTTACAGATAAGAGTTTTTAAGGTGAGAATTTTGGATATGGACAATAACATATAAGAATTGCAGCTATTATGGTTGAGCACATATGCAATGTAATAATGAATATATGTATGTAGTTTCCAATTTATGGGGCCACCTTGGAGGACATGTTACTATATACATTTTACAGATGGCAAAATGAGAAGAAAGTTTAAATTACTTGCTTTAGAGTTTACAGCTATTAAGAGTTAGAGCCAAGAACAGAATCCAGATTTGAACCCAATTTTAATGTTATACCTATGTGTTTCTGCAATCCATGCTGCTTTACATATACAGGGTCCATGGGGTTGGCAGCAAGGAAGCATAGAACTCACTTACATATGCCTGGAAGTTATACTTGGATTTAAAGTACAAGCTGACATTGACATTAATGACTTAGTAAGACTGTTTGCTCCTTCTCCATGTCCTAGCACTGTTTCTTGTGCATAGTAGTGCTGCTTAAAAATAAGCATTTGTTAAATAATGTTTCTAAATGGTTCAGGTGAAAACCATGATCTACTTCAGTCAGAGGCTCTCTACCTTTAACTTACTCATTTCAATATTCATATGGTCCACGCCAACTTATTTTAGCGTTTAAGTATTTAGAAAACTAGCATGAAGGTTTTCTAAATGGTAACTAAAAAATGTCTCATAACAGTCCAGCCATATGTAATTAAATAATTTGGCTGCTAAGAACTCTTTGGGCAAATACACTGTGATATCATATTTAAAAGAAATGAGGTGACAATAGTCCTGGCTGGTGTGGCTCAATTGGTTGGAGTACATTGTCCCATAAACTGAAAAGTTGTGGGCTGGATTTCCAGTTGTGGTTTGGTCCTGGTCCAGGTATGTGTAAGAGACAACTGATTGATGTTTCTCTTTCGCATCAGTGTTTCTCTCATCCCATTCTCCCTCCCTCTCCCTCAATCTTAAAAAAAATCAAGAAGCATGTCCTCAGGTAAATGTAAAAAAAAGAAAAAAGAAAGCAAATGAGGTGAAAATATGAAAAGAAAGAACATTAATAAAAATTAAATCATTTAAATACTGTAAGTATATGCTGATTATTGGGTTAATACATAGAAGGAGTAGAAATTGTATTATTTTAATTTTTTACCAAGTTATTAAAGTGCTCAAATCTGCTATTTCTTTGTCATCATTTCAAGTATTTGGGGGAAATACTTTTACAAAAGCTTCTATATATACACGTTTACCAAAATGTTTCATATAAAATTATTTTTTAATCTTCCAACTTTTATAAAACTGTATAGAAAGGATAATTTTACAAGTTTATCTTGATGTGAACATTTTTAAACTAGATTTTTTTTTTCTTAAAATTGCATCTCCATGTCCAATTTGGGTATTATACTTTTAATATAATGCATTGCACTTTTAACAGGTTTAATTCAATTTACAACAAATGCCTCTAATTAAGTTAAAAGATCTTTGAAAATTGCTAAATCTTAGGGGTAATATTATCACTACTGACATTGAAATAATTGATCATTCCCACTGAGGCACAAAAGTGTGAATGTTCTAATGAGAAAACAGAGATTAAAGTACGTTGAAGGAGTCCAAAGAGACTCCCGAACTCTTTAGGCTGTTATTTCCAATGATGGTCTCTGAATGGGAGTGGGAAGACTTGAAGGGGGAAGGGACAGATAAAACCTATCCCATAGTAGAAATAGAAAATGAAATCAAACTTCGACAACAAAGTCACCACTTGGAGGCAAGAAAACCAAAATCTGCCTGCTTCTCTGAAAATAATATATTTTATTTAATATCCTTGTGTTTTTGTTTTAGAACACCAATTTTTTATCATTTACAAATAACATTTTCTTTAATACTCATGGTAATAAATACTGAATGTGATATTAAAATGCATGTATTTTTCTAAGAGAATTCTCTCATAGTCAAGAATGAGTAAATATATAGCTTGCTGGTTCTTCATGATAATTAAGATGTATGGGAGCCAAGGACACCTAGCATCTCTGAACAATGATACCAGAGTAAGAAGCAGAAATGTACACATTTTGTCACAAGTATTATTGAAGCTTTCTTTTTAGCTGTAGGAAGTCACTTACTAGTGCAGTTGAATTGTTAGCAAGAAGAAAAACATTTACCTTTGTGGTGTTTGTCTGGCCTAATTAGTTAAAATGTTTACAAAGTACTTCTTAAGTGAAAGGAGCAAATTACTTTATGCATAATGGAAATTTATTAATAATTGGAACAATAATGTAAAAGCAGTTAGCTTTGTAAATAATTGCATTGATGAGCTGCATAATAGTGCATAAGCAGAATTGCATAAGCAAAAGAAAAAAGGCTTCACAAGTGAGATGTAAGAATGTCATCAGGAGCCTTCAGGACCTATCAGACTGCCTGTAACTGTGGGATGAGGGGAGGCAGGACCAAGCGCAGCCTGAGCATGACAGCCCAGTGTTAATCCTTGCTCCTCTATTTTCTGGTTTTGTGATATTTTGTAAATTATCTAATCTCTGGGCCTCCGATCCTCTCTGTAAAAATAAGAAGATTGTAATGTTAGAAGAGAGTACATGGCAGATTTTAAGGAAGGAGTTGGCCACTTTTAAAGGAGGATTGATTTATGGCACAAAGCTGGGAAGTCACTAAAGACAAAGAAAGTCATTTTGAATCACAAAATTGATCCTACTAGTGCAGACAATAGAAAAACACATCCTAATAGAAGAAAGCATATTGTGATTCTTCTAATGGCATCTATAGGTGGATCAGACATTTAAATAAAAAGATGTAACTTTGGATTTTCTGCACCTTTCTTAAAACCATAGTTTGGAGAGTGAATATTAGATAAATAAATTTTTGCAGAAAGAAGTCCAGAAATGGAAATGCAACCCAAATTATTGAGAATATCAGATGTGTTGAAAACAGGAGAGAAAATATATGTACTTGCATGTATAAAACAGTTTAAACAGGAGGTTGATAAACTAGTGTCAATCATTATTTTAAAAAACATAATATTCTTAGTTTTTGTTAAAAGTTTAATCTTGCCTTTTTTTGCAAAATGTGGGCACTCAGAAAATACATTGTGAGTCTCACATCACCTCATCCCAATACAATAGTCTAATATACATTGAAATCAAATTAAAATGAAGATAAGGACAAATTAGTAGAAAATAATGACAAAATGTTGACAAGAAATTTAAGAGAGTTATCCCTATCATTTTTCTCTGCTACCTGGAGCACTGAGTAGGTCTGACTAATGTTCATGAAGATTTGATTCAACTGAATTGAACTGAAAAAATGTACATAGCATAAAAATGAGATTTAGCAGTATTAGATAATATATACATATGTATAAAATATGAAAAGAAAATGTATGTTATGGTTTTCAAAATCTGAGTTTTCACTCTTTTCTCCTTGGTTGCTTACAGAGAAGTGTTCTTGCTATAGAAATCAAATCCTTCTAATTATGTCAAGGGAAGTTTTAGAAATGATTGATCCATAACTTCTTTTAAAACTACAAATAAGCCCTGGCTGGTGGCACAGTGGATAAGGTGCCAGCCTGCAAACCCAAAGGTCTCTGGTTCGATTCCCAGCCAGGGCACATAACTAGGTTGCAAGCCAGGTCTCCAGCCAGGTCCTTAGCAGGAGGCAGGTGAAAGACAACCATTCATTGATGTCACTCTTTCTCTGCCTCTCTCCCTTCCCCTTTCTCTGAAAATAATAAATAAAATATTTTAAAAAATTAAAATTAAAATTAAAACTGCAAATAAAGACCTAAAAATAGAGGAACAGATAGCCTCATAACTAGTACAACAAAATGCATAACTCTTTTTCTTTCCAGTTTAATCCTGGGTTGTTTTATTTAGCCACCTATTGAAAAAGTAATATGTTTTGATAGCTCTGAGGACATCTAGAAATTAAAGAGCTAATTAAGTTCTGAATAATTTTTGAGTCTCTGTGTCGATACACATATGTGTGTACAAATTCAAACATCTACAATAGCCAAATACCATTGGATATATCCAGAAATTGACCCTTCCATGATGTCTACTTGAACTAACCACTTCCCTTGGAGAAAAATCTAACCTTTGAGCCATTTTCCCAAAGGAATCATAGATCATGCACCTGGTTAAATGGCACTAGAATGCCAAAAGTTATGATCAAAATAGGTGAGAGACATAATAAGAAACTGACTTAATTTGTTGTGAATTTACTATTCACAACAAGAATTCTAGATTCTAAAGAATCTTTAGAAACTCTTTACTACATTATGTTAAAAAAAATAAATGTCCTATAAAACATTTAAATAATGCCCCATTTCTATAAATGTTTTTGATATCTTCAGTGTTTAATTGAAATGGCATCCTTATAAATGATTTCTCTGCATACTTTATTTTTCATTTTATTAAATTATTTTATTTATTATTTTTTTGTTGTTGTTGAAGTGGAAGGAACAGCAAGTGCAAAGGCCCTGAGCTGAGAGGGTATCTGATGTGTTCAAGGCACAGCAAGGCACCCACAGTGACTGGGGGCAGAATAACCTGGGGAGATGGAAAGAAGGGAGATTAGAGAGGTTGTGGGGAGCCAAGTGTTCTCCACTGACATATAGGAACCAGTTAAAAAGATCTTGTGCATACTTTTAAAAGGACATATTTAAACATTATAAAAGCATAACAGGAAAGCAACATCTGGCATAATAATTTCAGGATGTCATCCTGAAAGAAAAAAATGCTCACAACTGGCAAAAGACTTTGCTGCCTGATAGTGGGTGGATATGCAGTATACTCCTATATTTCAAGGAATTTGCTATTTAATTAAATCAGTTGGAGCTCTAACATATAAAAGTGATAACTTCTTAATTTTTGCACTTACCAAAGTACATTTTTCAAAGGAACATCTGAAAACTCAATGCTGTTTATAATAGCAAGGAAAATAAAAGTCACAGAAATATTTAGTTCTCTCCTACTAAGTAGTTCTGCCTTCCACTATGAGACAGAGTTTCATGCAGGTCATCTCAAGAGAAGAGATCTTGAGAACTGTACCTGTACTAAAGGAAAGGAAGAGAACTAAGCAGAAGGGAATCCTGACCCACAAGGAGAATGGAACTGAGGACTTGGCTAATGATCTAGAGTTGGAGTATTCCCTTGAGAGTTGTCCTAAAATGAGGCAAGAAAACAAGGCCTGTGTGTTTCCATATCAGTCAGACACTGACTGCAAGTTATCCTACGGGAGGACCTGGATATGCATATTTCCTGTGGCCAAGGAGCACTGTTAAAGTGGGATTCTGGTCTGAGCCATTAGCAGCCAATATTCCCAGGAACTAAATGATATAGGATTAGCCTGCAGAGGGATCTGGATGAGACAACACAGCATTCATCACACTCCATATCTTCTGCTGCTCAGAACCTTTTGCTTCTATAGTAAACTCATACCATCTAGGAATAGTTCCTCCAGAATCAAGGTCAGTCTTGTGTTCTCGGAAGCTTGGTGGAGTAGGGTTAGTAAAAACAACTACAGTGAGATGCTGTAGTTGATTTCCAGGTTATAACTGAAACTCTTTTTTAAATTATTATTATTCTTTTAATTAATTTATTATTGTTGCATTATAACTTAAAAAAAAAAAAAGTATTCATTAGTTTCAGAGAGAAGAGTAGGGAGGGAGGAGGAAAAGAACTGCATCAATGCCCTGGCTGGTAGCACAGTGGATAAGGCGCCGGCCTGCAAACCCAAAGGTTCGATTCCCCAGCCAGGGCATATAACAAGGTTGCAAAACAGGTCTCCAGTCAGGTCTGTGGCTGGAGGCAGGTGAAAAGCAGCCATACATTGATGTCTCTTTCCCTCTCTGCCTCTCTCTCTTCCCCTCTTTCTAAGAATAATTAAATAAAATCTTAAAAAAAAAAAAAAAAAGAAAGAAAAGCATCAATGTATGGTTGCCTTTCACCTGCCTCCAGCTAAAGACCTGGCTGGAGACCTGGCTTGAAACCTATTTTGTGCCCTGGCGGGGAATTGAACTGGCTATAACTGAAGCTTTTTATCACCCTCCTTCACCATACATCATATTCCTATCACCCTCACCAATATCTCTGCTGGTCTAGATGGCCTGCCTGAATTCCTAGACAGCATGCTCCTCTCAGTGTAAACAATTAAAGCTAATTATGAGAAGACCAGAAAGTGCCCCAAAGGGATCATTTGAAATTCAAACCTATTCTTCCCTGCCTCAATAACTCATCCTCCCACTGATGCAATGGGATAATTAACCCTGCCAGTTGTGGTGACTCTTTCCTTGCCTGGTCTCCATGAATAAGGAGCTTGATGTGACCTGGTGGTGGCTTACAGTTTAAAGGTCTGTTTTCCCTAATAAAAACATTCCTCTTCTGGAACCAGAGTCTCTAGTATTATAAAATCTAAAGTCCTTAAGTTAGGAAATACAAAACTTCCAGTGGGCCACTGGAATTGTGAATGAGGACATTTCTACTTCAGCTCTTGGTTCCTAATTATCCTATGTACTGGGACATCCCAAAATATGGTCATTGATTTAAGATGTATCCTTCATGCTGAAGCAGTGGAGCCCTAGCCTTACAAAACAACATCTTCAAGATGGCATCTCAGCTGTTCTTCTAATAGAATGGTTCGTTACTCTATTAGGTTGGAAACATCTGGAGAGTAGGTGGAGAATGTGTTAGGATTAGTAGATCATGTGCCCGTGACTGCATCTTCTTTGAAGTACAGCAAGCTTCTTCTAAGCAATGTTGTGCAGCATTCTATGTTAATAAACACAACATAAATCCTCAGCTATTGATATTGGCCATGACCCAGTGTCAGTAAAAGCAAACCTGTATCTGAAAAAATGTGTTGATTACAATGCTGCCTCTTCCAAGGAGAAAAGAGTCCCACGGAGCTGACTTGCCACCAAGTGGCTGGTTGGTGTTGTTGAGGAATGGTATTAAATCAAGGACAGGATTTGTTTCTGTTGATGGAAGGTTGGACATTTGGCAGCAGTAAATAATTCAAGTCAGAGTGACTGGAAGTGTAATTAGGCCACTGTATAACTTCTCTCTCTTCCACATGCCTGTTTGGATCTCAAGTCCATTATGTCAGCATCAACATGGTCAATAATAAAGGCTAGCTGATGTTAAACAGCTGAGTTTTGTCTATTTATTTGTTTAGTGCCCTATGCAGGGTGGATGCCCCATAAGGGGACCATCATGCAATAAAAAAATCTTCACACTTTGTATTTAATTAAAGGTAAATTCACATACCTCTTCCCAAAATTCTCCATTCCATATTTTCTCATCCTTTTTCTTTTAAGATCCTGTCCAGCCATATAAGACCTTTGTCTCTACCTTGAGTCCTTGTGTATGTTTACTTTGGGTTATTTCATTTTCAACATAAAGATGATAACTAGTTGCATTAGGAAGAACTGCAGCTACTGGAGAATTTTTCCTACTTGCTCTCTCTAGTATGGCACTCCTAGAGAGAGATAGCAGCAATCTATCTGTTGTTTTATACCTATTATCTGTGAACTATGTTTGGCCCTTTCCCTCTTCCATTAGCTGGTATTCAGGTGATCCTCCCCCTATGCTCCAAGAGGAACTCCAATGTATCTGTTCATGTAGCTTCCTTTAAAAATTAAGATCAGCCCTGGTTGGTGGCACAGTGGATAAGTAAGGCACTAGCTGTGAATCCAAAGGTCACTGGTTCGATTCCCAGCCAGGGCGCATAACCAGGTTGCAAGCCAGGTCTCCAACCAGGACCTTAGCTGGAGGCAGGTGAAGGCAACCATACATTGAAGTCTCTCTGCCTCTCTGCCTATTTCCCTTCCCCTCTTTCTGAAAATAATAAACACAATCTTTTAAAATAATAAATAATAAATAAATAAATAAACATTTAGATCATAATCAGAAACTGTGCTATGAAAATAACAAATCAAGATAGACAATGAGATAGCATGTGACTTCTGAATGAACACGGGAGGCCACTTGTGTGTAATAGGCATTTACTGAGACCTAAATGAGATGGACTCAGATTATGACAATGAGGAAAAGTATTCTAGAAAGAATGATTGAAAGCCCTGGCTAGCGGCACAGTGGATAAGGTGCTGGCCTGGGAACCCAAAGGTCGCTGGTTTGATTCCCCAGCCAGGGCACATAACCAGGTTGCAAGTCAGGTCTCCAGCCAGGTCCTTAGCTGGAGGCAGGTGAAAGGCAATCATACATTGATATCTCTCCCTTTCTGCCTCTCTCCCTTCCTCTCTCTCTGGAAATAATAAATAAAATCTTTTAAAAAAAAAAGGAATGATTGAGTCTCTGGGTCAAGAATCATCCCTGAGGCCAGCAGATCAGTTCTATTCTTTATGTTCTACCACTATCTATTGCTACTTTTCTTTTTAATTTGAGCAAATTTATATAAAGATGTTGACATTTTGACCAAAGAAGCTTAATATGAATCCTAATATGAATTCAATATATGCCATGTTTGAGGGTTGAGGGGAAATCTTTTTTCTGTAAATCAACAAAAATAGCTAATTAAAATAATTGTAAGATTTGCATGGCTGAAGTAGCAACAATTAGCTGGCTTCCAAGAAGTACTTTCCAATCTGTCTCCTGCCCACCTCCAATTATAAAGGCAAGAAAAACCTACACATTCCCTTCACCAGCTGCCTTTTGCAACTGAGTTTCTGGCTATTTGACTCAGTTTTCTACAATGAGATGCAAGGAAAAGGTTGTTCGATGAATTTTGAGAATGCTAATAATCTTCCTAGTAGGAAAGATAAAAAGAAGAGGAAACTTATTCTTAACTGGACCTTCTTCATGTCTTTGAATGCAACCTTGAGATCTAGAGCTCTGGAAATTGTGAGGTATAGAGAGATTTACAGAGAGCTGAGCCTGAGTCCTTCCTGATCTAAGCTGCTGAAATTGTACCTGAAGCTGCCTTCTCACTTACTCTTTTTTTAAAAAAATATTTTATTCATTATTTTCAAAGAGAAGGGCAGGGAGGGAGGAAGAAAGGGAGAGAAGCGTCAATGTATGGTTGCTTCCAGCTATGGACCTGGCTGAAGACCTGGCTGGAGACCTGGCTTGCAACCTAATTATGTACCCTGACTGAGAATCGAACCAGTAACCTTTGGGTTTGCAGGCCAGTGCCAATCCACTGAGCCACCAGCCAGGGCTTCATCTACTCCTTCTTATGTGAAGAAATGAAACTCCTTATTGTGTAGGCCACGCATATTTGGTTTTTTCTTTTAAAAATTATTTGCAATATTAAATTATTAGTTACCAATACTGACATCTTAATACACTTAATTTCTAAAGTCTTGAAAAATCTAGAATAGAAATTGGCATAAAATAAAATTAAAAGCGAGGTTAAAATGAAAGTGAGTTAAAAAAAAAACACCATAAAGAAGCAAAATACATACATTATTTCATTTGCCTTGATAAGGTCACTCAAGTCACTGAAAAATAAAACAAAGAACCTAAGTTTTTGTTAGTTTTGTTTTAAATATTCAATACCATTTTTAGTTGAATAACATAGGTGAAAAATAATTAATTATATATTGATTTATGTGATGGTGCTCTGTGGTTACTGCTACAAGTTTGTGTATTTGGTAGGTGACAGGATAATTATGAAATGCCCATATTGAGCATATCATGAGCAAAAAATGTCATTTACAAAGGTTGTTATGAGATTTCCCACAAAACATTTCCTCAGCCAAGGGTATTTTGTGTGTGTGTGTGTGTGTGTGTGTGTGTGTGTGGTCTGAAACAATTCATAGCACTGGAATTGTATCTCCCTGGATACAGTCACAGACATTCACACACAATATGTTTAGAAAAGAAATGATGAAAATATGTTATGTGAAATGTGACAATTCCCATAGTACTATTCTTTGCAATGATGACATTAATTACTAGATCCAACTTAGTAAAAAAAGTAATAAATAAATAACAGCACAATAGGTAAGTTAGGACTAAAGGGTGTTAAGTGAAAAGAAGGATATTATGTGATAGAAGTTAATAAAATATTTAGCTGCCTCTAAATTAGCTCTGAACAAAAATGTAAAATACTAAATTAAGAAATCATAAATTCCTGAATTTAGGGTATTTTCAAAACAAGGGGCAGTGCAATAATCCCCATGTAAAGCAATCATAATAGAAGACCAAGTTGGGTAAAAGAAATACTGAGAGCTTGAACCCAAGTCAATAAAGCCAGAAGAGCAATACCACATTTCTCCCATGGCAAAGATCCACACAGCAGAATAGTACCTGAGCTATCTGAACTCATCTAGAATCTTTGAGTGTGTTTGGAAATGAATCCCCATTTATATAGTAACTCGTAGGATTGATTTAAAAGCAAGTCATTATCCAGCATCTTAAAGTCATGAGTGAAGTTTATGGAAATGAAAACCCTATTGTTTTCCTTCAAGAGTGTCACTATAGTGTTTCCATTTCTTTTCAGAAAGCAGCAGCAGGGAGAGTAAGGGCAGATTGCCAAGTTTGAGACTAGGGATATCCTTGAAGACAGCCTAAACCAAAATAAACACAAAAACAAACATGTCTACAATTAGAAGATAGTAACACTGAATTATAATTAGTTGTCTCAGGAAGTGAAGATATTTTCAGTTAACTGAATGGGTGACAATTACTTGGATTATTGTCATACTTAAAATGTCAGTGTTAAATGATTGCTTTAAGCACATAATAATAAATTCTGCATTCTTAAGTGGCAAAGACAACAAAGC
This sequence comes from Noctilio leporinus, assembly GCA_004026585.1. Classification (NCBI taxonomy): domain Eukaryota; kingdom Metazoa; phylum Chordata; class Mammalia; order Chiroptera; family Noctilionidae; genus Noctilio; species Noctilio leporinus. Next base: position 109,982 of record PVIW01002680.1, on the reverse strand, counting down.
TAAATATAGGGAATGTTTTTACTGGAAGCAAAATGAAACATTAACAGAAACCTGCAACACACAATTTAAAATCACAGGGAACAAAAGAGGAATAACTATAGATGAATGAACCTGGTTTGGATACTTCTTTGCTTAGAACCAGGAGTAAGTCAAAAACTCATGGAGAAAATCCATGTGAGGGCACACTCGTCATTTGAAGAGCGCGTGCATAAGGCAGGTGACTACAGAGAATGCTACAGAACCTGAACAATCCCCTTCCTGGAAATCTGGGTTAATTATAGCATTTATGAAATTGCATTGGTTAATTTCACACCTGCTGTTAAATCCTACATGATTTCCTGGGATATGTTGTGATTACATTCTAGTCCTACAAACCATATTTTCTTCATGTCAGTGTTAATTGTACAGGATTAACAAATAACAAGTGCCATTTGCTTATATTACTACTGTCAGTAACATCTCCCTTTGTTACCAGCATAGGTTCTTACTTCCTTTGGAATCCCCACGTCCCCTGAGCAAGCATAAAACCCTCAGATTCAGCTGTGGTAGTTTTTCCATCCCGCAAACCATGCCACTAAGCAGGAAGTTCTATCTAACCTCAGCACTGTGGGGAAGGGCAGCTCTTGTCTCTGCAAACTAAAGTCTGTTTGACTATTTTAGAGGTTTTTTTATTCATCACCTAAGGTTCAAGCAACACTGTTTGAGACACTGAGAACAACAAAGCAGAAATACCATAGTCTCTGTTCCTATTTTTTTCTGGGGAGAGAAGTATGTTGCATACCAACTGTTGACGGTCTAATGGGAAAGTTCTATAAATTTGGGCAGGAGAACAGTCCAATATAACCAGGAGTACTTAAAGACCATCCACTGAGAAAATAGATCTTGAGGTAGACTTTGAAGGACTAGTTTGAGAATTATGAAAATATAAAAGCACAATTTGAGAAGAGGGTAGTGAAAAGTGACCAGAGAAACTCTAGTCTCCTCCCATTTTTCTTTACAAAAGAGAAAAATATTTTCCCTCTATAAAAGCTACATGAAATAAGTCTTTAAAAGTCCCAGTTATTCTGTTATTAATAACCTGAGTCATATACATTTTTTAATTAAGAAGAAAAAGTTAACTATTCTTTCTACTTTAAAAAATGATAATGCTTTATTTACATTGTTCCCAATTATTATTGTTTCTCTCTCAGAATTTACACAGGGAATGCATAAGAAATTGGCAAAATTTTAGTAAAATAAACAACATACCACAGAAGTGTTACATCTTTAAATAAATTTATTTATATGTAAATTACATAAACATAGTCATTATTTTTTTAATTGTTCAAAAAGGTCTCCATTTGCTTCAATAATAGACTCAATTCAACTTTGGAATCTTGAGAACACTAAGTTTTCTTTATCCATAGATGTCATAATGTTTTCAATCTTAGCTTTAACAGCCTTTTTCTTGGAATGAGGTTGTTTATAACTTCTCTCTCACAAATGCTACATACATAATAGTCTAAAGGATTTGCATCTGGTGAGCTAGATGGCCTGATTTCCTTTGACCAGAATTCAGGAACATTGACACTGAGAGATTCTTGTGCCTTTTTGGCATTCTGTGCTGGTGCACCAACTTGTTGGAAGCGAAAATGATGTCCACTTGCAACTTGCTTCATCCATGGTACAACTATTTCTCTCAAAATGTCACGGTAAACATCAGCAGTCACCCTCAAGCCTTGTGGAAACAAATGTGGGGTCATGATATCTCCTTCATTGCTAATAGCACCTAACACCATCACTTTGTATCAGGAAATTTTGTTTTCATGACAATTAGGGTTTCATTAAGATTCTCACAGAAGCACCTGTTGTTTCTTCTGTTGACTATTTCGTCCTGCTGAGAATTCTTTTCACTCGAGAAGAAAATCAGAGGGTTTTCTTCTAAGGGATTTTTCCATTTTGTTAGCAGTGTCCTTGCTTTTTCAATGTGCTATTCCTTTATCTGTTGTGTCCTAAACTGGCCTCTTCTAAGAACATACAATCTGTATCTGATATCTTCCGCAATAATCTTATGAACCATTGCATTGGGCATCTACAGTTCTCATGCTGTGGAGCACATTGACTTTCCTGGAACTTCATTGATGAACTCCTGGATTTTGTGTACAACATCTGGACTTGTATGATCCTTGTGTACCTTATGTATTTTCCTTGTTGGTGTGGCAACATCAGGATTAGTATCATACACCTTCTTCATGTTGTCAACTTGTACATAAAGGGATGTTATTGAAGTCCATAATTTCCTTAGCAGTTCTTCCCTACATGCAGTCCAGAAATTATGGATGCTCCAATATTGTATTACTTCTATACGATGGTTGCTCTCAGAGTTTAATACTCTGTATCCAAAACAATGATGTTGTCATAACCTTAGAAACGTAGTTTTTCAAAATTAATAAGAAGCATGTGAAATAAGGAGATGCAAAGCTATTGCCAATTCATCACACACACCCTGTAGTTTCAGGCTTTCAAATTGCCTCCTTTTCACCCTATCCTCACATTGTCTCCCCTTTGTGTCTGTGCATCTCTTGTGTCTCTTTGTATGTCTGATTTCCTCTTATAAAAGCACCAGTGCTATTGAATTAAGGCCTTCCTAATAACCATATTTTTATTTAATTGCATTTTTAAAGACTGTATCTTCAAATACAGTTACCATTTCAGGTACTAGGGGTCAAGACTTCAACATATAAATAGGGGGAGGGCACAATCCAACCAATAACATATCCCTTGTTTAAATAACAAAAAAATAATGCCATTGAAGATACTAAAATATAAAACATTTCCATTTCTCAAAACATCTTTCTATCTCAGTCTAGTGCATTTTTTACTTTGCTATTTAATGTTGCACTTAATTGGATGGAGAAAACTCTCTGGCATGGTGCAGACTTACCCAGGCTCCCATGCACACTTGCCCATCAGTTGCAGGTCCCCACCCTTCAATGTACCCCACCATTTGCTGGACCAGTGCACCAAAGCCCAGCTAAGAGCAGGAAAGTCAATCCACCTGGAGATGCCACCTGAGTCCCTGTACCCAGATTATCATTCAAAGTGTAGGACTGGAGTGCTCACTGGGCAGGGTGGGGATAAAGAGGCTGACCAGGCCCCAGAGAAAGTTATCACTTTCTGGAAGTCTTTTCATGGGCAGTTATAGCGATGGTGAGACACAAAGGTGCTTAGTGGTATATAATTTGTCCTCAATCTCCTCTGCACTCAGCATAGCTCTTCGTATGAAGTGCTGACCCTGTTGACCAACAGTGGTTCCTGACTCATAACCAGACATTTGACCCAAAAGGCCACATCACCCATGGGAATAGGTGCTTCCATAAGCTCCTCTTTCAGTTCCACTTCAAGAGTTGGCTGTGGTTGGCCTCTCAGAATCTCCTCTGTGCCTTGACTTGCTACTGAGCACATATTTCAGTGATTGGAGAATGAATTCTCCTATGGCACTCCTCCAACTCTCTGCTTCAGATCTTCATTTCCCCAGCTCTTAAACATTTGTACATAGTATAATTTCTATCAGAAATCCATAGTATTTTCAGTGCCTCTGCTTTTCTGACTAAACCTTTCCAAAAATCTTTCCCATACCTGTGCACATATCCTTTTGCTGTTGGAAATTCTTCCTCCTCTCATCAATACATAGAGTTTAGTTCTCTATTTTTGAACCATGGGTAGCCTGAGGCTTGCTTTGGCCAACATCAGGCAATGGCAGAAGTGACTTAGTAATTCATAACAACTTTAAATTTTTATTATAAAAAATATGCTACCACTACAAAAATATATATAAAATTTCTGGCACTGGCATTGGTAGGAGATAGGATTATGGATGAAGTCCAGAAAAGTAGCAAGGAAACTGTAGAGGGGAAAGAAGTGAAAAAAGTGATAGAGGATACTGGTCCCTAATGCTACATGAAAATTGAATGATTTGCAAAATCATCACTTGTAGAAACTATGGTAAAAAAATATACATAGAAACTTGCAGATCTGGCTAAGGATAACATTACAAAGAATGATGAACTTATCAGCAGTACTTCTAGCTACCACGGTATAACTAAGTACTTCCAGATAGATAGGAGCCCAAGAAAGTACTATTCAATTTGGAAATATGGAGTGCAAAACCTTGCTTGATTGATAAATAAAAATATTTCTGAGAGGGGGAAAGATGGCAACAGAGTAGAGAGCAGTGCTGATGGTGTTCTCAAGTACCAGAGCAGCTAGAGGACAAGATAGGGAGTGCGAGACATCTTCAGGTCCCTTTAGAATTGGAGTGGTCAGCATCTGGACACAGGGGATCACAGCCCAGAGGCAGAGGAGGCCAGCAGGACAGTAGGTGAGGCGGTTCCCGACCAACTGGCTAGCGGGCCGAGGTCGGCTCTGGGCAGTGGTGGTTCTGCCCAGAGGGGCACGTTTAACTGAGACCAGCTCCAGGCTCCCTGGCGACTAAAAGTCTGAGCAGTGAAGTGTGGGTAGTAAGGGCAAACGCCGGAGGAAACAAGGAATTTAACTCCTGTAGGGGAGGGACTGTGTGAGAGACTCGCTCTGGCAGCATGGAGAGGAAGCTCCTCACAGGGCTAAAGGCGGAGGAGAAGAGTCCTGTGGGGAGCAGGAGCCAGGGAGTGGGGAAGTGCACTGGCTGGGGTGGCAAGAGAGCCGAAAATGGTGCTGCTGGGCCATCGGGGAAATAACAGCTTGAAGCCCCTGCAAGGGGGGAGGCCCAGCCCTGTGCAGCCACACAGGCCCCCAGGCTCCCACGGAAACTCCAAACTGTGAGTCGGGAACTAGTAGCGGGGGCAACTGACCTGCCCATTGCCTGAGACAAAGGCTGCAGATCACAGAGGCTGAGTAAAGGACTCCTCGGAGAGCTGATCGGCTTGGAGGTTTGGCTCCCGCCTGGGGGAGCTAGGCAGTGTTGGCTGAAGGGGGCTGCCTCCTCCGGGAACTGCCGGGACAGGGCCAGTCATCGCAGGGACCAGTGAGGTTGCAGGCTGCCCTGCAGGGGTGCCGGGTGCTCTTCGAGGGCAGAAACCTCCACCAGGAGTGGGAGGGGACACCCTGCGGGCTCCAGAATACCAGCAGCCCTAAAACCCAGCTAGGCTACTGAAGGCCCAGCCTACCTGGGGGCTGACACTCAGAATCAGCCCTGACTGACAATCAGAGGCCCTGCCATGCCAAGACCAGCTAGAATATAGACTATAGACTGCAAAGACCTGACCAAGAAAAAGAGGCAGCCTCAGGAAATGGATTGTTGCTAATCTCAAGCACCTGAGTTATACTGAAAGCTATATGAACTATTAATCCCCAACATATCCTTTTCAAAAGTTACTTCTCACATATTCTTAATCCCCCCCATCTTAATCCACCTAAATACCCAAGACCCTTCACCTACTCTTGAATTAAAGTCTACTCACTCTCTGGCTACAATGCATTCCCAGTCCTCAATCTAAGTATTCCTCCCTTCCCCAGCCACCTAAACCCTTTCTTTATTCTTTTCTTCTTCCTTTTTCTTTTTCTTTTTTCCCTCCTTTTTTTGTCTTTCTTTTTTCTTTTTTTTTCTTCTTTTCTTTCTGTTAAAGCCCACAGGTTCTGGCTCCACCTGGACCAAAATAAGATCATAAAGGGTGAACAGACACCTAAACCCTTTCTTTATTAATATTGATTTCTCTTTGTCTTGTGACTTTCTCCCTTTCTTTTTTTTTCTTTTTTTTCCTGCTAAAAGCCCTTAGGTACAGGCTTCATCTGGACCAATCAGGTATTATTAAGGGTAAACAGCCATCTAAACCCTTTCTTATTATTATTGTCATTTTTATTTCTTGTTTTCCTTTTGTTTTATTTTGTTTGTTTTGTTTTTGGGTTTTTACTTATTTATTTTCTGCTAAAAGCCCACAGGTCCAGAATACAACCAGACAGCCCAAATAAAGGACACACCAAGAACAGCAAGTGGAGAAAATCTGGGAGACTGCAACATTGAACTCCACAAATTTCCTATCACAGAAGGGTGCTCAACTAAGGCAAGGAAGCAAAGCAGGTTAACCGAAGGACAAAACAACAACAACAACAACAAAAAAAAGCAAGCAAGAACAGACACCCAAAATGGGGAAAAAAGGATCAGTCCATCACCAAAAGGAAAGGAAGAATCCCCAGAAAGACCACAAAATGAAACAGAGGCACCTGAAATATCAAATAAGGAATTCGAAAGAATGATGATAGAGAAGCTCAGTGAGCTCAGCCACATCAAAGAAAATTATAAACAACTCCAGGATAACTACAAAGAACTCCAGGGAAGTTACAAGGAACTTACTGAGAACTACAACACCATGAAAAAGGACATAGAAACTATCAATAAGTGCCAGGAGGAAATGAAGAATACAATTTCTAAATTGAAGGATACGGTAGATGGAATCAACAGTAGGCTAGAGGAAGCAGAGGACCAGATCAGCGAGTTGGAGGATAATGTAGACAAATACTCCAAGACAGTACAAGAGAATAAAAAAAGGCTGAACAAGATTGAAGAGGGTTTAAGAGAGCTGCAAGACAACATGAAACAAAACAATATCTGTATCATAGGGATACCAGAAGGAGAAGAGAAACAAGGAATGGAAAACCTGTTCAAAAAAGTCATGATAGAAAATTTCCCTAACATGATGAGTGAAAACATGAATCCAGTTCAGGAAGCACAGAGGGTCCCAAAGAGGATCAACCCACACAGACCAACACCAAGGCACATTATTATTAAAATGGCTAATTTCAAAGACAAAGAGAGAATCCTAAAAGCATCAAGAGAGAAACGACAAATAACATATAAAGGGGCTCCAATAAGGCTATCAAATGATTATTCAACAGAAACAATTCAAGCCAGAAGGGAATGGCAAAAAGTATTTCAAGTCATGGTAAACAAATGCCTGCAACCAAGAATACTCTACCCAGCAAGGCTCTCATTCAAGATAGAAGGAGAAATAAGGAGTTTCCCAGACAAAACAAGACTAAAAGAATACATCTCTACCAAACCAGCATTGCAAGAAATGCTAAAGGGTCTGTTATAAAAATAAGTAAACAAATAAAATGAAGAAACAGAGAAAGCCAAAGAAGAATACAAAGGGAGAAAATGGCAATGAATAAGTATCAATCAATAATAACCTTAAATGTAAATGGATTAAATGTACCAATCAAAAGACATAGGGTAGCCAAATGGATAAGACAACGTGACCCACATATATGCTGTCTTCAGGAGACCCACCTCAGAACAAAAGATCAACACAGATTGAGAGTGAAGGGATGGAAAAATATATATCGAGCAAATGGACACGAAAAAATAGCTGGAGTAGCAATACTGATTTCAGACAAAATAGATTTTACAATGAAGGCCATAAAAAGGGACAAAGATGAACATTTCATAATACTTAAGGGAACAATCCATCAAGAAGAAATAACTCTGATAAACGTATACGCACCCACTGTGGAAAATAGTATGGGGTTTCCTTAAAATACTGAAAATGGAACTGCCTTTTGATCCAGCAATTCCACTACTTGGGCTATACCAAAGAACCCTGAAACACCAATTCATAAGAACCTACGCACACCTATGTTCATAGCAGCACTATTTACAATAGCCAAGTGCCGGAAACAGCCTAAGTGCCCATCAGTGGATGATTGGATCAAAAAACTGGTACATTTACACAATGGAATTCTATATAGCAGAAAGAAAGAAGGAACTTGTACCCTTTGCAACAACCTGGATGGAACTGGAGAGTATTATGCTTAGTGAAATAAGCCAGTCAGTGAAGGACAAATATCATATGATCTCACCCATTATGGGACAATAATGAACAAAACTAGCAACAAGCCAAACAGAACCAAATATATGAATACAGTGAATAGGCCTTCAGTGGTCAGGGGGAAAGGGGTTGGGGGAACGGGGAGGCAGAGGCTAGGAATGGAAGCAGCTTAGACAAGAATCTAGTATAAAGGAACCATGGACATGGACAACAGGTGGGATTGACTTTGGGGGAAATGGGTGGGTGGGGAGGGGGACAGAGGGGAGCAAAAAGGGGATGGATGTAACACAACAACAATAAAATTAAAAATAAAAAAGAAACCACAAAAAAAATATTTCTCACCTTCTGTGTCTTCAGCCAGCATGCAGCCAGCAAAACATTCTCTCAGTTAAAAAAATATGGCTTGTTCAAAATAAAGGATCAAGGGTATTATGACTGTAAGATCATTTATTAAGACCTGAAAATGATGTTAGTAAATGCCTTCATCATACAGAGGCTCTCTAAAAATCTTAAGGAAATTATTCCTCAGCATTCTGACCTGTCATCCTAAGTAGAACATGACTATATCAAAAAGAATGGTGGGTGTGGCTTATTTATATTGAGTCTATCAAAATGGATATATTTAATCTGCTACACAACTTTTTAAGAAACTTTTACCATCATAGTAAAAGCATTGAAGGAAAACACTTCAAAATAAAAGTGGCTTCTGGTCCCCTGACTTTCTGTGGTTAGGAAACAAGGTAAGAATACTATGTGATTACAAACATGAGCAATTTCTTATCAAACAGAAAAGACATTCATAGGGTTTATCCCAAAGTTTAGATGGGAAAGAACTAAGAACAGCAAAGAACAATGGTGTAAGGAACAGCTCACAGGAAAATAAGTAAACTCTACTCAAGAAGCATTCTGTGGTCTGGAAGATTGGACCCAACAACAACAGTTGTCCAGCTGGATTTCAAAATTGCTATGTACCAATTATTGATATGAGCTACTGTTCCTCTCCTTTGGAAGAGAATGTCTATAATGATTATCCTACCCTATCTTTCCAGATGTGTATGGTATGGAGGAAAGATGCAGATAACCAGAACTTTTAGTTCCCTGGTCACTGGATCAAGATGAGCTATATTTGAGTAGCTGCATCCATGAAATTAATTCAGATTTGGTTCTGATTTAGTTTACGAGATTATATGTGATTTGATTCTGATGTAATAATGCACTAAGGCAGATGAAAGTAAATGTATTTTAGGAGAAATGTGATTATACTTCTATATGAAAAGTATGTGAATAACTATGGCCAAAGAATGGACAGAACTAGATTGTTTCCACTAAGTCATTGATATATCTATCTATGCAGACTATGTACTTATATGTTTATAATTCTGGGGTTAGTATGCTAGTGATTAGGGTAAAATAATAAGAGAAAATGGATATAGTTCATTCCATCATGGAGTTTTGAGTCGAGTGAGGGCAGAAAAATACTAATAAATTATAAGTAGTGGAAAATTGTACCACTGGTGAGTGTTACAAATAAGAGATCTACAGTGTTATGAAAATTAAAATAGGGATCTAGTATGGACACTAAGGATGAGTAGAAGACAACAGGTCAAGAGGAGAGGGAAGAGTTTCTAAGCAGAGGAATCACCTGGAAAGTTCCCTTGGCGAAAGGCCCTGAGGAAGTTAGGTCTAACATTTATGTTTTTGAAAAAATTCAAACACCATCCACAAAGTTATTCTCAAGTACTGCTAGTAGACAGTCTCAATTCTAAAGATTAAGAAACCGAATGTTCAAAACTACGGTTTTGAGGCAAGAAAAGATCAGATGACCATTAGTCCAGCTCCTGGAATTTCACATTTAGAAATAATTGAATTTTTCTGTGTTATAGTTAGCAAAATATGGAGTCCTGACTGAAAGTATGATGGACCTCTGAATATAGATTGAGCTTAGTCATTTTCCAAAATAGTTTTTACAAGATAAATGGGATATTTTATAAGCTGTCAAGGTATATTTTTATAATTATTATTCAGAAACATAAATTTTATAAATAAACATTAAGTTTCTTCTATAAGAAATTAAAAATATTTGTTTTAACATTTTGGTTTGTGATTTTTTTTTTGAAAAATTGCCTTGTTTATAGAGATAGACAATCCACATAAAGTAGTTTATTGTTTGCTGTTAAAATTTAATTGGAATGTTTACAGGAAGTTCTTCATCAGTGACACTGAATGGAAATAAGTCACAGAATTAGTTTTATGTCCATTGAAAATAAAACTATTTCCAATTATAAAGAATAATATTCACAGTTATGTCTGAGGTAGTCAACATCCCCTCTAAGACAAGTTTATACTAAAGTATGGAAATAAAATACAGTAACAGGAAGTTTATATTCTATACCGCAAAAAAATATGACATAATCTACTGTTAATGTTGACATATTGTGTATCACATTGGATTAGAGTTATCATTATTAGAAACCAAAAAGTTACACAATTTTTTGAATGTACAAGGAAAAAATGCCTAAATATGTTGAGTATTATCAATAGGAAAAAAATGAAAGTTTTCCTAAAAACCTTTCCTAAAAAGTTAATTATGGACCCCTTGAGAAAATAGTGTCACATAATCTGGGCCAGTTTCTTCACACTAACTAAGAAACTTTAACATGAAAATGAGAAGAAAAAATAGTGCTGAGGGAGCACTTACTAATCAAATTATAGTAGCCTTCCCCAATTGAATGTTAAGCATACATAAGTAATAAATCTAAATAGTAAATACAAGCTTTATGAAAACAAAAGTATCCTGTCTAAATGAGGCATATAACTAATTATCTCTGAGCTACAATTTATTACTTTCTAAATAAAAACTAAAACACATTCTTCTATCATTGCATAGGAAAATAAATAATGATATATACTTTTACATATGTAAAAGTAGTGTAACACAAAGCGTTATATAAATACTATACAACATTAATAAAAGAATCAACATCATTACTCCCATTATCACTTTTATTCAATGTACAATTATTACACAGTCCATAGAATCAACACACTTGATCTTACTTGGGAAATTATTTTAAAATTGCATGTTATCAAGATCTGACCTTTACTGGTATTACTGTAGGTACCTAATTACTATAGGTACCTAATCGCTAGCTATGGTATTACTGTAGGCACTTAATCACTAGCTATCAAGACACATTCTTGTGCAATTTCTTTATTTTGTAATTTATTTTACCTCTACAATTTAACAATGCATCAGAAAGATTCTTATGCAGCATGAGGTAAGAAGTACCACTGTTTGTAATCCAGTCAACACAAAAATAAATGCTCTGACCAGAATTATGACTTCCTGATATTGTCATGCCTTGTTAACTCTGAATGTTAGGGGAAAAAAATCTTTCTGAGCAACACTGATACACAAAATGTCCTCCTAGGCTTGGATGGAAACTCACTAGCTCCTCAGACTGAGTTGAAAAGAGAAACCCATATCCCTTGGATTTATTGTTGTACCACTGGATGCAGAATGAAAGATGTGACAGTAGTTCACATGTGATGATGGAGATAAAGACACAAGACTTTTCTTAGCATCATCCATGGCCATCCTCAACCCCACTTATTATTTCCTACTAGATCTTTAGGTAATAATCTTAAAAATCACTTAGAAGAATATAAAAAATATCTATCCAGGGCTAAAGAGAATTTTATGAATAGTGATTTATTTCATAAAACCTTAGAATTTTATCTTAAGTTATTTCTTGAAAACTGTAATAAAATTTTGAACTCACTTGTAAAAACATGTAAGTTTCTTCCCAGGAATAAGGAGAGTACAAAGGATATGAATCCACTTCAGAAAGCCTTATACATTTTGCTTTCAATTCTTTTAAAAATGTAATAAATACAAATGGAAACTATCAGGCTAAATAGAGAAATAGTACAGCCATTTGCATTTGGCATTTCTCCCTTAAAAAAAGAAAAGAATACTGGATATGTAAGATCAAAATGTCTTCCTTTATTGAAGGAAAACTTCAAAGTTAAGAGTAATTTATGGATTAACTGGTAAACAATGCATAACAAATTACATTAATAGCTAGTTAAAAACCCTATAAAATGGTTTATCTTGTATCATTAAGTAATAAGATTGATCAAGAACCTGTGAAACAGTAGAATGCTGATTCCCAAATGAACTCTTTGAAAAGAATGAAATAAACTTCTCTATATCCACATAAGAGATAGATACTTTCATTATAGCTCTGAAAACAGAGGCACAAAAGGTTATTCTAGGACACTATTAATTGATAAAGCCAAGATTTAAACCCAAGTAGTAGGTTGCATAGCCCGTGCTCTTAATCACTGTGCTAAGCTATATTTCTAGATTAAAATGTCCCTGAGGAACATTTCACAAAAGTACAGAAGAATAAAACCACCGCAAACCAATGGCAATTGTGAGCTCAATGTTTTATTTTGCATAATTATAGTTGGTCTATAGGAAGCATAATATGTTTTGTTCACTTGTGGTTGTAAATGTTCAGTTAGTAAAGTATCCTTTCAACTCTGAGGTTTGATGATGCTTTTAGTTCTTAAAGGGAAATAGTGCATGTTGATTTGATAAAAGCACTTATTCTGTTGATCTGTAAACAAATACTCTGAGGAAATAATTCAAAATCATGCATTTCAAAAGAAATTAGATAAAGGATTAAATTATCTAGTTTGGTCTGTTTTCTAAGTTTTCTAAACACAGTAACTGAGCATTATTAAATCTCCATGGCCTGGCTCATCAACAGTTCCACTTCCAACTTCAAATCAATCCTGGCACTAAGGAATGAGTTTATAATAAAAACATTCAATGAAAGATACCCCTTGCTTTGGCATAGAGAATTGTGGCTATGGGCCCTACCTTCCTGGGTGACTACTTCTCTAGTAACTGTTTCTATAAGGCAAAACACTGGTCCCTCAGTGGCTCAAGATCCTCTTTTAAAGCTCCATCCCCACTGCATGAAGTTCTTTTTCTGTTCCTCCTGTTTCTTCTTTCTAATCTTCACTCTAGGATATGTGCATTGATTTTAGAGAGAGATAGAGAGGGAGAAAAATGAATGTGAACATCAATCAGTTACCTCCCATAAGTACTCCAACCAGGCATCAAACAAACCTACAACTTAGGAATGTGCCTTGATTGGGATCGAACCTACAGTCTTTAGTTGAATGGGATAACACTCCAAACAACTAAGTACCTGGAATGGATTGGGCTGCTGCATCATTGTGCAAAGAGCCCATGAGTTAGAATTAGATGGCTGTATCTAACTCTTAAATATGGTAGTATCTGAGTAAACTTCAGTGAGTTACTTAAATCTCCTAAATTTTAGTTACTACATCTGAAAGATAATAGTACCCATATAATATACTAGTGGCCCTGAGTAAGCTGTTAGTGTTGTGCTGGTTAGAGGCTGCACCTGATGCATTTTTTTGCACCTGTAGTACCCTCTCTAAAGTCAATGTTCATAAGTGTGTACTGTATCCATACATGAAAAAAATGAATCAACAATTTTCTTCTTGATTCTTTGGTAAGGTTCCAGACTTACCCAATCTGCCATGTCCCATTGGTCATACTCTGACAACTAAGGCTAAATTAGTATAGGTGTAGGTGTTTTTTTAGCTGGGGCCATCTTGTAAAATAATATGGAGTACTGAAGACCTAGTCTGATATTTTCTCTATTTTGGTTTCTTATCCCCCAACTAATAATACAATCAAATCTTAAAGAATCATTATAAAAATGAAATTCTATTCTTTTTTTAGATTTTATTATTTTTCAGAGAGAGGAAGAGAGGGAGAGAAACATCAATGTATGTTTGCCTTTCACCTGCCTCCAGCTACAGACCTGGCTGGAGATCTGGATTGCAACCTAGTTAAGTTGCCCTGGCTGGAATCGAACCAGCAACCTTTGGGTTCACAGGCTGGTGCTTATCCACTGTGCCACCAGCCAGGGCAAATTCTATTCTTATAGATAGCATTTTTCCCCCTGTTACACAGTCAGCCACCACTAAAAACTCTAAGGCAATTCTGCAGACAAATGCTAATGGTTATGCAGAATTGCATGGATATACAGGCTCAGAGATGGTTTGATAGTTTCCTTCCCAAAGCCACATCATTATGAGCTGGCAGGAAGTTAGGTCAGATATAGCCAGCACCTGGAAAAATCACAAACACATCCAGATACCGCCATCTATGGCAGACTACCAAAGACTGGAACTGAATTTTCTCTCTCCTACAACAATGAACAGTTGGGTGAGGAGATAGCAGCTCTCATTAAGCTTTTGAGTACATCACTTGGAAGCTTGTTGGTCAGGATATGGCAAAAATGTAACATCAAGATAGATGAAAATTCATGTCTCCAGAGCTGTTCTATCTGCACAATTACGTTAATGTGTCCCAGATTTGAACTCATCATTGATATTCGCATTAGTCCCTGGACTTATTCCACTAGTGCCACCAAAGTGCCCCTCTTCAAGTCAAATGGCAGTGTCAAATCACCACCAGCAAACCCTGGAGTGTGTCCAGCCTTCAGAGGTTGAGTCCAATCTAATCAAATGGCAGCACTTTAGGGAAAAGGTTTGTCTGCAGAATGGATGAAAACTCATTCTACAGCTTTTTATGATAATCTACAGAGGGTAAAGAACAGAGGATGGCAGGGAAAAAATGCCACAACTTCAACAAATAGTTACTGAGCAATTACATGTTCCAGTCATTGTTCTCAGTGATATTGTAAATAAAAACATGACAATTTATAGCTTCTGCCTTCAAGAAAATTGCAATATAGAAAGTGCCTCCCATAGAAAGTATAGCAGAAAGAGCAGTTATGAACATTGGGGTTAAAGAATCTAGGTGAGAATCATAGCTCCGACTCTTTCCTTGTTTATGTCACAAGGCAAATCACTTAAATGCCCAAACTTCAGTTTTCTCATCTATGTGGTAAATAATAAACATACTCTGTAGTAGATAGAAAGGGAGAATTGGCTTTCTATGTGAATTAAAAAGAAAACTGTGTTGAGCTCCAAATATATTAAAGTATATTAATATTAATTTTACTGCTAGAAGAAGAAAATGCAAGATAATATTTTTAATCTACAGTACAGAAAAAATTTAAGCATAACACAAAAGATCATAAACCATACTGTCAAAAAGTGATGGACTGAGAGGATATCACATTTAAAGATTTCAATTTAATAAGAGTCAACAGAGAAAGGTTAGCAAATAGATGACTTATTGGGAGAAGGTACTAGCAACATCTACTATCTAGAATTTACTAGAAATTTTCACAAATTAACAAGAAAAATACAGAAAACTCAGTATCAAATGAGCAAAATGTGTGAAGAAGCTTCACAGAAGAAGAAACCCAAATGGCAATAAGTATGGG
Source organism: Noctilio leporinus (assembly GCA_004026585.1). Lineage (NCBI taxonomy): Eukaryota > Metazoa > Chordata > Mammalia > Chiroptera > Noctilionidae > Noctilio > Noctilio leporinus. The sequence continues at coordinate 94,774 of PVIW01002680.1, read as the reverse complement.
GGGAATACATAAACTTATTTGTAGTCAGAGGAAATAAAATTAAAACAATAAAATACCACTTAAAATAGATCACATTAGCAAAAATTAGAAAATTGTTTAATACCACATGTAGGAAGATATGAGGGACAAGATCCTTACATGCCTTTGATGGGTTTGTGGATATAAGCACACTTGTATACTATAACTTGGCAATCCTACTTGTAGATATATTTCTCAAAAAATAGTCTCACATTAGACCAGAAAGGTGCACATTTACTTCAATGTTGTTGCTAATAGTGGTATTGCAAATAGTCTAAAAAAAAAAAAAAAAAAAAAACATAAATGCACACTACAAAATAGTGCAAAATAGTGTTAAGTAAGATAAATCAGATGGAAAAAGTCAAGAACTAAATAATTCCTCTCATATGTGGGATATAAAACTAAAAGCAACAAATGAACAAACAAGACAAGCAAACAACTCATAGACTCAGAAAACAGTATGGTGGTCACCCGAGAGAAGGAGGTAAGGGGTGGTAAAGGTGAAGGGGTCAACTATGTGGTTACAGAAAGAGATTTGGCTTTGGGTGTTAAACAAATAATGCAATATACAGTTGATGTACTTTAGCATTGTACATTTGAAACATACAATTTTATTAACCAATGTCACCACAATGAACTGAATTAATTTTTTAAATACATGCTGGAATATGACATGCAAAATTTAAAAACAAACATCAAATACATTATGATGGTTAAAGAATCATTTTAGACATCTTTGTATCTCCAAAATTGAGGACCATGGTTGGTGCCCAATTGTTGTTTTCTGAGTAGATCAATGATTTAATACAGAAAACAAAGGATAAGGACTTTTAAAGATTCCAAACCTTGGAGTGGGCACAACAACAGAATCCATTTGAAAATAATTTGTTTCTCAAATTAGAAAACAGATCTGGTGGGTGGAGGTCAGTAATCTTCAGGTTAGTACCTTTCAACTTTGAAAAACTCATGGCAGTGTTGGTCCAGATTTCAGGAGGTATTTGGATTTGGGTCTTGGTTCAGTAGATGACAGTTTTAGATGTGAAAGGGAAAAACAAAAAGTAGCAGATGGATAAGCAATAAGATGAAGTAATGCAGAGACATTATTGAAATTGTACATGACTGTAGGAGAGGGGATGGGATGGGTGGGGCAGGGGAGAACAATGAAGAAAATGGGATAACCATAATAAAACAACAACAAATTAAGTAAAAAAATTAATTAATACTCACACACACACACATGCACACACAAAAATGGTGGAGGATGATCTGTGCTTGTAAGGAAGAATGAACTAATCAGTAGAGATAGAAAAATTATTTACTAGTATCTGTGGAGGGTGGGGTGAGATTGGATTGTATGAGAGGAAAATAGTAGTAAAAGAGGTTTATGGAGAGTGAGACTAAATTAAATCTCACTTCTGGGAAAGACCCAAAATAAGCTAAACCATCTGTTTCAAACTACCTGTCCTATTATTTTCCTTAACTATTGAGGAGCAAACTTAAAACTGATAAATTTGGAGAGAGACAGTGAGAAAGGGGAGGGAGTGCTTGCAAGCAGAAAGGTCAGAAATCAAACTAAAAATAACAATAAAAATCTCTATTCCTGAGTCCACAAACTGAACTATCTAGAGGAGACTTCTGAGGCCTGAAAAATCCCTAAACAACTTTAATTTAAAATATCCTGAGAACCCCTGTTCTGAAGTGATTCCCTTGATTCCAATCTGCTATCAGCAAGAATCAGAAAGATACCCAAGATAAGAATAAATTTGAGGTATACTATTATTGAGCCCAATTTTCTTGTTCTACATCCACAGAGTGCAACAAATGTTTCTCCCAAAGAAGTATAAAAAGAAAGAAGAAAAAGACTTCTTCAACCTGTACTCTTGGTAGGAGGTCCCCCTCTTCTAAAAGCTTCAGTGCAGTTCATGGCTTTCCTCCAAGGCAAAGGCACGTTTATGCCAAATAATTCATTGGCTATATTTACAAACTGACTTTTGGAGGTGGCGTCTCTAAATGTCCCTAGCATACTATCTGGTGGATTGAAGAATTTTGTTAAAGCAGTCGTTTTTAATTTTTATTTCTGGCCACAGACAGAACAGCATGGTGATTCAGTTTGGCATGCAAACTGTATGGATTATGCATGCCAGTTTATTCACTCACCAGATGTATGACTGTGACAATATTAATTTACAGTCTTATCATTTATAAAATGGGAATAATAATATTACTAACATCATAGGTTGTTATGGGATTGAGAAATGATACACACAATGCTGTTAGAATAGTGCCAAATAGAAAACATTAAATGTTAGTAATTACTGACACCAAAGGCAAGGCATGAAGAAATTTATGTTTTAAGAAATCTATCTTTCTGGTTAGTGGCTAGGATACAGGATAAGATAGAGCTTCTGGAGCACAAAAGAGTAGAAGAAAAAATTTTATAATAATTTAGCCAAAAACAAGCAATGAAGGAAGGGGATGTTCACTAGGGGTGTTGCAAGGAAAGAAGACTCATACAGAGTGCTTGGGCAAAGGTCTGGTATGGAGGTTGGAGGACGGGGTGGATAGGGTGCAATCTCAAATTCAAAACAGTGCAAGTGACAGCAATGTGGAGAAGAGAGGAGAAGAAACAGAAAAGCTAATGCTTATCACAAATTCATGCACATTGATTTATAGAATTTTCTAAACATCGAATAATGTAAAAGTATGAGGAAACATATATATTAATTTCTGTCTACCTAAGAGTTTGCCAATAATTATTTTTAAATTAATGCTAGATTTATAATGGGCTTTGAAGAACAACTCTTGCCCCAAATTTCAGCACATGGTCTGTATAGGAAAGCAAGAAATGTGTCCTGCCTAAGAATATTCCTGAGTATCAGATAAACAAAAGCTGTAATCTAGGTTTGATATAGCTAAAAAGTGAACATCACTGGATAGCTGGCCTTCTAATTGGTTACATTTCTCAAACACTGAGCGATCCTGTATGGAAATTAAAAAGATGCTTCTGGGAACCACAGTTGTCACGCCCAGTACTACAAATTACTAGCATCCTTGAGGGCAAAAAAATTGGTAAGGATGATATTGTAGTTTAAAAACTGCTTCATTTTCTTAATACAAACCTAAACTGGATTGTTTCTAAGAATCTGAGTTGTTTTTGAGATAAGTATGTATGTCTGCATATACTGTGTTTTCTGTGCATCAGATACAACTATTATCAACTAAATATCAGGCAAAAGAGGAGACAAAGCTTGAGAGCTTACAGAAGTCTGAGAGAGAGATGCACTTGGAAGGGTCAAACCCACATTGTACTCTCTATTGCTATCAATGCATCTTTGGGAAACTTCCTCCTAAGGTAGATGGAGGCCTATGGATTAGCTGAGTGGGAAGAGAAGACTGATCACAGGGCAAAACCCCATATAGATCGGGCACAGTTTTGCTAAAGGAGAGTGTAAATAGACACTGTGAAGGTTGATAATGGAGACTTTCTCAGAAAGGAGAAGGATTGACCTTATAACCAAGGTCAAGATTAGAAAGTGAGGCATATCCATGTGGGAATTTCCTGTAAGTGTTTAAATATTTTTTTAAAGATTTTATTCATCACTTTTAGAGAGAGGGGAAAGGAGAGAGGGGGAGAGGCAATCAATATATGGTTGCCTTTCACCTGCCTTCAGCTACAGATCTGGCTGGAGACCTGGCTTGCAACCTGGTTATGTGCCCTGGCTGGGAATCAAACCAGGAACCTTTGGAATTGTAGGCTGGCACCTTATCCACTTTGCCACCAGCCAGGGCTTTTAAATTTAAAAAGTTGTTTTTCCTCTTTGAAAGTTGAAAACAGTTATATTTAGCATAAAGTTTTTAATTGGTTCCCCTATATTGCATTCTCTTCAGTTACCTCAATCTTTTAGTGAATCAATTGTATATACGTAAGCATCTATGCTTGTATTAGGGGAAATTTATAAAAGAGAAAGGAGCGTAGCCTGAACCAGATTACTCTTCCAAAGAGGCCAGAACAGAAGTAGCTCACCTTAGGAATACAAAGACCCAAAGGGCTGGGTGGTGAAGGGCACAGCAGTGAAAGAGATCAAAGGTATCTGGGAAGCCCCAACAGGACCATGGTTGTCTTGGAAAGTTTTGCCATAGATGACAATGCAGAAAAAGAAGTGGAATGACTGTGCTTTTTTCAAAACTTATACAGGAGATGGCATTTGAGTATATCTTAGGTATAAAAATAAAAAACATTAACAGTCGATTAATATAAGATTATTATCATATATATTCATTATTTTTCTCTCACTACAACATATATTTGGACAACCTTGAATAATACAGTCAGAGGCTTGGGGAATTTTCCCTATTCAAAAGTTTCCACAGAAAATATGTCACTTTCATATTTGTAATGTGGACAATCATATTAACAACCTCATCCTGATGTTTTGAGGAATAAAATAATATATTAGGTATAGATATGGCAGTTTAATTAGACTTATACCCATACTTCAGTCCTACTACAAGTCATTTTCAAACAGTTTCTGAAGAAAATTATAAATTTCTAGGGATACAGACCTTCAGGGTTGATCATTGTATTAATTAATGTAGACAAAGTTATGCTGTGGTAGCTTGAGAAACACTATTATAGACTAGATTGTGCTATGGTGGCTCACATCTTAATGACTTAACAAAAGTATTTTGTTTGTGTTTCTTTAACATGCAAAGTTTGCTACAGAAGAGTTGCTCCCAGGATGGCTTTCTTTCATGAGAACTCTGCAATACAAGTTGCTTTGATCTGTCTATTACTTCCTTTCTATACAAGGTCTCTTCCCAAACCACCATGCAGGGAGGGTAGTAAGAGATCAGGTCTCACACTACCAATTCAGTGCTTTGCACAAGAAGGTACACATTCCTTCTGATCCTATCTAACCAGTTGGGCAGAGAATTCAAATTAACTAGCCCAATGCAAAGGGACTAGAGAATGCAATCTTCTGTGTGTTTTGAAGGAGAGAAGTAGATATTGGGAATCAGATTAATACCAAATCCATAATTAGACTAAATTATAATATTTTTTTAAATCAATGAATGAAAAGAATATACTGCCTTGGCCTGTGCACAGTGGATAAGGCAATGGCCTGAACCCAAAGGTTGCTGGTTTGATTCCCCAGCCAGAGCACATAACCAGATTGCAGGTCTCCAGCCAGATCCGTAGCTGGAGACAGGTGAAAGGCAATCATACATTGATGTCTCTTTTCCTCTCTGCCTCTCTTACTACCCCTCTTTCTAAAAATAATAAATAAAATATATATTTTAAAAAGAATATACTCTATTTTTTTTTGGTTCCTCTGAGGTGGGAACTGCATCCTTGAGTTCTTCCAAAGCTTCTCTGGGGAGCCTTGTTTATTTAGTGGTAAGTTGCTCATCAATGTAAGGGATAATTGGATAAGAGGTGCGAGATATTGAAATTGAGATATGATCATCTAAAACTAACTGATCTTTACATCTTTAACAAATATTTAAATTCTGAGAGAGGCATATGAAAATATAGTTAGATAATTGATGAAAGGAAAAAAGGAAATAAATAGAGCAATACATTTATTGCTTCTTATGTGAGATTTTAATGAACCAAAATGCTACCAATAATTTTAAAAACAGGGACATGGGCCTTAACTCAATAGCAGAAAAAACTTTGAAACTGTCAAAGTGTTCATAATAAACTGGATAGCCTTGATAGTAAGTGGTCTATCTGTTAAAGTATTAGCATAGATTTTCATGACAGTTCATCGGGAAGTTATCAACAAGCATCAAATTTTAGGTAGGGATGGAGAGATGGAGCACAGAATTATATGCCTTATAGTATATTCCTGCAAAAATCCTATAAAATGTCACATGAAAAAATATTTAAAACCAAAAAATCTTAAACACTTTATTATTTGTCCCATATAATGTAATAATTCAGTTATTAAACTAGAAATAAATTTAAGAAAACCTACAATTGTCTCTTTAAGATAGGATTAAATTATACAATAATTAATGTCAATTGCTTTTTTTTCCTAGAATTTCTACTCACTCCACATCTTTTCAGCAAGACAAAATAGGTTAACAGATCACTGATATATATTTCAAAAATATTGTATATACCATGAGCATATTTTAGACCTTTAAATTTCTGTTTGTGTTTGAAGAGATAAGAGTGTAAATTTTATATGTTGAGAACGCCAATTGAATTAATGATTCTGAAATCATATAAGCTATTGCCATATTACAAGTTGAGTAAGACAAAATTCAAAGCAGTTTAGGTAACATAAAATACTGAATAATCATGAAAATTAGTGGATTGTGAAATGAATGACCACCTACCGTCTCTGATGAAACTGGTCCAAGAATCTCCAGTTTATTAAAGAAGGCATAAAGTATATGAGAGTGAAAGAATTTATAATGCCTGAAGCTCAGAATACATCCACTCAATTGTTTTCTTGATGCTGTTTGCAAACTATTACAACAGAACATTATTTTACTGGTCATTTGCATTTTTTTGCATCAAATAAATTCTTACATTGCTTTATGCCCAGCTTTCCACTTTGATCATTTAAAACATGCAGCTTAAATTTGGACTGACTCATAACCTGAAGCTCCTGGACATTTAAACCATATCACTGATGTCATGTTAGGTTTCCAGACAGTTGACTAAATTAATTCTGCTCACTTCATTCTCCACCTCCTCAACTGAATCAGAGTGGTATCCATGGAGAATCTCTTGCACCATACTGTGCCCATTTTCCAAGTTGTACTAAACTAAAAAGCTACTAATTACACACTATGCTTTGGTGGATCCAAGACAAAATGATAGTATTCTGATACAGTTATTCTGATACAGAATTAAGGCATCATGTAAACATGATAAATATTGAATGAAAGAAAGAATACCAATTCCTTAATGCATCAGAATCAGGACTACATTCATAGTTCATCCTCTCACTAAGAGTGCTTTCATCTATAAGCAACAAAATGTCCATTCAAGAGTATTAAACAATAAGTGTATTTAATTATTTCATGTAAAAGAAACTGTGAAATAGGTAGAAAGAGGTCCTATGCAATGGCTTAACAGAAGAGGGTGCTGGATAGTTCTCTCCTGATTTCATCCTCTCATGGTACAAAATGTCTCAAGAAGCTGCCAGCATCATATCCTTAAAGCAATGACCAAAGTAAAAGGAATGAGAGAGTTGCAAAATAAAGTTTTGTTCTTGTGCTTGTTTCCCTTTTAAGAGACAGAAAGCCTAAGTCAGTGTCTTCTTACATTTTTATCAGCCAGGACTGAATCCATGACTAACAACAGTCCATGACAGCTTTGAAAAGTGTCTACCATTTTAGCTATTGAGATGGCATCACCAGTTGGAAAGACAGAAAGGCAGGGGGAAAATAGCATCTATGGTGCAACCAAGAGTGCCCATTTTTCAATTGGGCGTCTGTCTCCCTGGTGTTGAGTCACATTAGTTCTTTATATATTTTGGAGATCAAATCCTTGTCTGAGGTATAATTGGCAAATATGTTTTCCCATACAGTTGGTTCCTTTTGAATTTTGCTGATGTTTTCTTCAGCTGAACAGAAATTTTTTAGTTTGATATAGTCCCATTTATTATTTGTTCTTTGATTTCCTTTGCCCTTGGAGAAGTAGCAGTAACCATATTTCTGCATAAGATATCTAAAATTTTACTGCCTATATTTTTCTCCAGGACCTTCATGGTGGCACTGCTTATGTTTAAGTCCTTTATCCATCTTGAATTTATTCTGGTGTATGGTGTAAGTAGGTGGTCTAGTTTTATTTTTTTACATGTTGCTGTCCAGTTCTCCCAACACTACTTGTTGAGGAGATTGTTTTAACTCCATTTTATGTTCTTCCACCCTTTGTTGAATATTAATTGACCATAGAGCCATGGGTTTATTTCTGAGCTCTCTAGTATGTTCCATCGATTTATGTGTCTATTCTTATGCCAGTACTAGGCTGCTTTGATGACAGTAGCCTTGTAATATAGTTTGATGTCCAGTTGGGTGATTCCTCCTACCTTGTTCTTCTTTGTCAAGATTGCTGTGGCTATTTGTGGGTGTTTTTGGCTCCATATAAATTTTTAAAGTATTTTTTCTATCTCTGTGAAGGGTGTCATTGGTATTTTAATTGGGATTGCATTGAATCTATAGATTGCTTTGGGTAGTATGGGCATTTTAATGATGTTAATTCTTCTTATCCATGAACATGGTATATACTTCCATTTATTTGTATCTTCCTTCATTTCTGTCTTCAATGTTCCATAATTTTCTGAGTATAGATCTTTTACCTCCTAGCTTAAGTTGATTCCTAAGTACTTTATTTTTCTTGTTGCTATGGTAAATGGGATTTGTTTTCTAGCTTCTATTTCTGATGTTTCATTATTGGTATACAAAAATGCTTTTGATTTCTGGATATTGACTTTATACTCAGCTATTTTGCTAAATTTGCTTATTAGGTCAAGTAACTTTTTGGTAGAGCCTATGGGGTTTTGTATATACACTAACATCTCATCTTCAAATAATGACAGTTTGACTTCCTCCTTTCCAATCTTTGGAATACCTTTGATTCCTTTTTCCTCTTTGATAGCAATGGCTAGAACTTCCAAAATGATGTTGAACAGAAGTGGAGACAGTGGACAGCCTTGTCTTGTTCCTGATCTTAGGAAGAAAGATTTTAGTATTTGCCCATTGAGTATGATGTTGGCTTCAGGTTTCTCATATATGGCCTTTATGATGTTCAGGTATGCTCCCTCTATTCCCATTTTGCCCAGTGTTTTTATCATAAATAGTTGCTGTATTTTATCAAAAGCTTTTTCAGCATCTATTGATATAATCATATGGTTTTTGTCTTTTATTTTGTTTATGTGGTGTATTACATTTCTTAATTTGCAAATGTTGCACCATCCTTGCATCCCTGGGATGAAACCCACTTGATCATGGTGTATGATCTTTTGAATGTATTGCTGGATCCAGTTGGTCAATAGTTTGTTAAGAATCTTAGCATCTATGTTCATCAGATACTGGCATGTAGCGTTCTTTCTTAGTTGTGTCTTGACCTGGTTTTGGGCTTAGAATAATATTGGCCTCATAGAAAGAGTTTGGGAGTCTTCCCTCTTGTTGGGTTTTTTTTTTTTTTTTTAAAGATTTTATTTCATTATTTTTAGAAAAAGGGAAGGGAGAGAGGCAAAGATGGAGACAGACATCAATGTATGGTTGCATTTCACCTGCCTCCAGCCACAGACCTGACTGGAGGCCTAGTTTGCAACCTGGTTATGTGCCCTGGCAGGGGAATCGAACCTGCAACCTTTGGGTTTGCAGGCCGGCGCCTTATCCACTGTGCTACCAGCCAGGGCTGGGTTTTTTGGAATAGGTTGAGAAGGATAGGAGTTAGTTAGTTCTTCTCTGAATGTTTTGTGGAATTCACCTGTGTAGCCATCTGGTCCAGAGCTCTTGTGCTTTGGGCGATTTTGGATTACTTCTTCAATTTCACTAGTTGTTATTGGCCTATCAGGATTTCTCCTTCTTCTGGAATCAGTTTTGGTAGATTATACATTTCCAGAAATGTGTCCACTTCACCCAGGTTGTCATATTTCTTTTCATACAGTTGTTTTTAGTAATTTCATACAGTCTTTTGTATTTCTGAAGAATCAGTTGTGATTTCTGTCTGTCATTTCTGATTCTGTTTGTTTGGGTCCTCTCTTTCTTTTGATGAGTCTGGTTAAAGGCTTGTCAATTTTGTTTATTTTTTTCAGAGAACCAGTTCCTGGAGTTATTGATTCTTTGAATTGTAGTTTTAGTCTCTAAGTTATTTAATTCTGCTCTAATCTGGATGATTTCCTTCCTTTCACTTACTCTGGGATTTGTTTCTTCTTGCTCATCTAGTTCTTGCAGCTTTATGGTTAGGTTATTTGTATAAGCTTCTATCCTTCTTAGGTAGGCCTGTATTGCTATGAATTTCCCTCTGAGAACTGCCTTTGCTGTGTCTCATAGGTTTTGGGCTGTTGTATATTCATTGTCATTTGGTTCCAGAAACTTTTTGATTTCATCTTTGATCTCATTGTTAACCCATTCCTTACTTAAAAGCATGTTATTCAGTCTCCATGAGTTATAGTGTTTTTGGTTTTTTCCCTTGAGGTTGGTTTCTAGTTTCAAGCCATTGTGATCTGAGAAGATGCTTGGTATGATTTCAATTTTCCTGTATTTGTGAAGGCTTGTCTTGTGGCCTACCATGCAGTCTATCTTAGAGAATGTTCCATGTGCATTTGAAAAGAATGTGTATTTTGCTTCTTTGGGGTGAAAGGTTCTCTGTATATCCCTTAGATCCCTTTCCTCAGAGTGTTGTTGTTCAATGCCACAATATGCTTGGTGTTTTTTGTTTGGAAAGTCTGTCCATTGTTGATAATGGGGTATCAAAATCCCCTACTATTAGTGTATTGTTGTCTATATCCTTCTTGAAGTCCTCCAAGATTTTCTTTATATATTTGGGCACTCCTATATTGGATGCATATACGTTTACCAGAGTTATTTCTTCTCATGGATTGTTCCCCTAAGTATTATGAAATGTCCTTCTTTGTCTCTTTTTATGGTCTTCATCATAAAATCTTTTATGTCTGAAGTAAGTATTGCTACTTCAGCCTTTTTTCCATGTCCATTTGCTTGATATATATTTTTTCCATCCCTTTACTTTCAATCTGTTTCGATCTTTTGTTCTGAGGTGGGTCATGTTTTCTTATCCATTCAGTTACCCTATGTCTTTTGATTGGTGCATTTAATTTATTTACATTTAAGGTTATTATTGATTGGTATTCCTCCATTGCCATTTTTCCACTTTGTACCTGTGTTCCTTTCTGTCTCTCTCAGTTTTCTTTATTTTTTAAAAGCAGACCCTTTAGCATTTCTTTCAATGGTGGTTTGGTAGAGCTGTATCCTTTTAGTTCTCATTTGTCTGGGAAACTCCTTATTTTACCTTCCATTTTGAATGAGAGCCTTGTTGGGTAGAGCATTCTTGGTTGCAGACCTTTGTTTCCCATTGGAATATTTTTTTTTGCCATTCCTTTCTAGCTTGTATTGTTTCTGTTGAATAATCATTTGATAACCTTATTTGAGCCCCCTTGTATGTTATTTGCTGTTTCTGTCTTGATGTTTTAAGGATTCTCTCTTTGTCTTGGAAATTTGCCACTTTAATTATGATGTGTCTTGGGGTGGGTATGTTTGGAATTATCCTCATTGGGACCCTTTGTGCTTCCTGAACTTGAGTAACCTTTTCATTCATTATGTTTGGAAAGTTTTTCTATTATTACTTTTGTGAACAGGTTTTCCATTCCTTGTTTCTCTTGTTGTCCTACAGCTCTCTTAAAACCTCTTCATCCTTGTTCAGCCTTTTTTCATTCTCTTGCACTATGTGGAATATTTTTCTACATTGTCCTCTAGTTCACTGATCTGATCCTCTCCTTCCTCTAGCCTGCTGTTGATTCCTTCTACTGTATCCTTTAATTCAGAAGTTGTACTCTTCATTTCTTCCTGGCTCTTACTGATAGTTTCTAAGTCCTTTTTAATGCTGGTGTAGTTCTCAGTAAGTTTCTTGTAGCTTCCCTGGAGTTTTTCATAGTTCTCCTGGAGTTGTTTATACTTTTCTTTGAGCTGGCTGAGCTCATTGAGCTTCTCTATCATCATTCTTTTGAATTTTATATCTGATAGTTTGCTTGCCTCTATTTCATTTAGTGATCTTTCTGAGGATTCCTCCTTTCCTTTTGGTGATGGAATGATTCTTTTTTTGCCCATCTTGGGTGTCCTTTATTGCTTGTTTTTGTCTTGGATTAATCTGCTTTGAATCCCTGCCTTCGTGGAGTGCCCTTCTGTGTTAGGAGATTTGTGGTGTTCAGTGTTGCAGCCTCTTATATTTCCTCAAGTTGTTGCTCTTGGGATGCCCTTTATGTCATTAACTTGGGCTGTTTGGTTGTATTTTGGATTTGTTATATGTGTTGCTCCTTTCACTCCAGTTGGCTGATTGAGAAACACTCCTTCTATCATATCTCATACACTGTTTTTGAGCTGCTCCTAAAACAGAACCAGCAGTCCAGACAAAATAACCACACCTTCAGAGATATCTTTCTCTTTTAATCCCCCTTTCAACTACCTATGAACCTAGCAAAATACCTATACCCTCCAAGGTAACCCCCACTTTTAATCACACCTTCAGCTGCAACTGAGCCAGTCTTAATAGGGATAATTATAATAAGACTGTTATAAGAGGGGGAAAATGATTAAGTTGACTAAAGATAATTTTGAATGGTGCGAAGGGGTAAGAGAGAAAGTCAACTTATCTCTCATATAGAAACGTGGAGGGGGAAAATCAGGATTCCTCAAGTGGGAGTGAACAGTAGAAGACTATATATATACTTGCCACAATTACTTCCCAGTCTACCCTCAACGAGCACTGTTTTTAGCAGAAAAAAAGAATGTGTAGTCCCTTGTAGTGCACACACAGACAAAAAAAAAAAAAAGAAGAAGAAGAAGAAGAAGAAGAAGAAAAAGAAGAAGAAGAAGAAGAAAGTTTTAAGAGGCTGGGGAGGGGAGGAATACTTAGATTGAGGACTGGGAATGAGTTCTAGCAGGAGAATGAGTAGACTTTAATATAAGAGTAGGAGGAGAATATTGGGTAGTGAGATGGATTGAGAGAAGGGAGGAGTAAAAGTATGGGAATTGGGATACCCTATGATATAAATAGTATTTACTTAAAATGTACTAATTGTGAGGGTTAAAAGTAACTTCTGAAAAGGATATGTTAGGGATTAATAGTTCATATAGCCCTGGCTGGTAGCACAGTGGATAAGGTGCTGGCCTGCAAACCCAAAGGTCTCAGGTTCGATTCCCCAGCCAGGGCACATAACCAGGTTGCAAACCAGGTCTCCAGTCAGGTCTGTGGCTGGAGGCAGGTGAAACGCAACCATACATTGATGTCTTTCTCCCTCTCTGCCTCTCTTCCTTCCCCCTCTTTCTAAAAATAATGAAATAAAATCTTTTAAAAAAAAATAGTTCATATAGCTCTTGGTGTAACTCAGGTGCTTAAGATTAGCAGCAATCCATTTCCTAAGTCTGCCTCTTTTCCTTGATGAAGTCTCTGCATTCTACAGTCAGTCTGTGGTGCCTTGGAGTTGCAGGGCCTATGGCTGTTACAGGCAGGGCTGGTTCTGAGAGCCATAACCCAGCTAGGCTGAGCCTTTGTTAGCCTAGCTGGGTTTCCAAATTGCAGGCATTTTGGGGTCCTCCCTTCTCTCACTGGTTCCGTGTGAAGAACTGGAGAGTGCTTATGTGGTATCAATGGCTACTCCTCCCCATCTTGCTCCTGGAGGAGGTTTCTGCTTGAGATGGGCACCTAGCTCCAAGGGGTGGGGGGTGTCCTACAATTTTGTTTGTTCCAGTGATGGGTAGCTCTCCCCTTCCAGCTCTTTGAGGAGGTTTTTGCATCCCTTGTCTGCAAAGATTGCCTTGTTACCCTGGGGGTCCTCAGCGTTGCTTATGGATGATGACTAGCCCTCCCTGTCCATCTCTTAGTGGAGGTTTTTCACTCCATTCAGGGAAGCCCGAGCTGTGTGCTATTGATGACTACCCCTCCCCCCTCCAACTCTTTGAGAAGGCCTTTGTCACCTGCAATGGGTGAGCCAGTTGCACCAGTAGCAAGTTCCTGCCATGCAGTTTTGAGTTTCTGTGGGAGCCTGTGCTCTGGTATGGGTGCATGGGGTGGGGTTGGGCCTCCCCTCTCACTGGGGCTCTGAACTGCTCTCTCCTCACATGGTACAGTGGCACAATTTTTGGTCCTCTCACAGCCCTGGCCAGTGCACTTCCCTGTTCCCCTGCTCCTGCTGCCCATGGGTCTCTCCACCTCCACCTATGGCCCTGGGAAGGGTTTCCTCTCTCAGCCTCCAAAGCTTGCCTCTCACACAGTCCCTCCTCTGCAGGGGTTCAATTCCTCATTCCCTCCAGAGTTTACACTCACTGTCCACACTTCACTGCTCAGATTTCTATTCACCGGGGAGCCTGAAGCTGTCTTCAGTTAGAGCTGCCTTTCTGGGCAGAGCTACCACTGCCCTGAGCTGACCTCGGACCCCCGGCTAGCCAGTTCAGAACTATCTCACCTGCTCTCCTGTAGGTCTCTGCAGTCTCTGCACCCCTGAGTCCAGATGCTTACCACTCCAATTCACAGGGACCTGCAGGTGTCTCATGCTCCCTACCCTATCCTCCAGCTGCTCTGGCACTCAAGAATGCCATCAGCACTGCCCTTTACTCTGTCGCCATCTTTAAAACCTTTACAGTTAACTATTTTTACAGAAACTGAGGTACGAAGAGTTTGAGAAACTTGTCTAAGTTTCCTTAATTAGTAACTCATATAGTTAATTTGTTCAAGTTTAGGTATTATGGCCCAGAGCCTGTATTTATAGTCATTAGAATTTATTTCTTCTCAGTAGGAATATAGATATGGTCATGTTTTTGCCACACCCAATTAAATAAAGACATCAGTCAATAAATATGTACTTGCATGTGGGTCATTGATAAGTTACTTCAGGAATATTCCCCCCATAGGGATTTTGCTCTGATGGCTATTTCATAGCTGACTTTGTGAGCTTCCCCTCTAGCTTCTTACCCTCAACTCCTACAAATCCAACTCTCTCAGATATGCAAGAGGAATAGACTTGAAAACATTACCCTTAAAATGCTGCAAAGTGCACAAACTGCACTCTACATGTGCATCTGAGGTAGATTTCATACTCTAGTGGAAGGAGAACTGGATAGGGATATGGATGAACTAGTTGAATGTTGATTTAAAAAAGCCATCTAATCACTCTGGATTTCTGTTATATAAACTATAAAAGTAGGTTAACAATATCATATCACAAAGCTGTTGTAAGAACCAAATTAAAAACAAAACAAAACATGGGATTAAGACATTTATAAACTGCAAAATTCTGCAAAAATAGATGTGGCTACCCTACTGTTATAGAAGTGCTCTCAGGACATCATTGTCTCTATATCGTGCAGAATAATTCTGAAGGGATAAAAGTCTGAGGTCCCAGGAAAGCTTTTGAGTATAAGATTTTTACATTTGAAATTCAGTTAAGAAATAAAGAAATAATGCTGTTCTCCAATCCAGATGAGTGATGATTTATTCTGGGAACAGCACATATGCTATATTGAAGTACTAGATATTTGGGGTTCCTTCTTTGGGACCAATGCCATTTGTTTGACTGTTGGGTCTCAGGATATGTTTAAATGGTGAAAAGAAGTTATATATTTTTCATGATTGGAACTACCCTTTTTATTTTCTGAGGTCATATGTGTAGATCTATTTAACCCTTAGAAAGGGGGCATGAAATAAAAGGATCATGGGTGTATGATGTGTCTCCTAAAAGGCAACATTTATTTTCAAGTGTTTAGATTGCTGAGACAAGGATTTCTCTCCAATGTACAATTCATCATCCTCCTTACTCACTGTAAAATCAATCTGTTCTGTTTGTATGACATAAACAACAAGTCATTTCTCAGGAATGAAGCAGACCATATGTGAAGGTGTTTTGGAGAAGCACAATAGGGAATATGCCAATCAAAGTAGCATCTGCATTTTATTTCGGTGTCAAATCACATGTGTGTTATAAAAAGAAAAGTATATCATTTTATTAAAGAATAACTTTCCTATTATGATGTTTATAGTCATCTCATACCTTCCTTAAGCAACAAATTCAGGTCAGTCTCATAAGTTACAGGCTGAGAACACACAAAGATGTCATTCTGTGTGGTCAGAACCATGTGTGTTTTTCAAACATCTTGGCATCTGCCACTCCCCACCCCCACAGCAGGAAAAAACATATTAATCCATTATATGCATTTTCTCAAATATCAGCACTTCCTCAACCATGTATTGATAAATGTCAAAACAGCTTAAAATCAATAGAAACAGGAAACTATAAAACACTAGCAGAGTTGTAGGGAAAAGTTATTTTTTATAATGGGAGTGAATTGATATGGAAAGGAAGTGGATTCTAGTACTATTTCCATTACTTATTAGCTGTATGACCTAAGGCAAGTCACTTAACTTCTGTAGGTCTCAGTTTTATACTTCTATAAATGGATAGGGCTGAAGCAGAACTAATGAATCCCCTAAATGACTTCCTGCTCCAAAAATGTGTGATTCTCTGGTCACTTGCCCACCCAATTGTATTTGAATACTAATAGAAACATTTTAAGATTGTCTTGTTACTGAACCTTGTCCCCAGTTGGGTGTTAGGCACTTCTGAAAAGTATGTTAACTTCTTTAAAGAACTGGAGTGATATCTGCTGTATTGAAGCATTCATTAGCACTACTTGCAAAGGAATTACACACATAATCGGACTTATTTGTTTCGCAAAATCATTGTAAACATTAAGGTACTGTATTAGGAAGCAGAAAACCCAATTCATTCCACAGGCAATGAGGTCCTATAGTTCTGCCTACCCAGGCAAATGAGTGGTTATTCATGCAGTTTACTGAATGGACATTGTAAGCTTTATCACTAAAATCCTTTCTCTCTGAGGAAAATACATAAAATAAAAATTTTCCTGTAAACAATATCTTGTTTTACGTAAAGTATATGTCCTTATGTATGCATATAACTTTATCCATGCAGACTCATCATTAATGTGAATTTGAGTTTGTCCCTCTGATGCAGCTTTTATTGGTTTTCCTTTGAATAGAACAGGGCATGTAGTTTGCCTGCAAAGCATCATGAGACTCCTACATGCATTTGTTTCAAACAGGCTATAAATGACAGATATTAACAAGGGGAGGTAGGGGGAGTAGGGCTGGTGAAAAAGGGAGGCCATGGCCACAGTGAGCATCAAGCCTAAGTCATTCCAGGTTAAGACTGTAGAGAGAACAGAGAACTTCATTTCCAAATAACAAAGTATCAAATCCTGAGAAAAGGCTTCCAGCAGCCTAGTTCAGATCATGTGCCTAGCCCTGCACCAATCATAGTGGTCATAGGAACACACTACACATCAGCCAAACCCCTTGGAGTTTGTGTGGGGGTGCAGTGTTCTGTTAATCAGAATGAGGGTCAGTGAAAGAATCCTTAGGGAAGAAACATGCTCACTAGGTAGAAACAATAGCCTCAGTAGACAAACTGGTCCAAGAAATCTAAAGTTAAGTTTTATGCCACTGGGCTTTTCCCCAGATCTTACATCTGGAAATGTCAATATTCATATTTTGCCCTCATTTCTATGTATTAATTTAATAAACATTTATTAAGTACTTCCAATTTATTAATAATTATAGATAGGCCAGGAAGAACATAACTGACTTATTCTCTGTACCTATGAAATCTGTTAAACTTACAGCCTGATGGGGGAGGGGAGCTATTGAACATCTAAATCATCATGTGTTGGTGTTGCACAAAGACAACATGCAAAGTGTACTGGGAGCATAGGCCAACAGAAATAAAGCATCTATTACAAAAGTATCAAAGCATACTTTGGATAGCTTGTGTAATATAAAATATTAGCAAAACATAGTCACCCTATCACACCATTATATATCTCAAAAAAAAAAAAAAAAGTAACATCATGTGACCTAGAAAAGATGGCCATGATTCAAAATCCACCTTGAACCCCTGCAATCATTGGACATTGTTGGCAGCAGTCCCACCAAGGTGAAATGTTCAGGAATAGTGTTTTTATTTACATATTCACAGGCAACTTAGGTATCTTTCCCTTTTGTTTTATTTATTTTTTATTATTCTTATCGACTTTATTGGGTGACATTAGTTAGTAGAATTATATAGGTTTCAAGTGTACAATTCTATAATGCATTAACTGTATACAGTATGTGTGTTCACCACTGCAAGCCAAGTCTGTTTCCATTACCATTTCCATCTTCCCTTTACCACCTTCTACCTCCTGTACCCTCTTTCCCTCTGGTAAAAACCATACTATTGTCTATAAATTTTTTTCTTAATCCCTTCACCTTTGTGATATCTAATGAACAAAATAAACTAAAAAACAATATAGAAACAGATTTATTGACACAGAGAACAGATTGACAGCTGTCAGAAGGGAGGCATCTTGTGGGGTTGGGTTAAAAAAGGTCAGGGATTAAGTTGAGTATCTTCCAGTTGAGAAAATGCAACCATCTTAAAATTATACTTAAGAAGGTTTTAAAAAATTATTTATAGCTACAAATGAGATGGGCTTATATTCAACTAGCTAACATTTTTAAAAAATTGGAATTTGTAACTTACTAAAATTTTAGCAATTTACCAAATGTACCCAAATCAGCAAGTTCAGTTGAGGCATGGATGGGGGGTGGGCCAGGGGGTGAGACAGACAACATAAGAGAGTAAGAAAGAGAGAAAGAAAAAGCATATATTTAAGTTTGCTGCACTGGAGTACATACTTCTCACATAACATAATATATACAGAGGGTGTACATGATCAATTGGCATCTCCTTATTTCACATGCTTGTTAATTTTGAAAAACTATGTTTCTAGGGTTATAATTTAACATCATTGTTTCAGATATAAAGTATTAAATTCTGAGAGCAACCATCAAGTCGAAGGAATACAATGTTAGAGCAACCATAATTTCTGGACTGTGTGCAAGGTGAACTGCTAAGGAAACTGTAGACTTCAATAACTTCCCTTTACACACAGTTTTTAATGTGAAGAAGGTGTATGATGCTGATCCTGATGTCATCAACCCAACAAGGAAAATGCATAAGGTACACAGGATCACACAAGTCCAGATATTGTACACAGAATCCAGGAGAACATCAATGAAGATCCAGAATGTTTACCTTGATGTTTTGAGAGAAGTAATTGTACTGTGGATGAAGCAAGTCACAAATGGACATCATTTTATCTTCCAACAAGATTGTGCACCAGCACACAACATCAAAAAGGGACAGAAGGGAGCAAAAAAAGGGGATGGATGTAATACAACAACAATAAAATTTAAAAAAAAAAGAAAAGAAAAGAATTTCTCAGTGTCAATGTTCCTGATTTCTGGTCAAAGGAAATCTGGCCATCTAGCTCACCAAATGCAAATTCTTTAGACTGTAATGTATGTAGCATTTGTGAGAGAGAAGTTAATAAACAACCTCATTCCAATAAAGAGGCTGTTAAAGCTAAGATTAAAGACATGATGTCCATGGATAAAGAAAAGTTAATTAAAGCATGCTCAAGATTCCAAAGTTGAATCAAGTCTATTGAGTCTATTATTGCAGCAAATAAAGACTTTTTTGAACAATTAAAAAAATAATAACTATGTTTATGTATTTACATATAAGAATAAATTTTTTTTTCAAAATATAACACTTTCATGGTATGTTATTTATTTTACTAAAATTTTGCCAATTGATCTCATGCATACTGTGAGTGTGTGTGTGTGTGTATGTATGTGTGTTTGGCCAAAAACGTCCATATAGTTTCTTCCATAAAGTAAAAGACACAGTTTTCATTTCCACCAATAACTTTATTAATTTGGATATTTGACTATGGCAGCTATCTCTGTGAGTTATAAGTTGATTATTCTCAATAAATGTCTTGATTAGATTGCTATCAACTTTAACTGGGCTACCCATCCAGAATATCCATCATCCAGTGAGAAATTTCCAGCAGAAAACATCACAAACTGCTTTTGACCTGTTTGATCAGTTATAGCACCTTCTCCATACACTATATGAATATTTTGGGGGAGATTTAGTCATGTTTTTACCTTTCTTGAAATAATAAAGCATAATATACTGAAAATGTTGTGTATTTTCTTCCATCTTTAAAATTAAAATGGCTGCACAGAAATTTACCAATTCTGTTGTGTTTTTTTTTTAATGCACATTGATATTACAGCTGTCACAATACAATCTAAGAAAATTGTTTTGAATGAAGTAAAAGACAACTAAGTGCTACTAGAGCCATCTTATGGGAAAAAAAAAACAAAAACAAAAAAAACAAAAAAAACTTTTTGGCCAACCAAATAATATATTTATCTCTTTGAAGATAGGTAGTACAGTGTTCGGTGTTAAAAGTATTTTATGGGGAGTTAGGGAGGAGTTAGGTAAAGGCTGCCTCATTAAATGATTTACCAGCTCTAATAAAACATCAAGGAAATTGTTCAGATTTAAAACAAAAGTTTATAGAGGTCTCAACAACCTCCCACGCCAAATCCTCAAATCTGGTTTAAAATTAAATATTTATAGTGGCTAATTATCCCATTTTCCCTTTTTTTAAATAGTAGCAATCTCAAGAGAAATAAGATATTGGCAGACAAGAGAGTTGAGAGAGGATGAATAATTACTCATCTTTTGATTTATTCATTCAATAAATATTTACTGATATCCTATTATAAACCAGGATTCTATAACTAGTGCTCAGAGACCCAGGAGTAAGCAGACAAAACTCTTGCCTGCCTATAGTTTCTATTTAGTAAGGGAAAACAGAAATAAGCAAATAGATAAATATTGGGTTGGCCAAAAAACTTTTTTTCTGTAAGATGGCTCTAGCAGCACTTAATTAACTTCATTGGAAACAATTTTGTTAGATTTTTTTTTGACAGCTGTCATATCAGCATGCACTTAAAAAAAAAAACTTATCAAAACTGGTGAATTTTTGTGCTGCTATTTTAATATTGAAGATGAAATAAATTACAGAGCATTTTTGACATATTATGCTTTATTATTTCAAGAATGATAAAAATGCAACTGAAATGCAAGAAAAGATTTGTGCAGTAAATGGAGGAGGTGGTTTGTGAAGTTTTTTGCCAAAGATTTCTCACTAAATGATGCTCTACAGTTGGGTAGACCAGTTGAAATTGATAGCAATCAAATTGAGACATTACTTGAGAACAATCAACATTACACCACAAGGGAGACAGCCAATACATTAAAAATATCCAAATCAATAAAGAGAACCAAGATGGTAGAGGAGTAAGTGGAGGAGAACCAACCATCTCCCAACACCAAACTGGAATTACAACTTAATTGGGGAGAAATCATCCAGAATAACCAACATAACACCATTTGGAGAGAAATCTTATTACCAGGGGCAGAACAGAAGAGCCAATTCATCACAACATGACAGGGAGGAAGTACAGAGATGAGAGGGCTGGCGGGGCACCCACAGGTGGCAGCTGATGGGACGGAGAAACATCTCAGCAGCCGGGGGCTCCACCTGAGAAGGGTGGGATCTAAACCCCCAACTGGGCTTCCCAGCAACAAATCAATAAAGTTATTGGTGAAAATTAAAAATGTGTCATTTATTTCAAACTTTTTGGCCAACCCAATAAATAAAAAAGATTTACTTAAATTGTGACAATACTTTGAAAGAAACAAATGGGGTGATGAGAAAGTAAATAATCAGAAAGGAATAGGTATGGCTTCATACAGGAGAGCTGGGGAAGAACTCATGGGAGGTAAAAAATAAGGCTACACCCTGAAATACATGTAAACAACCACACCAATGAGAACTGAAAAAATATTCCAGATAAAGGAGGCATCAAGTGTGAAGGTCTTTCTGTGATAAAGAGCTTAGTGTGTTTGAAAAACAGAAAGGCAGATATGAAAGTGCAAAATCATTCTAGGGTGACCTATGCCCTCTATTTTAACTTTTAGAAAAGATATTTTCCTCAAAATGCATTATTATTAATGTTAATAATATTGGTTGCCTTTATTAAAAATGTACATCTTCCAGTCACTATTCAGGTTTGTTTATATACATTATTTCCCAACTTTTATAACAACTATAAAATCTACAATACAGGCATTATGATGTTAGTTTGATACACAACAAAACAGCCTCAGAGAGTTCCAACAAATTGTTCAAAGTTACAGAGCAGTGGCAAAACTGGAATTTATACTTAGGCCTATCTTCAAAGCCTACAGTCTTTCAATTCTTTTTAGCTTCTTTGTTTTCTTTGAGAAATGTTTGTTAAACCTCATGCTAGAAGCTATGCACATAAGACATGAATAAAGCAAAACTCATTAGGTTTTGTTTCCAAAGATTCTCCATTCCCCAACATATATCATCCCAACATGCTTATATGAAATGTCACCTTTCTATGCTGGCATCAGGAGCTAGAATCGATTCCTCCTCTGTCTGACCCTGTGACTTATTTTGACCACCAGAATAAAGTGGAAGTCATTGTGTGATTTTGAAGGCTTGTTTTCAAAATATCTGCAGTTTCCAGCTTCCGGGCTTTTGCAAGAATGCTGCTTGGAAGCCAGGCACCTACTGTGAGGAAGTCTAAAAGGAACAGAGAGTATCTCAGTTGAGAGCAAACCTGAGACACCAGGTGCATGGTCACAGCTAATGCATCTCAGCCAGACTGCAGTTACTGGAGGCACCTTAGCTGAAGTCTCTGGAGCACAAACTGTGTACTGCCTGAATTCCCAGTCCATAGAAATGTGGGAAAATAAGCTGGTTGTTTCAAGCCACTAAGCCTTCAGTGATTCATCAGGTAGCAAGAAAACTGAAACACATAAGAACCTGGCATGGTACAAATAATGTAAGTAACTGTGATGAGAGAATAGAGAAGCCTCTATGTCTGTGTAGAGCAAGAGTGAGCAAACATTTTGGTAAAGTGCTAGGCATTAGATATCCTAGACCCTGTGGGCCATATTGTCTTTGCTTTAATTATTCAATTCTGCCATTATAGGGAAAATAGCTAAAGATAATATATGACCAAATGAGTGTGTCTGAATTCCAATTAAACATTTTTTTACTAAAACAGACAGAGGTTAGAATTTGGCCTGGGAGCTGTACTTGCCAGTTCCTGTTCTTGACTTCCAGAATGAGGAGGAGCTTATGAACAGTAATGCCTCAGAGTTGCATCTTAAGGGTCCATCAGAAACTGAAGCTCTGAGGTAATTGAAAGCTCTTAAGCTTTTTAATTCTATTTGTAAAATAATAATGATAGTGTGAAATTGAACACACTAGACTCTGGAAAGTCATTCCAACAAGGTAGGCCAATGGAGACCTCAGTTGTCTGAGAAAATGTGGAGAAGCAAGGGGGACACGTAGAGCAGCTGGGAACCTGAGGGCATAATTGAGTTGCTTCTCCAGTCCGGATGAACATCAGGAAGGGGTTAAGAACTTACTGCATTCACTTCCCTCACCTGCACGCCATAGTCAGTACCTTGTATCTGCTCTTGTGGTGATTTCATTGAATGTATACTTGCCATCCTTTCCCTAAAAATCATCACAAACCAAGAGTTTCTAAAGAAGAGGGGCCTATCTTTTTCTTACTTGAGAATTGAATTAATTGTATATTATTTCTTTTTTAGAATAAGTATGCGTATTCTTGTTTTTGAGGCTCTTAGTCTCCCCTTCCCTCTTGATAGTTCTTAAGCATAAGCCTGCATCTCTTGATCCAGAGAGCAATTCACTGTTTAGCCTGGATTCTACACTTCAGCTGCTAGAGGAAAGCATTGGTGAAAGTATGTGAACTTTTAGATTTAAGTGAAAACCAGTAGTACTTGCAGAAAATGTGGCTGGATAAAGAGAACTTGAGCTGATACCATGTCCTCCTAATGATGGTTGTAGGACGTAAGAGCAAGAGAAAACTCTTTGGGAAGAAAGTAATAAGGCAGATAAATCTCCAGTGGAAAAAACAGGGAATGAAGCTTGAGGTGGGTGAAGGTTTGGAATAGATGAGCCTTACTAGCTACTCTGCCTCTTCTCCTTTCCTAGGTTACTCCACTCGTCACTCACTGTTATCTCTTCCCCCACCTATAATGAATTCCACCATGGCACAATCCTGTAGCCATTACTTCTGAGAAGCTCCATTACTCAGTCTTTTGTGTATTTTTTCACATTTGTTGTATGCATGCTAACTGTATACACACCACCAGGTAAAGAAAGCAATGACTATGATCTGCTTAGATTCCCAAGTGAACTAAGGTTTATAGCATATATCAACACCAGCCATCCTTTTCAATCCCATCTCCAGACACTGTCCATGCCACATTGTCACCATTTTTCACTGTACTCTTCTTCCCAAGATTTGGCTCAAACTTTTGCTGAAAACTTTTCTCTAGTCCTAACCAATTTGGCCATCATTTTCTCCACATGTAAGTATAGCAATCTGTGCATTTAAAAATAATGTCATCTGCCCTGGCTGATGTAGCTCAGTGGATTGAGCACCAGCTTGCAAACCTAAGTGTTGCTGGTTTAATTCCCAGTCAGGGCACATACTCAGGTTGCAAGCCAGGATTCCAGCTTGGTCTCCAGCTGGAGGCAGGTGAAAGACAACCATACATTGATGTTTCTCTCTTTTCTTCCCCCCACCCCTTTTTTCTCTCTCTAAAAATAATGAAACATTTAAGTAAATAAATAAAAATAATGTTATCAAATTAGATTAATATTTTAACATCCATATACTTCATTGGACTATGAATTTTCCCATCAGGGTACAAATTTATAGCCTGTAATAGGCAGATAATCAATATTGGCTGAATAAGTGAATAATAAAAGAATAGGATGAATAAAGACTTGTTGAATTCAATAAATGTAAATTTTAAAATAGGAAGACAGGATCTAGTTACTCACCAAACTGAAAATCTGTGTTTTTCCAGTTCCTCCAAGTATGAAATATCCTGTAAATAATATTTAATTTCTCCAGTTCTCCAAGCAGTTGACTTTTCTTTCACAGAATGATCAGCCAAGCTTTCTCCCTTATTAGTGAAATTAATAAATGGAAAAAAAATGAAGTATTTCAGCAGACAGAAAGTTTACCTAGTTTCAGTGACACCTTCTGCAAAATGACTGATAGAATCATTGATCAAATAGAAACATAGTTAGCCTTGGTATTGCATTGCAATTATTGCTTTATAGTCCAGATTATCTCACTGAATATTCATGTCAACAATGGCAGACATGCTGTATTGTGTACACGTTTGTATTATGTCACACAAAATAGCTTCTCTAAATGTTAGGAAAAATGCGATCATGGTATTTGTATTAGGTCAGGGCTATTGATGGCAAATAAAGGAACTGCAGCTTGAACTAGTTTTCAGCAAAAAGAAACTTGAAGGAAGGTATGAACTTCCAGCCTAAGAAGAAGGCAGGAAGGCAGCTGGATGTCAGGAACATAGGAGCCAGAAAATAGAAGGTCAACCTCCTCTCTGCTCAATAGGCCACTTTGTTCTAGCACTGTCACCAAAGTTCCTTGGTTCCATAGCCTGTGACTCTCAAAAACATTAACATAAGTTCAAAACCATACAATGTCTGTGAAGCTAATTTACTAGAGCTTGAGAGACTTGTGCAGCCCATGTTGATGTGTCCAGAAAACACATTGTCCCATTGCGGAAACTGAGCCCTATAGTTCAATAAAGCATTCTTTGGAGTGAGAAGAGGGGAAGGGAGCAAACAACCTAACTGAGCTTTTCTTCCTTCTTCCACCAAAATAGATTAACTTTCAATAGTATACATAGATATAGATAGAGATATAAATAGAGATAGAGATAGATATATAGAGATACAGATATTGAGGCCTCCTGGAAGATTGTATTATAAAATGCTACTGCAATGTCACTTGAAGACCTGGTGGGTGGCTCAGTGGAATGGCACCAGCCTGCAAACCCAAAGGTCGCTGGTTCAAGTCCCCAGCCAGGGCACATAACCAGGTTGCAAACCAGGTCTCCAGCCAGGTCTTTAACTGGAGGCAGGTGAAACGCAACCATATATTAATGTTTCTCTCCCTTTCTTCCTTCCTTCCTTCCCCTCTCTCTAAAAATAATGGATAAAACCTTTAAAAGAAAGATACTAAATTATTTCTGTAGACCAAATTCCCTAATCCAAGTTATATGAAATACTAGTATTCATACAGGTATTTCATGTTTAGGGTACACTCTTGGTGTTCCTAAAAACAAAACAGAACAAAAAAGTCACTTGAAAATCACTAGACTATGGAAGAAGTTAGGTATGATTTGTATTTATAAAATTGTTGTATTAAAACTCTTCTCTCCTTTTTTTTTAAAGATTTTATTCACCATTTTTCGAGAGAAGGGCAGGTTATATGCCCTGACTGGGAATCAAATCAGTGACCCTTGAGTTTGTAGGCCGGCGCCAATTCACTGAAAGATACCAGCCAGGGCTCTTCTCTCCTTTTCAATACTCTTCTCCAGTGTTTTTCATTAAAATTAGTAAGAGTTTAGTTTCCTGGAATTCCTTGATATCAGTTCACATATGGTTTTTCATAGCAATATAGGCTGAAATACTGTGAAATTGCAAAATGTTGCTTTGGATTCACAGGGTGTAGTAATCAGAAAAACCTTAGAAGGAAATTCAGGGGAAGTAGGCATGCCATGAAATCTATAAGTGAACTCATTTTTTATTAGAAAATTAACTGGTTTAATTACCTTAAGAACAAAATTCAGCTCTACTAGTTATCAATTTAAAGTACCTTCCTTATGGTCCTTTTCATGTTTCTCAGCCTCTATAGGTCCTGTACCAATAAAGGTATTGTAACTCAAAATTTTAGTGTATTTTTTAAACCAACTGAAATCACTTTATTATTATTATTATTATTATTACTATTATTTTTGTATAAAATTATATGGTGGCCACAGCTGGAGCCTGATTCCTCTGCACAGAAAGAAACTCTGGTGTGGGTCTTTACAAAATGGTCAATGAATTCCTGATAGGAGTACTTGGTGAATATTTTCTTTTTCCATAGGTCAGGGGTAAAACAGCTATAGGTCTTAAAGATGGCATCAAAGGTGGTCTTGGCGAAGCTGCCCAGGGTGGCAGTGCAGTGCCCCTGGCTGATTTGTAGCAGTTGTTGATACTGGCCAGCAGCAGCATTTTCTTGAGCGCAAGGGCGGAGTTGATGTCAGTGGCCCTGAGGGAGGGAATGTGGCACACCAGCACAGTGCCACAATGGTTGGTCACCTTGCAAGGGAAGGGGAGAGGCTTGCTAACCTTGTTCCCCTGGTTACGTTGCTACACAAAGACTATAGAGATATTGACCAGGATGATATTCCCACAAATGACAGTGGCTACCTCCTTGGAGTACTTTAACACCCAGACCAACATGTCCATTGTACTCTCTCATGGTGACAAATGCCCTAAACCAGGTCCTCTGGCCAGCACATGTCTGCTTTTGCAACTGCATAATCTTCCAAACTTCAGCCTTGAGGGCTGCCCCCAGCAAAGAAGTCAATGGTCTCAGCTTTTTTAATGGGCAGGCAGAAGAGACAGCTCCTCCAGAGACTTGCTTTTCATGTCCTTGACCAGGTGGCCCAGCATGGTGGTGATAAGAATCCAATCCTTGTCCGCAGCCTTGCCTCTAAGAGCTCTGTGACCCTGGCCTTGGTTCCCACCCAGGCTGCAACCTCAAGTCCACATACCAGCTGCCAGACCCTTCATACAAGCTTCTGTGGCCCCCCATTCCACAGGTCTCCCATAGCATGCATGTCATCCTCTATTTGGTGTTTTCTTGAAAACAAAGCCAGTGCTTTTTAATTGTTTGATTCCTGATTAAATTAAATGTTGCTAATTTTTTTTAATATAAGAAAATTTAATTTATTCAACTAAATATATTTGGTTTGTGTACCTTTTTAGACTACTTAAAACATATTTTTGGAATTGCTTAAATTTTAACTTTAATGGCATTTCAGTTGTTGAAATACTTCATTCAATCTGACTTGATAGAAAGTTGAAATTACCAACAAAATTTACATCATATATTTGTTATTTCACAAAAGCTCCAAATTTGTTGAAGTATAGGTGTTTCATGATAGTGCATTAAATTACTTTTTAAATTTTATTAATGTGTTAATATTTTTGCAATTCTTAAGGTATTTATTTATTTTTGTAATTTTTAAAATTTAACCTTTATTGTATTTTTTCCCATTACCATTTAGTCCCCCTGTACACACTTCCCCCTGACAATCACCATACTGCTGTCCATGTCCATGAGTCATTACTGTTGCTCAATCCCTCCACCCACTAACCTTCCCACCTTAGTTGTCATCCTGCTCTCCATCTATGAGTCTGTCCCATTTTTCTTGTTGGTTCAGTTTGTTGATTAGATTCCACGCATGAGTGAAATAATGTGGTATTTGACTTTCTCTGACTGGCTTATTTCACATAGCATAATGTTCTCCAGGTCCATCCATGCTATTGTAAAGGGTATAATTTTCTTCTTTTGTGTGACCAAGTAGAATTCCATTGTGTAAATGCCCCATAGTTGTTTTATTCTTCCAGTGTATTATTTATTTAATATATTGCATTCTTCATTTCTGACTGGTCCTTTTTTATGGGTTTTTTAATGTCTTTTTTCATGTTGTTGAGTATCCTTATAGTCATTACTCTAAACTCTCTATTTGATAAATTGCTTGCCTCCATTTCATCTAGCTCTTCTGGAGAATTATCTTGTTCTTTCTTTTGAGGTCTGTTTCTTTGTCTTCCCATTTTGGCTGCTTCTTTGTATTTGTTTCCATGTAGTAAGTGGATCTGTAAAAGCTCTGGTGTAGGCTTTTGTCAACACTGCTTGTGACTGGTTCTGATCAACCTATTTAGAGTTATCTGTGATCCCTCTGCTGGGCCTGTAATGTAGGATGAGAGCATCTTCTTCAGTCTCCTATTGCCTGCACCTAATCTGTTAAGGTATATTCTGATCATTCAACTAAATTCAAGGTAGAAATGGGATATAGTATATTTCTGTATCTTTGCAGCATCTCACATGGTAAAAGCACATATTAATTTGTTAAGAAATTATACTAAACCCTGGCTGGTGTCTCAATGGATAAGGCACTGTCCTGCAAACTCAAACGTTGTTGGTTCAATTCCTCAGTCAGGGCACATAACAGGTTGCAAGCCAGGTCTCCAGCCAGGTCCATAGCTAGAGGCAGGTGAAAGGCAACCACACATTGATGTCTCTGTCCCTCTCTGCTTCTCTCCCTTTCCCTCTCTCTAAAAATAATAAATAAAGTATTAAAAAAAGAAATTATACTAATATAATAATAAAGTCTATCTCCAGTTGTTTAGTCATAAAGAAAAACACCTATGAATCTTATAAATAGAAAAAAATTTTATGAATCTTTGGATTTCCTTTAAAGAATATCTAAATTAATGTGCTAAAATATTCCTTCAAATTAATGTTTTAGAAGACATAAAATCATGGAAACTAGTTCATCTCCAAAGAAATTATCCCAAAGAGGAACAAAAACACAAAGAAATAAGAATTTTAAATCCAAAAACAAAGTAAATATGTGCCAGGAAATTCACACATGAGTAGAAGGGAGTGTGAGCCTATGGAGAAATTAAAACAATTGGTTGGCCATAAATTTATGTCTTGAATCTATACCTAAAACTAATGCTTTAACTAGAATATTGGCAATAGTTAAAAGATAGATAATAGATCCATTACAACTGTAAGCTCTGTTTGTACCCTAGAGCTAAATAAAATCATCATTGAAAAAAACAGATTCAGTCAATAGGATCATATGGGTTTCAAGTACAGATTCCTATGATATATGATCTGTATATTGCATTGTGTGCCCATCACCCAAAGTCAACCCATCTTTTGTCACTGTATATTAAGCAATGTCACCCCAATAAATTTAATAAAAATAGGTCTAGATATAAAAAAAAAATTCAAAATTCAAAAATGATTCTTCCAGTAAGGTTTTAGAAAGATGAACACCTATACTTTCAAAGAGAAATTGGTGGTGCAAATTTGTTCTGAAGTGTTGTTTTATATACTATGTGTATGGCTATTCACATTCTGACCCATTACAGAAATCAACAGAAAATATTTAAATGTAAAATTATCAAATTCAGACTATGATTTTAAAGTTCATGAACTAAAAATTCAGTTTATGAAGACTGCCATTCTTATATAAAATTGGTAAAAACAAAGCACAATTAGCATTCTTTCAAATACAATACAAAATTAGGGCCAAGGAGTATTTAACATTTTTTGAAAACTGAAATGTATAGTGTTGTAGTGAAAAGGACCATAAGTGATGGTCAGAAGACATAGTTAAGTCTTCTTGAATTTAAGAGTTTTTTAAATCTGAAAACGAAGATTTTTTTCTACATAGATCATAGGACTTTTATGAACCAAACTGAGATAATACCTACAAAATATTTCTGGGAGTGGGGAGGATAGCACTTAAAATGCTTTAGAACATGGGTGGCAAACACAAGGCCTGTGAGCCGAATCCCACTCTGCACCTTGTTTTATCCAGCCCACCAATTTCCTCTCGGCACCTTGTTTCTATCTGGCTCACATAACTGTTAAGGAGTAGTTACATTTATACAGTCCTAAAGTTACATTCAGCCCTTTGAAGGCAATTGTGAGGCTGATATGACTCCGGTGAAAATGAGTTTGACACCCTAGCTTTGGGATATTGAGGATATAAGTAGCATCTGGCAAAATGCATTGTATAGCACAGGTGATCAATGAAACATTTGACATCCTTTTTTGCACACTATTACAGAATTTCTATGAAGTATAAAACATTATAAGAAAACAAAATATGTTTAATGTCAAACTTGTGCACTTCAAGACATGATAAGCCTATTTATGTAATTGTGTCATATAGTAGAAAGTAAAGCCCAGAGTCCCTGTTTTGTAGTTTAGGGTTTTATTTTGTTTTTCTTTAGCCATAATTTTTTGTGTGGACCAGTCAATTAATGGAGAAGAGTTACAATGATGGGACCAGTGAGAAGGTTAGTCTTTGTGTGGATAAACAAGGCTTGCAGTTCACAGGGCAATGACAGTGCAGTGGCAAAGCATTATGGTGCCAGCACAGTTAAGTGCCACTTAGCAGCAGCACTTTTCCCACAAACATGGAACAGGGTCTTTGTGCAAGGCTCTGAAGAGCACTGTTTATCTGCCAGTCTGGCCAGATGAAGAGCAAGGGGATTCTTTCATCAAAAGAGAGAGCCATAGAAAGAGGAAACAGTGAATAAAGGGCTGAATCCTGAGGATTACTAAAGCTTTTGAACTGCCCTGGGAAGATCAGAAGTCAATAGCATAGAAGTTTCAATGCCTGCCCAAGTGAGGTGCACTGTTTTGTTTTGTTTTTTAAGGCAAGGGAGGAAGCTTTGGGTTGATGTTACTCTGCTAAGAGGCTTGTGTTAATAAGATCACAGAGATGCAAATCATAGATAACAACAACAAACACCAGGTGCATCTAAAGTATCAAAGCAAATAAATATGACATCATGTTCAATTCCATCAGGGCTGTTATTATCATCCCCCCCCCCAAAAAAAAAAAAAAATCATAGCTCCAAATTAAATCCAGCCTAAATCCTGAGAACATCCAGCAAGAATACTATTTCTTCTTTCTTTAATTTGTGTCTCATATGCTTACCAAAGAATTTTTCAGGACAGGCTTTGCATTAGCAGCATGCCAGAGGTATCCCTGGCTGGGTAGCTCAGATTTACCTGAAGACAGCCCTCAGGTAAGTAATACCCTGGCTTCTGTTTCCACCCTCTGGAGAACCACTAGCAGTTCTGGCCGTCAGGGACCACAAATTTCAATTGTTCTCAGGTCAGCTGTTATTTGAAAAACATGCTCCATACCTGAACTTCAACATTAACTCTATTTTCCCATAGCCACCCTATGAATCGTCTAGGTTAGAGTTTTAATATCAATTGAAGATCTAAATCAATACCTAGTACCATGAGAAAATGAAGGGAAAAAAAGGAAAACACTTAAATTGAAATAAGGAGTCTCAGATGTATATATGGTAAATATGTGTTTTTGGCTATATCATTGTACAATGATTAACTGAGTCATACTGCCAACATACACAAGCTGTTTCCTAAAGAAATTCAGACCTTCCCACTGTGCCTAATCCCAAGAA
The DNA here is from genome assembly GCA_004026585.1 of Noctilio leporinus. Classification (NCBI taxonomy): domain Eukaryota; kingdom Metazoa; phylum Chordata; class Mammalia; order Chiroptera; family Noctilionidae; genus Noctilio; species Noctilio leporinus. Next base: position 62,881 of record PVIW01002680.1, on the reverse strand, counting down.
AGAGTTTGCTCTCCCAAGCAATTGACAAAATATTTTAAATATCTTGAATATTATTAAAAATAAGATAAAACTTGAAACTCCTTAATTAAACATATAAACTCAAAAAAGTAGAGAAAATAATTTTAGGTTTTCTGGGTGACTATATTCTTTCTCACCTTACCAACTTTAACCTTTTTTGTAACTTAAAGTCAACAATTGTTATAAAAATTTTACAAAAAAATTTAAAGGCTAATATTAGATCCATATCTTAGAAGTTTCATGGAAATGTTCTTTCTTTAGTTTCTCAAAAATATATACATAAAAGTACCTAATACATAATATGTATAAAGGATGTGATCTTTTTCTTCCCAGCAAACACTACTTTGTTTCCACATCCTAGCCCTTAATGTTATAAGGCCCAGGAAGTTGAAAACATATTGACTGAAGGGAGGAAAAAAATACATAGCTTTTTCAAAGTATTGTTTCATCATGGATATAAATACAAATTCTAGAAACAGAAAGTCTGGTCCAAATCCCATCTTATGCAATTGTTGACAAAATTATTTTGGCTCACTTATTTCATCTCCCATGCTTTATTTATGTTGCCATAAATAGGGAAAATGATGATAATAGTAGAATCTATCCCATTAGTCTGTGAGAATGAGTCATTTGATGCAGAAGACTGAGAACATTTTCTTGCACTTAGTAATTTTCTAGCACTCAGTAAATATTACCTTTCATTGTTACAAACTTCACCAAACTTTTGATTCCTGTGCTTTTTTTTTAATCTAGACCACAGTATAGAAATAACCACAATTGTAAATGTTATAAGTACTCATCTGGACATTAAAAATGCAGTCATTTATTTGGACAGATGGTAGTTTGCTGTTTTATAATGAAAACAAAGCTTACTGTATTTTTTAAAAATGTAACAGCAGGATGAGATTTTATTATACTTCTTTTGGTAATTACAGACAAAGCAATCAGGAAAATACATAATATTTTAACTATATGGTTAGCAAATATGACCTAATAGGCACATATAATATCTTGCACCAAATAATTGGAAAATATTATTTTTGAGGCATACAGGCAAATGGATAAATATTGGGTAATAAATCTTAACACAAATCTCAACATTTTTCACACACTAGTGCCATATGAACCATTTTTGAACAATAAAGTTAGGTTAAATATCTAATGAAAATATAAAGAAGGAAACTGCATATTTTTGAAGTTTCCTGTTTTCTTCTTTTGTCAGTTTTTATAACACATATTTCTTCTTGAGATATGTTTCTACTAAAGTATTAACATGTAGTCATAAACATTAATTTTTATTATCTTTCAATCTCTGCTGTTTCTGTAGTTATACTCCTTTTGATACTTCACATTCTAAACTCATTAATTTTCAGTATTTTATCATTTCTAATATAATCCATGTTATTCAGTCTTTAAGCTTTTTCTTTGTATAATTCTAGACACAGGTTAAAAGTATTGAGAAAACAAAGCTTACTTTAAAGGTAATGGCATAACAGTTGTCTCTGTATACATGTTTATTTAGTCAGAATAGTAGAGAATTAAGATAATGATGTAGATCATTTGTCTTGGAAAGGGCAGGGCTGGCAGTAAGTCCTTTTACTTCACTTTTCTATCCAAGCAGAATACTTAGAACTTAAAATCACATGATCTATGCCCTGGCTGGTAGCACAGTGGATAAGGTGCCAACCTGTGAACCCAAAGGTAGCTAATTCGATTCCCCAGCAAGGGCACATAACCAGGTTGCAAGCCAGGTCACCAGCCAGGTCTCCAGCCAGGTCCATGGCTGGAGGCAGATGAAAGGCAACCATACACTGATGTTTTTCTCCTTCTCTGCCTCTCTCCCTTCCTCTCTCTCTGGAAATAATAAATAAAATATTTTTTAATCACATGATCTATGTAGGTATTGATTTTGGAAGTGGTACTGAATTTAAAAACTAGATCCAATAAATCCAGTAAAATTATTTACAGCATTTGCAAGCCCAGTTGATATAATTCCTATAAATGTATCAAGAAAGTTTCGGAATAGGCTTCATAGAAGCCTTGATCATGCCAAATAAACATATTACAATCAGCACATTTTCTAATCACCTGCCCAAGGTGGAAAAGGGAATGTAGACTGATTAATTTAACTAACATCCTCAACAGCTTATAGAAGTCTGATTCGGATGTAATAAAAATTTATTGGCATTACTGATTTCATAAATGTCAGGGGCTTTAGCATGTCCCTCACTTCAAAACCTCCTTTGAAGACCAAATTACTTTCTACCTGGAAATATATTTTTAAAAATCATAGTTAATAATCAGGGACTATTGTTTTCAGATCTTTTCAAAGCCATTTTCCACAGCCTTCATCTTACCTTATTATATAATTCCTGGTCTTCTTTTAAGAGGTCAAGATCATAGTCCATAGGGAAAGAATCAATTTTATTAAGGATGCCTCCTAGGGTTAAAAATAAATGTTCAAAAAAACATTACATATTTTTACCTCAGAGGATATGTAAGCTTATGCTATGGAAATCTAAGAGCTTAAATAGGACCTAACAAGAGTGGATAGAAGAAATAATACTAAGAAGGAGGCTCATAGCTATTTTATGCTACCAGTTTTAATTCAATGTATGTACAACCTTGAAGAAGAACTTAACTATCAGCCACACCTCAGGGATGCAATTTATAAGTAGCAGTGTGTCTGATCTGCTTTCCTACCTTCATCTGGGTGAGATTCTCAGCCATTAGCTATGTTTCTGGGATCAAGTTTTCAAAGAAACTCCTGTGCACTTCCTACTAATATTTCAAAATAAAACCTTGAGACTGGAGAGTTCTGTTCTCTGCCTATACCCAGTCCTTCACCCTTCCATAACTTGTTTTACATCAGAGCTTTTCAACCTCAGCACTACTGACATTTTGGATTGGATAATTCTTTGTTGTAAGGGCAGTGCTGTGTTTTGTAGGATGTTTAGTACCATCCCTGGCCTCTACCAACTCAATATCATAGCACCTTCCACCTCCCTCCCTGAGTTGTGATAACCAAAAACGTCTATAGACTTTTCCATATGTCCCTTAGAGTGGCAAAGCATCCCCATTAAAGAGCCACTGGTCTAGATCAGAAACTCCCTGCAGACAATGTGTCTTGTTCACCTTTATTTCCTCTGTAATGCCTAACACAGTGCCTGAAACAGAGTTCAGCAAATATTTCTTAAATTATAAATAAACAGAGATATCACATAAGCAAGTATTACGTCAGCTATATGACTCTTAGGTCATTGACACGATGACCCCTCGCTTTAAAAAGCTCAACATCTACTCACAGACTCTTGTGACAAACATCCTTTCCCAGAAGCTGCTAGAGCTTTGAGTACCTCAGTAGAGCTACAGCTTTGATGAAGAGGTTGACCCAACATGTTTTCTTTAAGGTATAGATGTGTCATATACCATGAGCAACCAAAACCTTGCTGCCTGTCCTCCTCTCCCCCTTCAGGGATTGAATGCTGCCAGCCACTCACTGTCTTTTGGAATTGGAATTGCCCTTGTGGACATTTTTTTCATGAAATTACCATATTTAAAAAATTTTAGGTCATAGTCTCTATGTCTGCAAGTACTTTCTCCTCAAAGAACTTAGACAGCCTTTTCTTCCCAGCCCAGGTCGGTGTGGACCAGGCATTTAGAGCATCAATGCTTTCATTATATCTGTTGATCCTGTCCCGGTGCACTGTGCCAAGATAAAGTCATAAGCCAACAATTAACCTTCTTCAGGGAGAGTCAATGGGCTTCTTCTGTGAGAAGCCTGACACTTTGGTTTTTGAGTTGAGGATCATGTAAACCATTGGAAGAGCTTCCTAACTCTGAGTCTAAAACAGAATTCATTGATGGTGAGGTCGACATGAACAGAATCAAGATAAAAAGGAGAGGAGAATGGAAGAAAGCAGGAAAGAAATTTTATTTGAAGTTTAAATAAATTATTCTTTTTCAAGCCTTATAATTTCATTTCTTGGGGCATAAGTGCTATATGAAATAACAATTATAAATAATAAAATCTATTTTACCATCTTCTAAGAACTCTCTATATATTATACTGTGTACATATACACACACACCAAAATAAAACAAAATAAAAAACCATAAAAAAGCTATCATTACTTCATTTGACAGATTTAGAAATTAAGACAAATAGAGCAAAGAACTTCTCCCAAACCAGACATTAATCAGTAAAAAAACTGAAATTTAGATCCAAATTCAATTTGACTTCAAAGCTGATGCATATAATCTATCTTGAGAACTAATACACAGTTTTAAACATTGATCAATATATTCATTTTTACTGTTGCTGGAACAAATTTCCACAAAGCTAGTGACTTAATGTTTATTTATTTTCTCTCATTTTTCTCCAGTCAGAAGCTGGGCTAACATGGCTCAACTGATTCTTCTTCGTATGCCTTTATAAGGTCAAAATCACTGTCTTGCCCTAGCTGGTGGCTCAGTGGATAAACACTGGCCGCAAACCCAAAGGTCATAGGCTCGATTCCCAGCCAGGGCACATAATCAGGTTGCAGGCCAGGTCTCCAGCCAGGTCCATAGATGGAGGCAAGTGAAAGGCAAACATACATTGATATTTCTCTCCTTTCCCCTCTCTCTAAAAATAACAAATAAAATCTTTTATAAAAAATCACTGTGTCAGCTACGGCTGCAGTTTTGCATCTGAATCTTGAGATCCTCTTCTAGGGTTGCTGGTTGTTGGCAACATTTATCTCATTCCCGTGGTTTCGATATGGTCTCCTCTACCTTTAGGCCAAGAGCAGGATGATGCATCCTCCTCATGCTTTGAATCTCTCCAACTTTCCCTTCTGCTTTTTCTTCTGCAACCAGCCTGAGAAAGTTCTGTGCTTTTAAAGTGCATGTGATTAGGTTAGGTTCACCTGAATAATCTCTCTCTTGATCTGTACAGATTCTGGGGATTAGATTTTAGACATTTTAATTTTTTGTACATGTTTTTCCATTATTATTTATCCCCATTATATCCTCTTCACTTCCACCCATCTTCTCCCTCCACCCAGCAATCACCACACTGTGATCCATGTCCATGAGTCCTGTTGTTGTTTTTTTTTTGCTCAATCCCTTCATTCCGTAACCCCCAATAAGAGCTGTCAGCCTGCTGTCTGAGTTTGTCTCTATTTTCCTTGTTAGTTCAGTTTGTTCATTAGATTCCACATATGAGTGAAATCATATGCTATTTGTCTTTCTCTTACTGGCTTATTTCACTCAGCATAATGTTCTTCATGTCCATCCATGCTGTCAAAAAAGGGTAAAATTTTCGTTCTTTTTATAGTGAAGTAGTATTCCATTGTGTAAATGTCCCATAGTTGTTTTATCCACTTATCTACTGATGGACACTTGGGCTGCTTCCAACTCTTGAATATTGTTAAGTAATTCTGCAGTGAACATAAAGGTGCTTATGTTATTTTGAATTAGTGTTTCAGGTTTTTTCAGATAAATTCCCAGAAGTGGAGTCACTGGGTCATAAGGCAGCTCCATTTTTAATTTTTTGAGATAACTCGATATTGCTTTTCACAGTGGCTATATCAATCTGCATTTTCACCAACAGTACAAAAAAGTTCCCTTTTCTCTGCATCCTCACCAGCACTTGTTGTTTGTTGATTTATTAATGATAGCCACCTGACAGGCGTGAGGTGGTATCTCATTATGATTTTAATTTGCATTTCTCTGATGATTAGTAACATTAAGCATCTTTTGGCCATCTGAATATTACTTTGGAGAAGTGTCTTATTCAGGTTCTTTACCCATTTTTAATTGGATTGCTTTGTGTAATGAGTTTTAGAAGTTCTTTATAAAAGTTAGATATTAACCCCTTATCAGATGTATTGGTGAATATGTTCTCCTATTCTGTGGGTTGTCTTTTTATTCTGTTGATAATTTCCTTTGCTATACCAAAACTTTTTAGTCTGATATAGTATCTAAAATCATTTCTTTATTTTTTTCTTTTGTTTCCCTTGCCTGGAGAGGTACATCTGATAAAATATTGTTATAAGCAATAGCTGAAATTTTACTTTCTATGTTTTCTTCTAGGATGTTTGTGGTTTTGAGTCTAACTTTTAAATCTTTCATTCATTTTGAACTTATTCTTGTACGTGGTGTAAGAAGATGGTCCAGCTTCATTTTTCTGCACATATCCGTTCAATTTTCCCAACACCATTTATTGAATAGACTGTCTTTGGCCCATTGTATGTACTTGTATCATTGCCAACCTTAGAAATTATGCCCTCCATGGACAATTTTTGATCTAATGGAATTTGCATCACCATATTTTCAAGTGTAAGAATGTGCTTGTTCTGATAATAAAGTCCTCATTAAAAAGTTTCCTAAAAACCTTTAAATTTTTCTTTGTTCATATGTAAAATATGAATGTTTCTTTGCTCTAAAACCCATCTTTTTATTTACAAAAATATGCATAGTATTTATATATAATTAAATTATAAATATACATTTAGTTATATATTATGTAATAAGTGTTATACAATATACAAATGTATATACAGTATATGAATGAATACATAATACATTTATCAGATTATCATCATACCATATATGCAGTTTGCATCCCTTTATATTGTTTCTTATTATTGTTCCTCAAAGTATTTTTAGTCAGTGCATAGTAGTACACATTTTATTTTACTAATGCCCCTTGATAATTAATCATATTGAACAAACTTTACAAAAATATTGATGTTCACCTATGCTTATTTTCACAAAATGAGTATCTAAGATCAAAACCTCATGACTCACAAAAAAAACTATATCAAAATTCAAACTGCAGCCCATAATTTCTGGATGTAGCCTGTTATGCATATGTTTGCCAAAACTAACCCTATTTTTCAGTTTTGCCTGCTTGTATACAAAATAATAATATTTCATTGTTATTTAAATCTTCAAAACTATAATTCTAATAAATTTTAATATTTTATGTTTGCTGAGCATTTATACTTTTTTATTTTGTAGATTCCCATCTCCATTTTTTCAGTTGGAATATTATCAAGTTGCTTTGTAAATAAATAAATATATTATTATTTTTTCTAGGATTTTTACTTTTCTACACCAAAGATATTAATTTTTTGCCTGACAACTGTTCAAAATATTTTTGTCCTTGTGTCTTTTAATTTCCTTGAGAGATATGTTTATGTATACATAGAATGTAATTTTCATTAGTACATAATTGTGCATATCAATATTTTCTTTTACCATTTTTCTTTGTAAAAGTATGAATTATATAGTCAAGTAAAATATACATAAACAAACTATTAATAAACATATAACTTATGAGGTTTTTAGATGATTTTCTTTATACATTCCCATTCCCATTTAGTTAAGTAACCATGGCAACTAGTTCTCCTAAGACTTACATGCAAAACACAATAGGCCTTCACTTCCGTCAGACAGCCTTATCTCTGCACTTCTTATCTCTTTTCATTATTTTGGTATTCTCCCAGTCACAGAAATTCAAAATCTCTCTGTCTTCCATAAACGCTCTTCTCTATTGTCATTCACATCTAATTACTTGCTGTTTTCTCTTCCACCTCATTAAGAAGCTTTTATAGATATTCCTTCCTCTCTTATCATAACTCTGAAGCCTTCATCGCTTATCCAACTCCACATATACAGGCAGACACACAGATAGATGCTAGTAGATAGCTAGATAGATGATAGATAGATGATAGATAGATAGATTGATTGATGGATGGTAGAGAAATAAGTGAGGACTTTTAACATAAATAGAATCATGCCATACACTTTTGCTCACTACTGGGTCTTTTCATGTAATAAGTATTCATGGTCATCTCTACAGTCATAAAATATGCACCTAACTATATTTTATTTAAAATGAAATTTTCCCTTGATCCTCCTTCATATCTTCCTAAAGCCTTTCCATTCCGTCTGTCCCAGATAACCCATTTTATTAACTCCATGCTCATTTAACCAAACGACACATGCACACATGCATGAACATATGGACATATATACTGGTATTTTTCACTGTTGCACAAAAAAGAGATTATATACTGTATATAACTGCCTGTACCCTTTTACCCTAAAATAAAATCTCATGGGGTTCCCTTTAAGTCAATAACCATAGCTCTATTATTTTAATGCCTGAATAATATGCTATATTGCAAATATAGAATAATTTATTTAACTATTCCTTACTAATGAACATTCACTTGTCATCTTCATTTTTGTTTTCCTATAAAAACAATGCTACAATAAAATCTTTGTACCTGTACCCATCTATTCTTATATTTTATTCCTATGAATAGAGTTTCAGGGGGAGACTGCTGTATCAAAAAGTTTGCGTATTTTACATGCTAATATATATTATTTAGTTGCTTTGTAAAATAATTCTACAAGCAATATATAAGGAAATCTATTTTCCCAAGTCCTTGCCACCAGTGAATCACCTTAGAATTATTAATTTGTCATATAATTATGATCAGAGAGAGTTGCTTCTATTATTCTTTTTTGTATATATCCTCTCAGATGCTTAAAAAATAACTTGCTAGGTTTTATAGTTAGCTGTTCTGTTATTTGATGCATACAAATTGTGTCATATATCTTTTTTATAACTTACATCTTTTATCACCAAGATAATGCCTTCATTTTACTGCTTAGATCCTTATAAACCTTAGATGCTAACTTATCTGATGTTGACATTGCCTCTAAAAACAGCTTTTTTGATTTGTTTTGTTTTAATATTCTGGTATTACTTAGTTCACCTATAGGTGTTCTGCTTTTCTATATCACTCTCATGTATATTTACTGTAAGTACTATGTAACTGGGCTTTTAAAGTTGGTATGACAGTGTCTTTTGCTGGGGAGATTATTATATTATTATTAAATGAGATGTTTTATTTGTTATTCATTTTATTATTCTACTTCTTTCTTTTTCTTGGTGTGATGATTAGCTTGAAATAATATTCATTTCTCTTTTCATTTCCTTTCTTAGTATGTGTTCTACTGTGTTTCTCCATTCAATTGTGACTAGTTTCTTTTTCTCTTTCAGCACTAATAGGGAACAAATTTAGAAATGTACTTCCAGGTGCATAGGTCTCATAAAGAACTTGTAAGAAACTACCACAAAGTGAGAGACCCCTGACAAAAAGAAGGACCTGGAAAGGAGGTGTTTAAAGAAGGCATAAAAGTGTTCCATAAATGAAATAATCACTTTTTAAAAACCAACAATTCCTACAATTATAATAACATCAGAGAACTATCTCTCTCTGCTTGTTTTCCCTGAGCTACCCTGATCAAATTCTGAAGGAATCAATAACCACGATTCTCAAGGTGAAGGAGAAGGGGTAGAAGCATAACCCTGAAAAAGAGAGAAGAATATAACAAAGTTCTGCCCTCCTTCTCAATTTTTAGGGTCAGTCTGGGAAAAAAAAAAAAAAGACATTAGAAATATTTTTTAAATTAGCCCTAACTAGGCATATGAACCAAATTTAAAATTGGAGTGCAAAGAAGATCAACAGAGAACTAACAGTTCATCATAAATTCCCTTCATACAGATGCCTCATCACTTGAACTCTGGATAGTATGTTTATGGCTAAGAGTAGCAGCAAGGACATCTTCATTGTTTGCTTAGATTATAAATGTTTGTATAACATCACTATGTCACTGGCAACTTTGCTGCCACACACTCTGCATTTCCCCTAGTTAAATCCAGAATACCTGAATCTAGTGTTTTTCTTTTAATTCAATTTAATGAGCTGTGACAAATATGTATGCCTGTGTTACCCCACTGCAAGTAAAATCTTAAATATTTGCATAACTCCCAAATTTTCTATGCCCTTGGCAGTCAATTATCCTATCCCTAACACACACACACACACACACACACACACACACACACATGTTTCTAGCAACCACTTATCTTCTATTACTACAGATTAGAATTTTGTTATAAAATTTCATACACATAGAATAATACAGTATTTACTCTTCTTGCTGGCTTCCTCTACTCAGAATGGTTTTTTGAGACTCATCACTTTTTATTACTAAGCAGTATTCCTTTTGATAAGTGCCTTGCCATTTATTAATTCCTCTGTTAATGAATATTTTGGTTTCAAAGTTTTGTTTTGTTTTTTTGTTTTTTGTTTTTTTAATTTTATTGTTGTTGTATTACATCCATCCTCTTTTTGCTCCTCTCTGTCCCCCTCCCCACCCACCCATTACCCCCAAGTCAATCCCACCTGTTGTCCATGTCCATGGTTCCTTTATACTAGGTTCTTGCCTAAGCTGTTCCCCTTCTTTGCCTCTACCTCCCCCCTCCCCCCAATCCCTTTCCCCCTGACCACTGAAGGCCTATTCCTTGTATTCATATACTTGGTTCTGTTTTGCTTGTTGTTAGTTTTGCTCATTATTGTCCCGTAATGGGTGAGATCATATGATATTTGTTCTTCACTGACTGGCTTATTTCACTAAGCATAATACTCTCCAGTTCCATCCATGTTGTTGCAAAGGGTACAAGTTCCTTCTTTCTTTCTGCTATATAGAATTCCATTGTGTAAATGTACCAAAGTTTTTTGATCCAATCATCCACTGATGG
>PVIW01002680.1:0-52154 GCA_004026585.1 Noctilio leporinus | reverse complement strand
AAAGTTTTGACTTGTGAAGCTATCTGCTATGAACATTCAGGTCCAAGTGTTTTTGTGGAAATATGATTTTATTTCTCATGGTAAACAAATAGTGGAATTACTGGGTCATATGTGTTTAATTAAAAAATAAATAAATAACTGCCAGTTTTCCAAAGTAGTTGTACTATTTTTTACTCCTACCAGTAATATATGAAAGTTTCTGCCAAATCATCATCAGTGCTCAGTGTTATTAGTCCTTTTAACTTTAGCATATTAATAGATATGAAGTGGTAACACATTATAGTTTTAATTTGCATTTCCTGATGACTAAAGGTTGTTAGGCATTATTCATGAACTAATTGAACAATTCATATCTTCTTTTGCAAAACTTTTGTCCAGGTATCATAACTTTTTAAAAATGAGTCATTTTTCTTATTAATGAATTGTAAGAATTACATAAGCTGGATACACATTATTTGCCAGATAAAGGTACTGCAGATGCTTTCTCTGAGTTTGTAACTTGCCTTTTATTTTTCCTAATGGCAACATGAAGGGAAAAAACCTTTGATTTTGTTAAAGTCCAATGTATCATTTGTTCTTCTAAAAGTAAATATTTTTTTTCCTAAGAACTCTTTTCTAAAACTATGAAAATTATGTGTATATTTTCTTCCAAACTGGCTAGGATAAAGTGATGATATTAGACATACTTCCCTTGTTTTTCTTTTTTATTGGTTTTTTCATTTTGTTTTTTGTGGGTTTTTATTTTTTACAAAAGGTAACATTTAATCTTCCTCCATTAAGTGAAAGCAAGCTATCCTGTAACATTGAAATCTTTTGAAATATATTAAGATCTAATTTATAACCCATTATATGATCCATATTGCAAATATTCCATGTTCCTTTGAAAAGAATGTGTACATTGATATATTTAGGTAAACTACTTTGTAAGATTTAATTAGGTCAATTCATTTGATAGTGTCATTCAAATATTCTGTATCCTTTTTGATTTATTTTTTGCCTTTTTATTTTATCAATTTAAAGGAAAAGGCTATTACGATCTCAAAAATAGTTAAGGATTTGTCTAATTTTTCCTTGTCAGTTTGTGTTTCATAATTTTTAAAGTCAAATTGACATGACATTATATTTGTTTCAGGTTTAGAACACAACGATTTGATATCTATATAAAGGGTGCTCACGATAAAGTGGCAAAATTTTAATAAAATAAACAACATACCACAAAAGTGTTATATTTTGAAATAAATTTTTATATGTAAATACATAAATGTAGTCATTATTTTTTAATTGTTCAAAAAAGTCTCTATTTGCTGAATAGACTCAATTCAACTTTGGAATCTTGAACACACTTTAATTAACTTTTCTTTATCCATGGACATCATAATGTTTTCAATCTTGGCTTTAACAGCCTCTTTATTGGAATAACGTTTATTAGCTTCTCCCTCATAAATGCTCCATACATAATAGTCTAAAGGATTTGCATCTAGTGAACTAGGCAGCCAGATTTCCTTTGACCAGGAACAGATTTCCTTGATTCAGGAACATTGACACTGAGAAATTCTTGCACCTTTTTGGCATTATGTGCTGATGCACTGTCTTGTTGGAAGAGAAAATTATGTCCATTTTAGACTTGTTTCATCCATGGTACAACTACTTCTCTCAAAACATCAAGGTAAACATCTTGGATCTTCATTGATGATCTCCTGGATTCTGTGTACAATATCTGGACTTGTGCAATCCTTGTGTACCTTATGAATTTTCTTTGTTGGTGTGGTGACATCAGCATCATACACCTTCTTCACACTGTCAACTGTACGTAAAGGGATGTTATTCAAGTCTGCAATTTCCTTAGCAGTTGGCCCTGCATTGCAGTCCAGAAATTATAGCTGCTCTAACATTATAGTCCTTTGATATGATGGTTGCTCTCAGAATTTAATACTTTATATCTGAAACAATGATGTTAAATCATAACCTTAGAAACATAGTTTTCCAAAATTAATAAGAAGCATGTGAAATGAAGAAATGCAACATTATTGCCAATTTATCATGTGCACCTTGTATATGGTGAAATGATCACAGTAAGTCTGTTGAACTTAAATCACCACAAGTGGTTACAGATTGTTTTTCTAGTGATGAGAACTTTTAATATCTACTCTCTTGGCAACTTTCAAGTATGCAATACAGTATTATTAACTAAAGTCACCAAAGGGCTTATGGATGAGTCCCTATATTGACTTTGGGTTCCCTCTGCATATCTCCCTGCCCCCTGTGCTACTCTGCAGACCCCAGCTGCTTCAGCTGTCCTGAATGCTAATCTCTTGTCTCCTCAGTTCTTTGCTTAGATTCCACCTGACTGCTCTACAGTCAGAATATTGAACCCAGGTAGAGGGTCAAGGTTTGTCTCAAAAGTTTCTATTCTCATGCTTTCTCATAGCCAATGCCACAAAATATTTGCTTCCTAAATCCTGTCCAGTTTAATGATTGATTACAGCAGGAGGTCTAGTCTGGCTCCAGCTCCTCTGCCATAGCTAAAATTGGAAGCTGCAAAGTTGCTTTATTTTTTAATTAAAAAGTGGAAATGAATACATGCATTTCTCATGGGCTAACTAGCACCCATGTTTATGTGTTAGTAATACAAATGTGGGTTAATTATTTTGAAAGTCCATTTTATTTTATGAAACTATTACTCAATTTAGCTATCACATCCTTTTATATGGAGAAAAAGATTAAATAATTACAAATAACAGTAACCTCCTGATGCCTTTGGAATGTGTCAGCTGGGATCACCTAGAAAAATAAATGAAACAGTCATATTTTTAATAATGCATGAGGTGCACAAGGAAAACACTTGTCAAAACTGTATAACATTACAGTACCCTGCCTATATGTAAATGCATATGTTTATAAAAGTGTGTTTTTCCTGAGTTGTGCTAATCTTTTTTACTTGGCATATTTTTAATGGTTTTTCCAAATGACCTTTGTAAAATTAATTGAGGATCTGACACTGTCCTTTGGAGAAATATAAAGAATGCTGCTTATAGTAACTGATACACAAAAAATAGCCAGAAAATGACAAAACAGAGAAAACATTTATACCAAACAGAATTAGAGCTTGAAAGTGGAACTAACGGAAAATGTTGCCTTTTTGTCAGTAATATTTTTGTGGGACACTGAAATTTAATTTTCCCTTTGTTTTCTATACCATTGTTTTATTACTTGAAATCATATTTCTAGAAACAAGTAAATGCAGCACTATTTTTTCAAGAGCTCTAACGGTGAAAATCATCTCAAATTAATAATTAATAAAATGTACAGAAAATATGTATAAAAATACAAATTCAAGAACCTAGAAAAATGTCTGCAATTAGACAAGATGGAAACCTAAAAAGGAATTAAATTTAGTTGAAATCCATTTCTTATTCTTTTCTTCAAGAAAATTACTACTGAAGTGAGGAATATTTCCCCCTGTAATTTAAATGTTAAGCTGCCAGATGTGTGTCTCATGCTTGAAGAGTCGAAGCTTTGCATTATTTAGCATATTAAGAATCACAGAATTTTAAAAAGGGCTCCTTTATTGCCTCGAGGTTCTAATTAAGTAAACCTTAGCCTGGTACATTTAAAACTTGCAATATAAGAGATTTTGCTCTTTTTTCCCCCTGCAGTCAAGTCACATCTATATAATAAATATGGAAAATCTTTAACATGATATAGTCTTTCTTTCCCTTGAAGAATTAAAGCTATCTATTATTTTAAGAAGTTTTTAATAGAGGCCAGCGATCTAGAAGACAACTAAGGATTCAAAATACTTTTTAATCATTGCAAGTTGCCTTCCTTATTTATACCAAAGAATATGTGTTTCATAAAGGCAGATCAATACTATCAATCTTCCCCTCTGTTCCTTTCTCTGCCTCTGCTGTGGTCTCAACTGTTCTCTTGTTAGACAAAGGCAATTCAAAGAAGCAACTGAGACCATAGATTGTGAATTGATATTATGTTTTTGTGTACTTCCCTTTGTGCACCTGTGTTAAATATCTGGTCACACAGCACTAATTAGTTGCCCTTTCAGCAGTTTGTGGAAAGAGTTTTAGCTGCAAAAACAAAAAAACATAATCAGATGGAAGTTCTATAGGCACACAACATTCATAAATCATACCCTTAAATATAGTTGTTTTTGACATTTTAGAAAATGTCAAAGGTGTCAACTCTGCCCAAATATACCGCTTAACAGTGACTATTTTAGTAAATTGACTTGAAATGCATTTAGCTAACTGACAGTTAGAAGCACATAATCTAGTTCACAGTACAAATGAACAGTTTAAAGGCCAAAATAAGCACCAAAGTGTGAATTCTCAATGACATGTTGCAATGACCATGGCCTTAACCATAGACCAAAATCTTAGCTTTGCTTATCTATATCAGACACAGATATTCAAAGTTTTGTGATATTTTACACATAGTTTCTAATTAAGCAAACAAGAATGTTTTCATCACTTTCTATACAATGGCAGAATCATCTATTTGAGTATATGAATAGTGAACAAACTAGAGTTGATAATATTCTTTGTAAGCAGCATGGTTTGAACTTATAAATAGTAACTTCTTAAATGCTGCAACCATAAATAAATAAATGTTTGTCATGTTGTCAAGAAGTAAGGAGTTCTCTTTTCCTCAAGAGAAGAATAAGCCAACAAATGGATCTTCAAAAATTTAAATATTGACAAAGAGCAAGTATCATGAAATTAGAGCATAAGTTTGGCCAATATTATTCCTTCCAAGGACCAAAGATTTTAGGGAAAGATAAAGTGCACCTAATATTCTATGAATTGTCTTTTTAGATGTGTCAAGAAGCTTAATGGCTTTATATTAGAGGACATTTCATATCATTAGCAGAGGAATGCAATAATCCCTATTTACACTTCTATCCAAACCATGAAGTCACAATCTTTCTGTGTGGAACCTCAAACCCATGCAATACTAGGTGCCATTTAGGAATTATCAGTAGTCAGTTTATCTATAGTGACACATATTTTTCAGTTTGTAAAAACTGATTTGCATATGTTACTTATTTAGTTCAAGATATTTTTATTAATTTTAACATCAGCAGAGAACTGCGAATATTTTTGCCATATCCATCCAGTAGCAATCTCTGAATATTTGGCATGGCAGAATAAAAATAAATTCATACATGCATGTCTTACCTAATAAAATATTGTAATGTAAAAGCAAAGCATACTTGGTAATTCTCTCCAAGAATTATTTTTAAACACCACCTATTTCTGTCATCCTTAAGATTTTACCCTTCTATAAAGGTCAGCCTCTTTCTTATCCTTAAAAGATATTAACTCCTCATCTTAAGCACAGTGGAAGAATTCAGAAATTTAATGTTGTTCATGAGCTTTCCTTGGTTATCATCAATTAACACTGTCATGAAATTAGAACATCCAAAGCTATTTAGAATAATAAGTTATTTTATCCACTCGCAAGTCCCTACTGGTAAGAGAAAATTACAGGCAAGGATAAAGGGAGTCATTGCCCAATACCACAGTTAAGGTGGTATAGGCAGGCTCAACTGTATATCTAACATTATGGTAATTAACTCCATAACACAGAAGTGACATAGTGAGCAGCTACAACTGCATATATGACACTTTACATAAATTATCACTAACCTTTAAACAGGACCTGTTATCTTGCAGAAAGAAAGATTCAGAGATTAAGGAACTTGACCAAAGACTGTCCTTTGAAAGGAGTCAATATCTGAATTTAAGCCTCTCTGATTGCCATGTCTAATTCCCACTAACTTCGCTATGATTCAATTTCTCTCTGCTGATTACCTTGCTATACACTTCCTGGAGCAGGAAGACAGCAGGGCTGGTTGTCATAAGAAGAAACAAAAACAGACCATGGCTCAACACCCAAACTGTTGGCTCTTAATTTCTGTGCTGGGGAGGGGGAGGGTGGATATAAAAATCCAGCAGAAAATAACAGTAATTAGCTAACATTGTTGAGTTCATACTATGTACCAGCATTTATAGGTTTGAAGTCCCAAAGTAGCTACTAATTTTAAACTCTTCAACTGAAAACTGTTTTAAAGAACTACAATGAATAATAAATTTTACCCATTTAAATTTTAGCTTCTTTCTTAAGGACATTATGCTAATTGAACTTAGCCAGTCACTAAAAGATGAACATTGTGTGATTCCATTTATTTGAGGGACCTGGAACAGTCAAATTCATTGAGACAGAAAGTAGGATGGTGGTTGCTGGGAGACTGAGACAGGGAAGTGGTGAATTATTGCTTAATGGGTACAAAGCTTCAGTTTTGGAAATGCAAACATTTGGAGATGGATGGAGGTGACAGTTGCACAACAATATGAATATACTTAATGCCACTGAGCTGTATATTTAAAAGTGTTAAAAGTGTTCACACGATCTATACTTTAGAGGACTTTAGTCCTCCAACCCTAAATAAATGCTAACAAAGTTTTAAAGTGCTTTAGGGCCCTAAGGGTGAGAGAGCTTTTAGTAAGACTACAAAAATCAACTAATTTTCCCTTTCTCTCCTTTAGTATAACTATAAACTCTAGAAGTAATTTAGAGTCAGCCAAAGGAGGGTTCTGAAAGCTATCAAGAGGAAGGAAAAAGTGATTAGGGACCCTAAGACTGAAGCAACAACAAAAGGCAGGATATCTTAAACCCACCCTCACCTCTTCCAATGGAAGAAAGTAACTCAGATCAAGCACCTCTGATCCTATCCTAATGGTAGATACCTGTCCAGATAGGTTCATTCCTTTATCCATCAAAAAGAAATTCCACCAACAATATCAGGTGAATCCAACATAACGTCCTTAAGGTAGAGAGGAAGTGATAGCAGGCACCCAAGTTAAAAAATTAGCCAGGGGATGTTTTCTTCCCTGCTGTTTGAGATGGTCCTCCCCAACCATGAGACAACAGAGAACTGAGCAGAACCAGCAGGGAGATTCCTCCACTGGTGCTTGGTCTAGGAAGCCTCCTTATATCTTGAGACTAGAGATTCGCTTCCTCACTCAGAAACACCAAATGATCAAGCTTCAGAAAGCCTCTTCTGTCCTCTCAGGCATCACCAGCAGGAGCCCATGGGAACCTGAGATGCACAAGCTAAATTGTGCAAACCAAAATAGCACATTTTTCAAGTACTGAAAGAACAAATTATCAACTAAAAATTCTATAACCAATGACAACCCATTGGGAATGAAGGCAAAATACAGTGTCAGATAAAGGAAAATCAAAAGAATTGTTCCTAGAAGACCTATTCTTAGAGAATGACTATAGAAAAGTTTTCAAACAGAAAAAGAATGATAAAAGAAATTGTGGAACATCTGGAAGGAAAAAGCAAAAATGAAAAGGGCATCAGATGTGAGTATACACAACACAATCCTCTTTCCCCTATGAGTTTTATAAATCACATTTTATGACTGAACAAAAATTATGACACCATGTGTTGCTGAAGGAAATGATATTTAAAAGTGGGGAAGGTAAAGGGATCGAAATGTAAGTAAGGTGTCCGTTCATACTTTACTCAAAGTGGTAAAATGCTCATACCAGGGCATGTACCTAGAGCAAGTACTGTGAAAACTACACAAGGAGATCTGCTCAAAAACTATAAATCCTGAAAAGTGTTCAAACAAGAAGCCAAAAGGAACAGAGAAAAGAGAAAGAGGAGAAATACTAAAAAACATAAATTAAAATGGCAGATGTAAGCCCTAATGTATCATTAACTATGTTGAATGGTCTAACTATACCAATTAATAAGCAGATTTTGGCAGAGTAAGAAATTTTTAAAGACCTAATTTTATGCTGTTTACAAAAAGATGTATTTAAAATTCAGGCTTCCATCCAAGATGGAGGTATAGGTAGGCTCTCTGCAACTCCCTCCACAACTAAGAAGGAATAAATCTACCTCAAAACTGGAGACAACCAGAAATTCCAGAAAACTGAGCTGCTTGGAAATCCAGTACACAAAGATATAAAGAAGAAATATTCATCCAGATAGGTAGGAGGGGTGGAGTCAGACAGGACGTGATTTGGCTGCCACTGCAGCCACAATAGGACAGCGGCTATGGCTGGCCAGTGGAAAGTACAGCAACACATTTGAAAAAGTAGGAACACCTGTTGAGCACTCCCAGCACCAGACCAGAGTGTACTGTTCCAGGGCTGGGGGTGAAAATAAAGCCTCATTGCTTTTAACTATGAAAACCAGTGAGGATTGCACCAGAGGAAGAGACTGTTGGTCTCTCAGCAGAGTCCATTTGTTTAGAGGCCCCAATGGTCCTAGAATGTCCACAGACCCACCCACTCTTGGAACTATGTCCAGGGCAACAGCTAAAGAGGTGCCAGTCTCATACTGGAAGCAGGGGCAAGTGCTGAGCAAGCAGCATTGTTCCCTCTCAGGCCCATCCCCCACAACATGGTGAAACAGGTCACCTCACACTGATGAATACCTAAGGCTCTACCCTTTATAACTTAACAGATGCAACAGTTCTATCTAAGACACAGAGGCAAACAAAGAAGCCTATCAAGTTGAGGAGACAGACGTATGGCTCAAAGGAGGCAACAGATCAAGCTTCCAGTGGGAGAACTAAGCAACGAGGAACTAGCAAACCTAATATATGCAAAGTACGAAACACTGGTGATAAAGATGGTCACAGACTTACCAGATTTGCTTGAGTATGACAAATGCAGGAGGGAAGAAATGAAGGCTATGCTAAGTGAAATGAAGGAAAATCACACAAAACCAATGGTGAAGGGAAGGAAAATAAGGTTTAAATAAATGGTTTGGAGCACAAGGAGAAAATAGTCAACCACTACAGAATGAGGAAACAAATGAAAAAAAAAAAAAAAAAGAGGAGAGGCTTAGGAACCTCAGGGACAACTTTAAACATGCCAATATCCAAATCATAGGGGTAGGAAAAGAGAAAAAGCAAGAAATTGAAAACTCATGTGAAAAAGTAATGAAGGAAAACTTCCCAAATTTAGCAAAAGAAACAGCCATACAAGTCCAGAAAGCAGAGACTCCCAAACAAGCTAGACTTAACAAGGACCACACCAAACACATCATATTTAAAATGACAAAGGTTAGAGAGAACTAAGTTGGCGAAAGAGTAAGTGGAGCTACACCAATCTCCTCCCAATACCAAACTGGAATTACAACTTAATTGGGGAGAAATCACCCAGAATAACCAACAGAACACCAATTGGAGAGAAATCTTATTACCAGGGACAGAACAGAAGAGCCAATTCATCACAATGTGACTGGTAGGAAGTGTGAGACCCCAGAAGCTGGCGGGGCTCCCAGGGGTGGCGACTGAAGGGATGGAGAAATATGTCAACAGCCCAGGGCTCCACCTGAGAAGGGTGGGATCTAAACCCCAGACTGGGCTTCCCAGCCTACAGCAACACAGCTGAGAGTAAAACAGCACCCAACTGTGAAAATCAAAAAGCCACCAGGTTTAGCTGCCTTGACAGAGACTGAATTCTTAAAGGGGCCACACAGGAAAATACAAAGGCACCTACCTACCGTGGGCTCCAGCAGAGAAAGTGCAGAGTGGACTAGAAACACTTTAGGAGGGTTTGGGTCAGTGGCTTAAGTGGGAGAGTTGAAGCAGCAGCCCCTGAGTCCACTGCTGACCCATCCCCCATACAGCCAGCAGACCACCCTTCTCCGAAGGGTGGGAGCCTGAAGGGAAGCCACAACCCCACCAATAGGAATTAATCCACCCCACCCAGCAGTGCCCAAACCTAACCTGAGATCATAGGTTGATTGCATTAACAACTGAATTCATTTAGGCCCAGAGGTGCCTAAAACTGACCACTGATCACAGACTGATTGGATTAACAACTAAAGGCGATAAACAACAACAAATAAAAGACAGGGGATCTCTGGTAGTATCCAACTGGCTTAGACTGGGACATGACCTGAAGTCACCAAGCACAGATCCAGGAAGTAAAAAAAGTGCACCTCTACACCACAGAAGGTCACACCACTATACCACTAAAACAGTAAATCAAAGCAAACCAAACAAGAGTCATCTAAAATGGGAAGACAAAGAAGTAAACCCTCAGCAAATGAAAAGGAGGAATTCCCAGGAAGAGTGCAAAATGAAATAGAGGCAAACACCCTATCAGACATGGAGTTCAATACAATGATGATACAGAAGCTTAATGAGCTCAGCGAGTTCAAACAAAACTACAAACTACTCCAAGGGAACTATGAAGAACTCCAGGGGAACTACAAAGAATTCCAAATAAGCTACAAGGAACTTACTGAGAACTACAAGCATTAAAAAGGACATAGACACCATCAATAAGAGCCAGGAGGAAATGAAAAATACCATTTCTGAATTTCACAGTAGAAGGAATCAAAAGCAGGCTAGAGAAAGCAGAGGGTCAGATCATTGAGCTGGAGGTCAATATAGAAAAAAAATTCCCAAGCAGTACAACAAAATGAAAAACGACTGAAACAGAATGAAGAGGTTTTAAGAGAGCTGCAGACAACATGAAACATAATAACATCAGTATCATAGGGCTACCAGGAGAAGAGAAGGAGCAAGGGATAGAAAACCTCTTTGAAAAGTAATGGCAGAAAACTTCCCTAACTTGAGGAGAGAAAATGTCATGCACTCAGGAAGCACAGAGGGTCCCAAGGAAGATGAACCCAAACAAGCCACTCCAAGACACATTATCATGAAAATGGCAAATTTCAAAGGCAAGGAGAGAATCCTAAAAGCAACAAGGGAGAAACAGCTAATAACACACAAGGGAGCTCTGATAAGGTTATCAGCTGATTTCTCAACAGAAACACAACAAGCCAGAAGGGAATGGCAAAAAATATTTCAAGTAATGAAAAACAAAGGCCTGCAACCAGGAATACTCTACCCTGCAAGGCTTTCATTCAAAATGGGAGGTGAAATAAGGAGTTTCCCAGACAAAAGAAGGCTAAAAGAATACATCTCCACCAAACCAGCATTGCAAGAGATGCTCATCAATATCAAGAATAAAACATCATTATAGAAAGTGCAGCCATTTAAAAGGAACACCCTGAATAAATTAATGCAATTACATTTAACAACTTAGAAGAAACAGATACTACAAATAATCACCACTCAAACAAGATAAAATAGATTATCTGAACAGTCCTAAGCTATTAAATAAATTGAATTAATAATTTTAAGATCTCAGGATCAGATGGCTTCCCTAGAAAATGATACCAAAATTTACAGGATAATTAATACAGATTTTATACAATGTTTTCTAAAAAATAGAGGGAATGTTTTCTACTCATTTTATGAGGCCATTGTAACTCTGGCATCAAAATCAGACAAAGCCATTATAAAAATAGCAAAACTAAGCCCTGGCTGGTGGTTCAGTGGATAGGTGCCAGCCTGTGAACCCAAAGGTGGTAGGTTCAATTCCCAATCGGGGCACATAACCAGGTTGCAAGCCAGGTCTCCAGCCAGGTCCTTAGCTGGAGGCAGGTGAAGGCAACCATACATTGATGTGTCCCTTCCTTCCTCCCTCCCTGCCCCTCTCTCTAAAAATAATAAATAAAATCTTTTAAATATATATAAATAAATAAATAAATTATAAAAAATAAAAAGTAAAACTACAGACAAATATCTCTCAGAAACTTGGATGTAAAAATACCCAACATAATATTAGTAAATTGATTCCAACAATGTATGAAAAGAATTATACTGCCTAATTGTGTAGCTATAGTAGTCAAGACTATGTCCTACTGGCAGGGAGACAGATGCAAATATCAGTGGAAGAGAATAGAAAAAACTGAAACAGGTCAAGAAAACTGCTCAACTGATGATTTTTAAGAAAATTGCTAAAGCAGGTCAATGGAAGAAAGATAGCTTTTCAACAAATGGTATTGGAGCTATTGAGCATCTATAGGCCAAAAAATAATTAATTAATTAAAAAATGAAATGAAATAAAAATTTACCTAAACCTCACTCCTTATATAAAATATAACATAAAATGTATTGTCTCAAAAAAAAAACAAAAAAACAAACAAAAAAAAAAACAAGAGAGAGAGAGAGAGATGAAATGATTTGCTGTCTTGGGCTAGACATGAAGTTCTTAGACTCAACACCAAAGCATGATCCATTAAAGAGAAATTTGATAAATTGGGCTTCATTAAAATTACAAACTATTCCCTGTGAAGGACCCTGTTAGAGGATAGAAAGACAAGCTGCAGACTGAGAGAATACATTTGCAAGCCACATATCCAATAAATACTAATTTTGTCCAACATGACGAGTCTGATAAAAACTTTTCATCAAGTGGTGAACTCCTGTTCTCTTTAACATCTACTAACACCAGACTTGCTTAAAAGTATATATCATGACAATTATTCACACACATAATGCCTGATATCTAAAAGTCTGAAAAGGATGGGGGAATAGATGTTTTATTATAAGACTAGATCAAGGTTAGAAGAAAATACAATCAATTTATGGTATAAGAAAATGCTTATACCTTTTAATATTTGGCCTTAGGAAGTTTCTGTGTTATTAGTATAATTTCAAGCAGGAGAAGACATACTTGCTGATAAAAACAGTACACCAGCCTAACTATAGATAAACTAACTAATTACATTAGGAGAGAAAGAGGGTAAATATAATGAAAAGAAGAAATTTTATGCTTTAGGGTTCTCTTGTTTTTCATTAAATTACTTGTCCATAACTTATTTCTTGAAATCAGAGAAGCCATTAGTGTTTTTAAAACTAGCCTTATGTCCTCCATATTCTTATTTCTATGCAAGTTGGAAAGAATACAGATTTTTTATTTTTTGGGTTCTTTTCACTAAAACTTCAAGCCTACACAATTTTAAATGCTCGAAATTCTGGTGAAATAGTTTAGATCCTGTATTCACTGAGTTTATAAATAAAATGTACAATACAGTTAGAGCAAATAATCTTACCAAAACATAGCAGAGGTTTTACAAATAAAGGTGGGTCAAACTTGTTGACCACTAGTAATACAAAATATTAAAAAACTAATGTGGTGTATGCTGGTGCTACAAAGCACCAAGACCTTGTATCCTTCATTGTCAACGTGTCAGCTTTCAAGAACAGGCTGATTTCTCTAAGAAAATGAATGTATTTCCAAATGAGGTTGATTTTCTCCTATCTCATGCCAAAGGAAATATGTAATTGTTTGGCCTAAAATTTGATTTTTCTAATTTATATTTTTCCTTTTTTATATGGATCATCTAATTAGACAGACTGGGTTATACCAGATAAAAATTATTTTCTTTTCCTCCAAATTTGATTTGTTATTTCCACATTAAACACAGTCAATTACATATTTATACCATGTTAGATGGAGGAAGAAGGAAAACTAACTCAGTCATACTATTAAAGTTTTGAAAGCCAGGATCATGTTTAGAAAGAGTTAATAAACCCATTTATTTTTGTCAAGTTTCACAATGTCATTTATTTTTTATTCCCACTTATAATTTTATCAGTTGACAAGAACCATACTTAACTTTAAAAAATGTTACATCCAACAACTTTCAGAAAGAGCCTATAGTCTTCTTTGGGGAAAAAAATGTCTATTAATGATTCCATTTACATGCAGTATCTAGAGTTGTCAAACTCATAAAATCAAAGAGTACAATGGTATGGCCAAGGGCTGGGTGGGGGAGAGGAAATGTGAAGTTGCTAATCAACAGCATAAAGTCTCATTTATGCAAGATGAATAAGTTCTAGATGTCTGCCATACCACATCAGCCCTATCATTTAAAATATTGTGTTGTACATTTAAAAACTGTTAAGATAATGGTTCTCATGTTAAGTGTTATTACCACAATAAAATAACTTTAAAAAAACAAAAGAGCCCTGGCTGGTAGCACAGTGGATAAGGCACCGGCCTGCAAACCCAAAGGTCGCAGATTCGATTCCCCAGCCAGGGTACATGGCAAGGTTGCAAACCAGGTCTCCAGTCAGGTCTGTGGCTGGAGGCAGCTGAAAAGCAACCATACATTGGTGTCTCTCTCCCCCTCTGCCTCTCTCCCTTCCTCTCTTTCTGAAAATAATGAAATAAAATCTTAAAAAAAAAAAATGACAGAACACAACATTAAAAAAAAAAAAAAGAGTCCATTGTGATAACCAGTACTATAAACTAGAGCAATTGGAGAGCCCAGCCAGGAAAGTTGCCGCTTTATCATGTGTAAGGGCGAAACTCTTCCCAGTCAGTCACGGTTTCATTCATCATAAATTCACGTTACTAAAAATAGGACAAAAGTGCATTTTATCTCTACTGTTTCTTATTACCAACCTACTCAATCTGTGCATTTGCTATGGGTAACTTTTGGGAATGGTCCAGTTGAAGGATGGGGCCAAAGAAGTCTATCTTATCATGGGTCCTCAGTAACCCTTCCTAAACCACTGATCCAAAGCCATTATAGAAATGTTCACATTTTCCTAACCTACTAGGTCACTTGCAGTATCTCATATTCAGTCAATATCCACTTCTACAGTACCGTTTTTCAAGGTTACTTGTCTAATATTGAGGCAGAGTATCCACAAATTAAAAAAGAGTGATTGGCTAAGAAAAAAAAAATCAAGCTATTTTCATTGATATTACATTTGTACGAACAATGGTTGGCTAGACAGGGCATGCTTGTGATTGTTAATATATTCACCATAATAGATTAAGGAACACACTCATCCAACATCCACATCCACAAAACAAGGTGGGACTGAGGGAGAGTATTTATTACCCCTGCACTAAAGCCCACAGTCAGAAAAGAATGTGTCCTGAAAAAGGTTTTCAAGCATTTCTAAATGAAAAGGAAGTAGTTTCAAAATGACTTTATTAGTGGCTCCTGAAATATTGATAATGGTAAATTTTTTTAAATGGTCTATGTCAATTCCCTGGAAAGAAAGATAAACCAGTTTGAACGATAATACACCCAATTGTCTTTTTATGTTCCTTACTGCACTGCTTAATAGCACAGACACAGAGGAAAAATTGACTGTGATGAATATATGAGACCAAATAAAATGTTAAGGGTGTAAAATGTCCTGAAAACACAAGCTGTAATCTGATGTTGTGGATCTAATCCACACACACTCTGTAATTAGAAACATATTGGAAGAGAGCAGCAAACACACATTTGAATCTTTCCCTGAAACTTTGTTTTGATCATCCACATGTAACACATTCATTTTTATTGCCATTTCTACTTAAAAAAAAAGAAAGAAAGAAAGAAATTTCAAAAAGGTAGGTTAAAAAATCCCATAATGTTTTGAACTCTTCCAAATAACGTTTAGTCTTCTCTCACGAAAGGAAACAACACAACGATTCTAACCTGCTGGAAACGTTTTAAACCCATCTCTCTCTCTATCCCCCAGACCCTTTTGACACACCCTCCTCCCTCCCTCCTTAGTGTTAAACTGCTTCTCCACTTCCTTTACATCAGTGGGAACACTTCCCTTATGGGTGTCAGGATCTCTCCAAGGGGTCAGGGGCTGCCCTGCAGAGGAAATGACAAGCTGTGAATGTAAAAGAACAATTCCTTCCACATGTTCCTTTGCTCCTGAAGCAGTAAGGGGTTGTCAGCCAGCATCACTCTGGAACCAAACAGGACTCCGCATCATATTCCTGTCAAAACTAATTTACAATTAAAGACCTGCAGGACTGTTTAAAGCTTTTTCAATTCCAGCAGTTGTCTGAAATGACTTGGAGATTCAAGTGGATCAAAATAGATGATCCACTTGAATCTCAAAGTTGTAATTAACCATAATGGATGATGAAGTTCACCAAACCAGAGAACGCTTAAAACAAATTACAACTTTCTAAACAAATCAGTTCATGGCACAGTCCTTGCTACACCTCCAATTAATGTCTGTGTGGTGATTTCCCAGCTGAGGCCTAATTTGGTGAGTTTAATGCTGTAGCTATTGGAAGTCTTATTCAGTTTGTAAATGAAGTTACAAGGTGACAACTTCATTGATCTAAAAGGGAGGGAGAGAAGGGGGGAGAGAAGAGAGAAAGGGAGGGAGGATGGGGGGGATTGACTTACCTTGATCCACTGATGTTTTTAAAAAATTTTTTTTTTAATTTTAAAATAGTCATGATATATTAAATAAACACATTTAACATTTGCAGGTACTTAGCTTTTATGCAAATGAATCACTCTGAAACATACTGTGGTTCCCTTGGGCTGAATTTTGCACTCATATAACTAACTCAGATTCATTTATGCTGTCTAAGAATAAAAAAATCTAAGAAAACAAACATGATATCTAAAAATTGCCCCAACATTTTCTAATGGTGATTCTGAAGTGGCCATTCCAAATTCTCAAATTCTTTGATATATTTTATAGAAATACTCATTCCCTACAAGCTCCCTGACAGTAATTGGACGCACACATAATTTGAAATTATTTGGAACCATCTCTTCACAAATTCAACTCCAAATGCCAAAACCAAAGTTAGGTGTATTATTTTCAAACATCAGATTCATAATTCTTCCACAGAAGCAGGGTAACAACTGACTTACAAATTATTCAATAAAAGTGTATTTTGAAATAATTATTAGTATCTGAAAATTACTTTCCTTATCTCAAATGTGAAAAAATGGTGGCCTAAGGACTTCAGGCAATATTATGGCAGAGACTTATCTAAAACTGGCCACATTCTGGAGCTCTCTTGCATACACAGTAGGTCTCTTAGTGAATGAGCACACCAATGAAACTCTAGTAACCATTCTGCCAAGACTCCCCATTCCAAGTTGTATGAACATTCAGCTTTTCTTTGTGCCTCTCCTGCTCCCTTTGTCCTCCCATCTTTCTCTCCTTCAGAACTTGGGTCATGCAGCAGTGTTTGTGGCCATAGCCCACTCACCAGGCCACCCGGTAAGTGAGTCACTGAGACAGAACCTCAGGGGTAAAGGTGCAAAGCAATTCGGTGGTGAAAGAAAAGCACTTTCAATAAATGGAGTCAGAACAACTGGAGATTCTTATGTAAAAACTAAAAATTCATCCTCAACCTCACACTTCATTCAAAAAGTAAGTCCAAATGGATCATCTATCAAAATACAAAATATCAAACTATACAAATTTCAGGAAAAAAATATAGTAAATCTTGTCACATGGGGTTAGGCCAAAAGTTCGTACACATGATATTAAAAGTATGACTCAATAAAAATGATAAATTGGACTTAATCAAAATTCAAAACTTTTGCTCTATGAAAGACAATGCTAAAAAATAAAAGAACAAACTACATCATGGGAAAGGTTTTGCAAACTACATACATAACAAAGGATTTGTATCCCGAATATATAAACTCTCAAAACTCAACAGTAATACAAACAAGCAAACAATTTGTGAAAATTAATAAACCTCATTTAAAGGGGATAAATGATAATAGAAAAAATACAATTAAAAAAATGGAGGAAAAAAATAATGGAGCCAGGCCAGAAGATAACTTGCATGCCTCTCACTCAATGCACATCACTGATCCCAATAGGAAGAGACATGCAGTTCATCTCCAACAGGAAGTGATGCTGCTTTACTATCTCAGCAGGAGAAAGATTCCTCTTTGCCCAGTAACAGCTCAGCCAGTGGGAGACTGCCATAGCTCAGCCAAGGAAAAGTCACTATATTTGGAACTTTCATTTTCCTCCAGTGAACTCTGTTTACAACTGTTCCTCCCAAGTCCATCAGAAAGCATTCCTCTCCTTTGTTTCTCTGAACTTGCAGTGGTTGGCCATTAAACTGCACATCCAAAATTGCAATTCTTTTTTGTTACCAATAAACCCATTTTACTAGAGAAATATCTGGCTTTCTATTGTTTAAGGTCAACAAACGCAATTTCAAAGTGGGCAGGGTCTTCAATAGATACTTTGCTGAAAAAATATACATATATATGGTTGGCAAATAAGAACATATGAATATGTTTAATAGCTATTAAAGAAATAAAAATTAAAATCATGACTTCAAGTTGAATTTGAATACAAATTAGAATAACATTTTAAATATTGATAATATTAAATGCTGATGAAGATGCGGAGCAACTGAAACTCTTGTGTTGCTGGTAGAAATGCAAAATAGACAACCACTCTGTAAGACAGCTAAGCAGTGTGATCTTGTAATTTATATTAAGAAATGCTGTATATATAGATTTAATCTTTGTCCCCATTTCTAACACAGGGATC
Source organism: Noctilio leporinus (assembly GCA_004026585.1). Classification (NCBI taxonomy): domain Eukaryota; kingdom Metazoa; phylum Chordata; class Mammalia; order Chiroptera; family Noctilionidae; genus Noctilio; species Noctilio leporinus. The sequence goes on along the minus strand of PVIW01002680.1, from coordinate 33,948 downwards.
ATAAAAATCCTTGGAATTTCTTAAGTGATGAAAGCACTAAATGTGTCTGTTGTTATGTAAATGAGGTGCATTTTGGACCCCACCTAAAAATGGGGGCCAGTTGCCTAGAGAACCAACCATGTGATTAGAGGGTTTTAAACTTCCAGTCCCACCTGCTGACATCTAGGGAGGAGAGAAGAGCTTGAGGCTGAATCACTCACCAATGTCTCATAATCAGTCATGCTTATGTAATGAAGCCTCCATAAAAACTCACAAGGACAGGGTTCAGAGAGCTTCCAGGTTGGTGAACTGGAGATTTAGGGGGAGCAGTGGAACATTCAGAGAGAGCATGGAAGTTCTACGCCCTTTGCCTATATCTTACCTTATGCATCTTTTCAATCTGGCTGTTCCTGAGTTATATATGCTTTCTTTCTTTTCTTTTTTTTTTTAATTTTATTGTTGTTGTATTACATCCATCCCCTTTTTGCTCCCCTCTGTCCACCTTATATATGCTTTCTTAATAAACTGTTTCTCTAGTGAATAAACAAGTTTCCTGAGCTTTGTGAACCACTCTAGCAAATTAATCAACCCCAAGGAGTGGGTCACAGGAATCTCTGATATATAGCCCCTCAGTCATAAGTATAGGTAGCAACCTGGACTTATAATTAGCATCCTGAGAGGGTATTTATTGAAACATCTCGTTTGTAACTGACCAGTAAGATGTACAGGTAATAACCTGGCTTGAGATTGGTATCTGAAGTGGAGGGTGGCCTAATGGGACTGAGACTTTTACCTGTGGGATCTGATGTTATTTCCAGATAAATAGTGTCAAAATTGACTTCAATTCTAGTATATCCAGCTTGTGTCCCTGAGAATTGCTTATTGGTTTGGGAAAACTCTTCCTCCCACACATATACATACATTGGAAATTGGGTGGAGAACCAAGTTAGGCTGTTTCTTATAAAATTAAATATGCATATACCATACAACCCAGAAATTCTACTCCTGGGTATATACCTTAGAGAAATAAATAGGATGTTCTCACAAAAACTTACATATGATATATAAAGCAACCCTATCTATAATTGTCAACTATGGAAACAATCTATATATCCTTTGTTGATTGAACAGATAAATAAACTGTAGTATATCCATGTAATGGAATATTATTTGGCCATGAGTAGGAATACTCATCTGTTGATACATAGAACAATGGAGATAAATCTCAAGGTATTACATTAACTGAATAAAGGCAATGTCACCAAAAGATTACACATAGCATATAAAAATTTTGAAGAAACACAAGTATAGCCACTGTAAAGAATTCAGTGGGTTGCTCACTTCGGCAGCACATATACTAAAACTGGAACGATACAGAGAAGATTAGCATGGCCTCTGTGCAAGGATGACATGCAAATTCGTGAAGCATTCCATATTTTTAAAAATAAATAAATAATTCAGTGGGTACCGGGGCTTATGGATTGGTGGTGGGAGTGAGGGATTAAGGGTGTGCTTACAAATATAGCACAAAGGAAATTGTTTGGGAGACTGGAATGGTTCTTCATCCCAATTGTGGTGGTCATTACGCAAATCAATATATCTGATTAATTACATAGAACTAACCGTATACTCCAAAAGAGTCAGCTTTCCTGTATATTCATTTTAAATTTAAATAAATATACTGTTTACTTGTCTTATTTCCAAAAAAAAAATTCTGTAAGCCCAAAAGGTACTCAGAGTCATAGTCCTGTATTTAGTCAGCAAATATTTATTGAGAATCTATGATGTGTCAAATATGGTAGGTACCAAGTGCATGAGTAAGCAAAACAAATATCCCTGCCCTCATGGAGTTTGCAGTATAGCCACAACTCTTTATGGTGAATTTTCCAAGGTTTGGCCAAATAAATGGGGGCTTAGAGGTAAGGATAGATAATCCAAAATTCCCTAAGGAGTACATTAATTCACTCATTCATTCAATAGATCTTTATTGAGCAACTGCTATGTGCCAGGCACAATGGTGAAATGAACAGACCAGGTCCCTTCTCTCATAAGACTTCTAAACATACAAATGGGGAATGCATAATTGTGATGAGGGAAAAAAAGATTGGGTAAGTCAATGGAGGTATTGATGGGATTTTTGGAAAGGATGTTTTAAGATACCAACAGTTAAAGACCCTTCCAGATCGAAGACACAGCATGAAAGAATATAACCAAGGAGGGATTTACTTTGCTATATTTTAAGGAACTGACAAAAACCAGAGCAATCAACCCCTGCACATCAGTGTTTGTCAATTTTGACTATACATCAAAATCACCAGGAAGTTTGGGGGAAAGGGGTTGCTTTGTTTTTAAAATAATAATATCCAGATCCTACCCCCAGACAACTTAATACATGTGTTCCGGGGCAGAGCCTAGACATGTGTATGTGTTAAGCTTCACCAAGGATTCCATGTACAGACAAGATTAAGCACTATTTCGTTAGGTTTGTTGAATAACTGGTAAGTATATATTCATGCTTACATATAAGTATGAATAGACTCCTTTCAGAATTTATTAACATTTTAGTTGATGTTGAGTGAAATGTAATGTTTTCATTATTTTTTAAATTTTATTTTATATTGTATTTTTTCCCTTACCATATAGTCCCCTAATCTGCTGCCCTCACAATCACATGCTGTAGTCCATGTCCATGAGTCTTAATGGTTTTTTTCCCCTAAATCAGTTAGGTTGGGTGGTCTGTTTTTATACTGAAAAGTGAGTCATATAATGTTCACTATTTTTAATATCTGTGGTACAAAATATAATAACCAATACTGGCTCTTTGTTTTCTCTTATATATGATAGTATTTAATTATAAGCAATGATGAGGAATCTCAAGTGAAAAAGAGATCATGGCATCATCAAATATCTATACTCCCAAAGAAGTACACCTACAAGAATGGATGAATGTCCTAATGGTAAAGGAACCTGGCATGCATAGAGTAGCAATGCAGAATCACCAGCTGAAGCAGAAAATCATCATATAGCAATGTTAAAGTATGTTATTACATGATATACCTATTCATGGTATCGGTCTTATGGGAGCCTTGGGGTATATATATATTTGACATCTACATATATCACTTCAAGTAGTAAAACTTGTTTCCAATTTTTCTTAATAACATTAGATTAAAAATGACCACCAGAATTATTTCATATTCTAGGTAAGTGCTTTTCTACACTCAAGTGGCTCAACACCTTGAAAGGTCTCAGAGCCTAATTTCTGCATCCTTATTTTGTTCTCAAACCAAAACCTACAGCAACTATGAAAACTGTGCAAGAGGCCAGAAAAAAAAAAGTATTTAATAATATTAAGACACTTAAAATTAGAATTCCAAGGAACATCATTGTTTTTCAGTGACTTGTTTTTCCTACATTTCACAAAGATATTTTAAAGGTCACTGTTGTTGCTTAACATTTAAAACATTTTCTTACGTAGAAGATATTGGAGAGCTTTTTTCATTTACTCTGCATTATTTTCTCTTTTGTTCTTATCTCAGAGAAATAATTATTCTTTCTCCTTCCCAGTACTCACTTCTCTCCTCTATCTTGCTTAAGATGGGAAGTAATCCTAATAACTTCCCTCTTTCTCTTTTATTCTGAATCTTTCCTCCTCTAGATTTTTCTGCTTTGTTTATGAAATGAGAGGTAGGTGTTTATCTTAAAAATTACAGACAGCAAAACTTCCCTCAATTCATTAAGCTTGCTCTTGAAAAATCTCCTTTTTCTCACATTCAAGAGTATTTCTATGCTCTTTCTTCATTTACTCTTTCTTCTTCCATCCTGGGGTTCATTACAGTTTGTTTCATCCCCTCACTTTTTACATTTCTCTCAAACAGCATCAAAAGTCATTTTATTGTCAAAGCAAACCCTTTTTGTCTTTATCCTAGTCAATCTTTCCAGAGCCTTGCTAAGGCAAAGTGAAGTTAATAGACCAGCGGCATATATACCATATGGAAACTAGAGACTCTAAAGCCCATCTTAGACTTACTGAATACGCATTTGCATTTTAACCAGACCCCTGGGTGATTTGTGCACACTTAAGGTTTGAGTAGTGTTGCTACAGAATGTTTTGCTGATGTAACCACCTCTCTCTACTTGGGACAAAATTTCATGACCTCCATGATGTCACATTATGGGTTTTTCTCCTACTTTTTCAGATTGCTCATTTGCAAATAACTTTATTCTCTCTCTCACCAGTCTTTTAAATTAAGGTTTCCCTACAACATTTTTTCATTCTTCTTTTCACTCAACCATTTCTGTGGCTTTAGTCTCCACCTCCATCAGGATGGCATATACATGTTTCTTCTGAGCTTTAAAATCTTTATTTTTTTTTTAACTCCATGCTAGTCATTTTCTTCTCAATTTCACTATAACTTTACACTCAGTTCAATCAAATCCACTGGTCAACATTTATCTGAAAAGAGCTCTTTTGTGTACCTCGTCTTTAATAAGGATAGAACTATTTTCCTGGACCTGAGATAGAAATATTCTTAACTATAATATTCATGTTTTTTTTTTTTTTATTGTGACATAACTGTATACTAACCAAATACTGCTAATTTAACTATAACATGTCTCTTGAATCTTTTTGATTGCATCCTGTTGCCACTATTCTACCTCAGGCCCTACCCATCTCTTCTTTGGGCTAATGCAATGCTCTTCTTCCTAGGTCCTTACCCAATCCATCCCCTCATATGTGCTGGAATTCAATGGTTTCTCACAGTTACTCAAATACACTTGGAGTCATTCTGACTTTCTAATTTTTCTTACAACTTTTCTTTATCCCTGGAAGATTGCCATTGTGCTTGCCTTTTTTTTTTTTTTTTTTTAATTTTTAAGATTTTATTTAGTTATTACTTTTAGAGAGAGAGGAAGAGAGAGAGGCAGAGAGGGAGAGAGACATCAATGTATGGTTGCTTTCACCTGCCTCCAGCTATGGATCTGGCTGGAGACCTGGCTGGAGACCTGGTTATGTGCCCTGGCTGGGGATCAAACCAGCAACCTACAGGTTCACAGGCTGGCGCCTTATCCACTGTGCTACCAGCCAGGTGTGCTTGCCTTTTGAACTCCAAATTATCTTTGTCCAAAGCACAGACTATTATCCTTATCCTTGTCTTTTAGGTTAAAACACCCAGGTTTTTACCCCAAAGAATTTTCATCTATGCTTGCCTTTCCCCAGGACATGGCTGTAAAATTAACATATTTACCCAGATCTTACCAATTTAGGATTTAAAGTGGGGTTGTATTAAAAAGAATTTCGGCAAATTTCAAGTGTCGTCAAAAGCTCACTCACTTGTTTCTGGGAATCTGCCAGCCTGTCTCACATGTGCTCATAATCTACTAACTTATATTGTCCCATGGTGGCCTCTGTAATAGGTTGAATTGCAGGATTGTAATTATATATGTAGTATGCCTTATTGTCTCACAGGATATTATGTGCTATAATAGATGGTATTCTTCTTTGTCTTACAGAAATTTAGTGTAAAGGTTTTCTCTTTTAGCGGGTTGAGAGTGTTTCCATGCAGTTCCTCTCTCCCTGGTTTTCCCATAATGAGCTAACTGAGATAGAAAAGTAATCTAATTGACTACATTTCCCACAATTGCCCATCTCACCTAACAATTAAATATATTATTTACCCAATTATGTCTGCTTCATTTCTCCAAATTTGGTCTCTCTCAGAAAACTTGCTGGTCCTGCATGTAAATAAAGTGCTAATAGGCTCTCCCATCATCTATTCAACAAGTGTTGAGTAGGTTTGGGTTCAAGTAAACCATGCCTGGAGGTCAGAGATTTCATGTTACTTTTGGTTAATTATCCCAAGGCACTTAGAAGTGTGCTTTCTTGACAGCGATAGCAAAATAAAACTCTCTTGAATTAAATTATGCATCATAAAACACATATAGATCTTGCCAGAGACCATTGTTAATTCAATGTAGGCACATACAAAATTATCAAGTATAACAAATATGTCCCTAGTTTGCTTGCTAAAAAGTAAAACTGCCTAAAAGAGGTAATAACCCAAAAGCTTTACCAGTTTTTTTCTTCCAGCCTTTCATAATTATTTGTGGCCCCAGGCATCCATCTATTTGCAAAGCTGGGCAACCACTTAAAACATCAACAATGGGGTTAAATTCAGAATCTTCTTAGGGTGTGTGCAAGTGTGTGCTGTGTGTGTGAGTACATATGTGTACACATATGTGTTTAGAAGTGAACATTAAAGTCACTTTTTTCCATGATTTGAGGGCTTCAGTAGATTCAGCAGATTACATCTGGAGCCTATCAATGTGGGACAGCTTGTGGAAGATCATAAACATATTTTTCAGATAGAAATGTTGCAGCCATGAACGCACACCACGTAGTTACCCTTTCCCTAATGTTTGCTTCTTTAATTGTAAATAGCCAGAAAGCCATCAAGCCAGAGTTTAATAAACTTTTAATTTGAAATGAATTACCACATGTTGTGTTTGTTTACCCATTATTAAATCTCTTAGCAACATATCAGTGGCAGAAATAGCATACTGTATCATGGCCCTGATATATTAGAAAACAAACCCATGGGGGATATTAACTACTAATAATATGTTTAAGAAACCTCCAAGAAAAATAAATATAAGCATTATACCAGGCATAGATTCAAAAAGATTTTTATGCTTTATTTTTGTGTAAATTTATTCTGAATTGTAGCAAAATGTCCCTGTATAGTCTTTGAATGTGAGGCTTCAATCAGTCTCTGAGCTCAGAGGAGAGCAAATGATAATCAGCCTCTTCCAAAGCATTTTCCTAAAGCATAAAAGTCTTCCTCTTGTGGCACAGTGTTTTCTTACTGAACCTGTCAGTATTGGTGTTTCTTGGAGTGTTGCCTGTCACCCTTTTAAAGAAAATGAGAACTGTATTTTAGAAGCCAAGTTCAGAGTACAGTGTAGTAGGTATGAAAAATACAGCCACAGCACCCTGAGGAAAAACTAAAAAGCAAAAATGATCTGGTAAAACAGTCTAAAAGTAATTGCTTCTAATATTCTCTTCAGTATCTTAAAACTAGGTTAAAATGTCACTATCACTGAAATATTATTACTAAGTCAGAACCTACTTTCTCAAAGTTAAACATTCCAAAAGAAATCCCCATTGCAAATATCTATTCCTTAGTATCCCACACAGTGGCTTCAGAGTTGACAGGACATTTAAAGTTAATATTTAAACAAAAAATCAATTGCAACATTTTCTATTTTTTGTGTCTAATGAAATTATAATTATTTATTTTCTTGAATTATTAATTCTGTCTTAGGGAGATGATCTTCCACTATTAGAAATGGTTTGGATTTTTTCTTCCCCTTCCATATCTCACATTCCCATGTTACCGAGATTATATTTTAAAGTTAAAGTAATTTGTTTTCATAGAATTGAGGACATCCCAGACCCCCCTGATGGAAAGTCTTGCTGATCTTACTCAACATATAGACAGGAAAGTCATGCTTATAAGTGATTCTCCCGCAGACACAACTGAGTGAGACAATCAGAACATCCACAAGGTCCTAGCAGAGCTACCCCATGAAGCAATGAGGAATGAGGTTGAATCTGATTTCCCAGACTGCCAGTGCCTTAGGCTCATTGCATGTCCCCTCAACCTTCCCACTTTCCCTTATTCACATGAAACCTATTGACAAGAGCACACCTATTGTTACCCACCTAGGATATTTGCATCTAAAATAGAAAATTAAAGTCTTAAGCCTATTAAATTCCAACAGAGAATGCTCAAAGTCAGCTTAAAATTGCACATTTTGAGGGCTGCTAGCTCTACTCATTATCCTCCAAAACCAGATCATGATGAGAGTCACTTCTTACCCACCCTGACTACAAGTAAAGCAAATCCAAGTTCTCAAGTGTGAGAAACAATAGTTTAACCAAGTTGTTTTATAGTGTTGACATGTATTAGCTGGCTTCATTATGTATTTCATTCCTAATTTATTTTCACAAATATTTGTTTAAAGCCAGTTGGCATAATTGGATCTATGAATTCTGTGTATAAAATTTCAACCAACATTTTCAGATATACGTGACTCTAAAAGTGATATTTGGTTGTCTAGAGGTGGTGGTTTCTCAGGAATCATTGGCTGATGGTAATGGTTTACACAAATGGAAACAGGTCAAGTATGCATACAAACCCAGGGCTTGTACTGGACCTGTCTCGTAATGAAGGAAGCAAAGATTCTAGAAATTGAGCCTAGCAAAATGTGGAGTTTTACTTGAACCAACAAGGGATAATTTCTAAGAAATTTGGAAAACTCCAGCTACTGCATAAGAAACATTTATCACTAGAGGTTGAACATGAAGCTTTGTATTGACCAGCTGGGTAAGCAAAACAAGAACAGGAGGCAGATATCACCTAAAAAGTCAAATACTGCAGGTTTTGTGTCCGGCCATTATTGTAGAAACTCAAAGTCCTTACACAAAATATTGCTGTTTCCTTAAATTATTCCCTCAACTCAGCACTTCCATCTCTCTACATTGTCTTTCTGGTTGAACTCAACCACGCCAGCTAGAGTTCATGTGTTTATGGCTCTATAATAGACATATTCTCCTTCTCTACTCTCCATCTCTCTCCTGAGCCTTACATACATTTTTCCAAATATTCCCTGAACATTTTACTTGGATACAATATAATAACAGTAGCTCATGGCAGTTTTTTCTAATCTTGTTCCTCCCTCTTTTACTCTTTACTGTATGATATTTGATATTCATTTCTATTCATGCTAAAAACTTAGGAATCATCTTGAATTATCTATTACCATCCATATCCAATTAATTAATAGGAACATTCTTATCCTTAGTCCTATGGTCAGTTGTTTTGCATTTCTTGAATATTTTATAAATTCATATTTTCTTCTCCAACTGTAACACCTCTTCTTTAACTCAGGCCCTCATCTGTTGCCTGGGCTATGCTAAACTTTTTCTAGTGGACCAGTTTTTAGATATGCCTTCCTCAAATAAGCCCTCCCAAAAATTAAGAGGAATCTGCCTAAAACAGAAATTCAAATGCATCATCTCCTTTCATAAAATCCTTCAGTGGCTACTCAATACCAATTTCTCATCACCAACAATAGACATGAAAAGATAGTGGATAAAATGGTGAGAAAAAATAATTACTATCCTAGAATTTTATGTATGGATAAATAATCTATCAAAAGTTGGGAAAATAATCATTTTTGAGGCATATATAATAGCTAAAATAGTTTACCATTCACAGATCCAAACTCTAAATAAAAATTATTAAATATTTCAAGAAGGAAAAGTGAATCAGAGTGAACATAAGCTATATTAAAAATATTATGAAGCACATATATTGAGCAACTGTTTCAGTAACTTTATCTCTTATAAGAATAAAAATATAACTCCATTTTTTTAGCTTAATTAAAAAAAAATACTGAAAGCCTAGCTGATACTAATGTGAGAGCACCTGGAGGTGTTTAATGGGTAAAGCACAACAAACGTCCTTGCCAGTCAGGAAGAGAAGCGTTGAATAAATAGCTTTGTAAAGCTAATTTATATTTAAATATGTAGATGAGAAAATGAAGGATAACATCCAAAATAATTAACTATGAACTATAGATTATAAACAGTGGAGAATAAATAAAGAAAAATTATTTTGGGTTAAAAGAAATTCAGAAAAAAAGTATTTTTTAAAAGCAAAGAAATAGAAAACAAAATGAAAAATCAAATGTTATCAACAAGTACAAATATAACAAAGCAATGTTATAAAATATTAAACTTACATATTAAAATATACATTATCTACTTGTCTTGAACACAAAACTAAAATCTAAATTTATGCTGCTAAGACATACCCAAAAGAGCACTACAAATGAGTTTTAATTTTTTAAATATAGCGAAGAAAAATAAATAGAAAAATAATATATGCCACAAGAACATTACTAAAAAAATCAGATGGTAGTATTAATAACAGAATAATTAGAATATAAATCCAAAAGCATTTACAGACATGCTCATATAGAAGGAAACTGCATCTATATGAAAGAAATAATAGCACCATAAAACTGTAACAATCATAAACTTTTGAATGCACTTAACAACATATTTAAAACATATAAAGCAATATCTGACAGAACTACAGGTAAAAATAAATAGAGCCAGTCATAATTAGTGATTTCACTCAGAACTATCAAATAAATAAACACTGAAGATAAATGAGTTAAGCTTTCAACACAAGAAGATTTAAAAATGTAACCCCAAATAAAACCTGAAGAATATAAGAGTAAGGAAATAATAAAGCTAAGAGTATTAATAGATAAAAAACAAAATATCAATGAAGAGTCTTAATAGAGGCAATTGAGCAGTTGTATATATTTTTAAGCGAATTAAGTATAAAATTCAAGGACTGATATAGAAAAGGAAAATAATCATGCACTAATTCACACTTTACATCTTAGTCTGCAACTTTATTTTCTCCCAACATTATCTTTGAGATTTATATTCACATCACACATATTATATTCATCTCGGGTTTATTGATTTAATTGCTGTATGGAATTTTTTGCATGATTGTAGCAAAATTTGTTTATTCTTATTATTTATATTGTTTTCAGTTGTGTTTTCAGTTGTCTTTTCCTAACTGAAAAGAATAATATAACTACAGAATTAGTAGTTTTTCAAAATTATAGTTATAAATATTTACATGTAATACACAAGAAAACAATTTATTTGTTCAAGGACCTTGCTGGGGTGGCAGCAGTGGAAGGCAGAATTTTATTTTGAACAATGTGAATGTATCACCTAGCCAATGAAAGTCTAACAAAAGGAAATAAAATTTAAAATGATAATATTATACTATGACTAAGTTAATCCAATTAATTTTTAAATGAATTAATAATGTAGTAATTAAATAATGGAAATCAAAAATTGAATCAGAAATCAAGTATTGTTCACCACCCATTCTTCTAATAAAACAAACAAAAAATGCAGCACTGAGACGCTCATAAATTACTGAGGGGAAAAAAAGTGATCCACAGGAAAAATGGACACAGCATAGGAGCAGGCAATCCACAAAATATAAAACCAATGTCAACAGAAATATATGGAAAAAATGTTCAAACTTACTTGTATTCAAGGAAATTCTAACTTAAATAAATAGATATCATTTCACTGTAATTGAACCAGCAAAACTGACATTAACAAGAATTGGTAGACTATAAGCCACATAAACTCTCCTACATAGCCCTTTAGAGGGTGAAGTAACACAACTGCTTTAAAAGGCAAAGAGACTGTGCTGTAAGTTGGAAAAGTGTGTGCCCTGTGATTCAGTGCTCATCTCCTAGGTCCACACACTCCAGTGAAATTCATACCCATGTGCACAAGAAGGACAAGTCCAAGAATATTCACTGGAGCCTAGCTTGTAATAGAATGAAACTGAAAACAATATAAATAATAAGAATAAACAAGTTTTGCTACAATCATGCAAAAAATTCCATACAGCAATTAAATCAATAAACTAGAAATGAACATAATGTGTGTGATGTGTGTTTAAGTTTCAAAGACAATATTGAGAGAAATAAAGTTGCAAATGAAGATGTAAAGTATGATATATTTGTATAAATTTTTACTGCAAAGAAAAGATATGCATTGTTTATAATCACATACATATAATCACATACAGTAGGAACTGTATTAAGGATCAATAATACGTCTGAGAGGTCTGGGAACACAACCATGCTTCAGTTTACAGAGGACTTTAATTATGTGTAAAATGTTACTTTTTAAAAGAAAAGATGTGAAGAAATAGCAAAATAGCAAGAATGGACAAAGCCAGGTACTAGCTATTAGTGTATGTTATACTATTTTCTGTATAGACATTTGATAATTTCAAAAAAGCAAAGTGCCTAGAACATTAAAAACATGAAACGCATTTGATTATTATTACTGGTAATACTTCTAGTGTTAGTATGATGTTGATAATAATTGCTATTATTACTGCAGCTACTAACAGTCTACCCCCTACAATTATTACTAATAGAAAATAATTATTTTGTAAAAATAAATCATTGAAACTAGTGTATGTTGAATGTTTCAAAGAACATTATTTGCTTATTTAGCACTTGATTAAACCAACCTTGGGAAACAGAGGCTTATAAAATAAACTGTATTATTTGAGAAACTTTTTCTAAGAATACTTTCTCTTTCAGAGCTATTTGTTGGATACCACTCTGGTGAGCATTCAAAAAACACTAAAATATGTAACTAAGAGTCAAAAAAGGTTAAATTGTTGTCCCCCAGAAAACAAAAGCAATGTGGTCATGGGGGGAAAATACATGTTTTTATGAAGTAATTTTGCATTTAATTATATGATTAATAGTTATTTAATATGAAAACTAATATTCTTATATGATTACCTTCTCTTTAAACATGATATAGAAAGAAATGCATTAAAAATTAAAACATTACCTAGTGTTATGTAATATACACAACTTGAAATATTAGTAATAGAATTCTTAAAAAAGTCAACTTACCCTGTGAAACATGTAACGAGGATTTAGCCTTATCATTCGCTGATGCACAAATATTTTTCTTTTTTTCTTTCCCTGAAAGTCCCATTGTATTTTCCACACCTGATTTTGTTTTCTCTACTTCAGCCATTAAACAAACTGGAAATTCAGAGGGAAGCTGAGTATGTTTTACATGGGCTTTTTGATCATCCAAACACAGAGGAAGTTTAATTACCTATTAAGAAATAAATCTGTTATCTAAACTGTTGAAGATATTACACATGTAAGTAATTTTCTCTGAAACAATAATACAATTCACAAACTCCAAGAGGTCAATTATGAAGTTAACTTACCGTACCTATTATTTGCTTTTGCTTGGTTGCTTTACAAAGAATAAACATTTTTTGAAGTTTTACATGATTATTTCAAATATTGCCACTGCTGTATATGTTTATTAGTATTATCTTTGTTTTAGTTTATATTTTAATCTATTCTTCCAAATAACATTGTTTAATATTCATATTAGGATGGATTTAGCAAATATTCATTCACTACTATCCCCCCAAACATTTTAAGTTCTAAAATAAATAACAAGAATAAAATATCTAGTGGCAAATATATTGGTTTTCAGTGCAATTTTTTCAACTTTTCTCTGTTTAAAATTTGAATAATGAACTACTTAGAGAATAATCAATGAGACAGGAAATGAAATATTCAGAAAAGTGGGAAATCAATAAAAAAGATTTTCTGGAAAAAAATAAAGGCCATCTAGTTTGCATAATTTTCTCTCTTGTATTTTTTCACATATGCTGCTGAGGCTGAATCAGAGTAGTTCTCCAGTCTTCTCCTTCATGCTCAGGGTCATTAGCCTGAGTGTTATCGTTGATAACACTACATAGAGCATGTGATGTCATGGCTAAGCCACATGCTCTCATTCTGCCAGTCCAGCTCCAACTCGAAGTTTCCACCCCATAACAAACATAGGAGGAAGATCATCAAGACTTATCTATGTTTGTTTCCTTTAATATCTTCTAAGGCGGCATGGCAAATAATACTTTTCTGTTCCAATATCTATTTTTTCTGTCCCCCATTTTAAGTTATTCTTTTTCTGAGTAACTCCAAAATGAAATTTTACATTTATTTGTTCAGAAGTGTTTGCATTTAGGAAAATTCACATCAGAAAAATCCACATACAGTCATGTGCCACATAATATTTCAATTAATGCTGGACTACAAACAACAAGGTCTGCCCAGAAAAAGTCCAGTCATTGTTAATATAACAAGAACAGTTTGTGCAAAATTGATGTAACCTGGCAGCCAAGTAGAGTGGACTGGAATATACATGCATGAACAATGATGATTTTACTGTACTAGTCAGTGGGGGTTGTAGATGCTGTTGAGTGAGCATGTGTACTCTGTGACCACTGCATTCAAAATGACTGAGCAAGTAGAGCAATAAATCTGCATTAAAGTTTGCATGATGCTTGGATATTCCTCTGCGGAAACTATTCAGATGATTCAGAAGGATGCAGTTGTGGGTTTACCTGCTCATTCATCATGTCTCCTGCTGAGTTGTTTGGTAAAATATTAAATCACTCAGGTAACTCAGTCCCACTACAGCCCAGATTTGGCACCCTGCAACTTCTGGCTTTTCCCAAAAGTAAAATTACCTTTGAAAGGGAAGATACTTCAGACCATTGATGAGATGCAGGAAAATATGACAGAGCAGCTGATGGCAATTGGGAGAACTGTGTAAGGTCCCAAGGTGCCTACTTGGAAGGGGACTGAGGTATCACTGTCCTGTGTACTATGATTCTTCTCTCTTCTATCTTCTTCAATAAATATCTTTATTTTTCTTATTATATGGCTGGATACCTCTCGGTCAGATGTTGTATATGACAATATGAAGATTATAATGGAACTGAAAAACTCCTATCACCTTGAAATGTCATAGTTGTTGAAAGATTGTAGTGCAACACATTACACATTATTTGTGGTGATGCTGGTGTAAACAAACCTATTGTGCTGCCAGTCACATAAAAGTATCGCATATATAATTATATGTACAGTACACAATACTTAATAATGATAATAAATGACTATGTTACCAGGTTATGTATTTACTACACTACACTTTTAATCATTATTTTAGAGTATAATCATTCTATTTATTAAAAAATTGCTATAAAACAGTATGCAGTGTTATGCCAACAGCAATCTCATATATCTTGTGTTTACTATGTTTCTTGATTATATCATTTTACCTTGTGCTTCATTTCATCTTGTATTGTGTAGCACATTAACATGTAGTGCAGGTTTGCAGCCCAGGAGCAATAGGTTACACTATAAGCCTAGGTGTGTGTAGGCTGTACCATCTAAGTTTGGATAAGTACACTATGATGTTCAAATGATGAAATCACCTGACAACAAATTTTTCGTAACATATATCCATCATTAAACGGCACATGACTAACTATATTTCTGAATTAAACATAAGAGGAAAATGGGATTTCGAGATAAGAATTTTTGTGTTCATCCTAATGAAAGAGAAACATCTATTTCTACTTATTCTGCCTTATAATCAATCAGAAAATATAGTCTTGCATAATTGTACTAATCATTATTAAGGTGACTTACTACTCCCTGCACTACATAAATGATTTATTACAAAAGAAAGTTACTATTCATTTTTCGTGTCACAACTTATAGAAGACTGAATTTTAGGTAACAATTAGTGAAAAAGTTAGAGAAAATATATAGATGCCTTTCACACTAGCTAATAACCTAAACCAAAATTAATTTTCTTATATGGTTATATTTTCTTTTTCATTTCATTTTGATCTCTTGGTACAGTATTTAATCACTGATTTGTTAAATATTTTTGTGGCTTTTCTATAATTTTCTTCAAAATTTGGATGAGTTTTCAATGTTCCTTTAAATTCATATGAGTTATTTTCTTAATAGCACACCTAGACTACCCCAAAAAGATATTTAAACAAAATATTATAACAGAATTAGCTAAAAGAAAAAAATGCTAGCTAATTAAAGTTAAAATAAGAAACAGAAAAGCCATCATACAAGAAGGATATCAAACTGCTAGTTTTTAAGCCAAATACATGTGTTTCCTGGTAGATAGATTGAAAAAGAATAAAACATTATAGCATTTTATTATATAACTACCCAGGAAAAATACCATAATCAGGAAGAATGTAGACAAATAGACTAAAATTGGAATTTTTTATCCTTAATGTATACAAACATTTTCTTTTCTGGATTTCCATGATATTTGCCTTGAAAAAATTTCATGCAGTGTCATTTTTGCTAAAAGACTTGGTTAAAAAAGTAAGATTTCAAATATATACAAATAAATGGTGCATGCCCAAGTTTCTTTTTGTTTGTTTGTTTTTGAGGTAAATAAGATAAATTGCTTTGAAATATACTATGTCTGGCAAAGGGAGCTTTGTGATATCCACTCACACACTGTGGAAATGTGAGTCATTAATTCTCTTCTGTATGAATACATGCATGTTTCATTAATAAATTTTGGTAAACAACTGGAAGGCAAAGACCAGATCTTTTATCTCTTTTGTATTGTGAGAATAAGCAATGCCCAATACAGAACTGAAGCTCAGTAAGTACTTTTGATTTAAAAAAATACCCTAACTCTAACTTCATGTTGAGGAGACTAATCTGCTCCAGCAGCAAAAGACTTGTAAACAGAATCAGGGCTTAAGATGAATGGGCCATTTTAGCCCATTCATAGCATAGGAGTCTGGATTAAATTAAATTAAATTAAATTATCTTTAAGATGTCTGCTAACTTTAGAATTGTATTCCTTATTTGTAGACATCAATTTAATCTGCATTATCATAAATCAGCATTAAGATATAATTCCTTTTAAAGGTGTATGATTATTTATTGAAATTTTCAATAGTGTGAATGGAAGCTAAAGGCTAGAGAGAAGTTTTGGAATAACTATAAATTATTTATCTACTTACTAAATCATTTTGCAAACCTGAAAATAGAGATTGCACAGCCAGTGGTCCAAATCAAGACAAATCAAATCTTCGATTTTCCTGAAGTTCTTAAGCTCCTGATCATAATGTCCTCGGAGAAGGGGACACTTGAATTTTCCCTCCACTATATCAAAGTTGTTGTCACACAAAGGGAAGGCTGTCCAGCCTACAACACAATTGCAACAAGCATACTTCCCACGAAGAAGGAAGAGTTCAAATAAGAAAGCCATGCCAGGTTTCACATCTTTCTTAGAAGGAAGTACCTAAGAAAGAGATTAGACAAGGAGAGATTGGGATATTTGCATTCAGAAACACAGCATATTCAGTGAGTCATAAACAATTTAAAATTAAGTAAAAGATTGGTTTCTACTTCTAGTTTTTGCCCTTAAAAACTTTCCATTGGATATATTTATGTAACTAACCTCTAATCTTTCCAGTTTAATATTCTATACTTCATGGTCTTCAGAAATCAAAGCTGTAATATGTTAATTAAGATGGTATACTGTACTTTCCAGTCCTTTTTGCTTGAACTGGTACCTCTATCATATAACTTTCTATATTTTGTCATAGTCTTTGTTTTATTTATCTGCCATTCATCTTTGTATCATTCATGTACCCAGCATAAGTGCTTTGAATAGAAGAACTACTTTGTTTAAAAAGAAATGGTTATTGACCCTGGCCTGGCAACTCAGTTGGTTAGAGCATCAACTTGACACACCACAATTGTAGGTTCCATCCCCGGTCAGGGCACATACAAGCAGCAAACAATGAATATATAAATAGGTGGAACAACAAATCTCTCTCTCCCCCATCTCTCTCTCTCTGTATTTTGTATCTCTATTTCTATCTCTAAAATCAATAAAAATTTAAGTGAATAAATTAAAAAATAAAACTTACAAATGGTTGACTATCACAGTGCAGAGAAAATAATCCTAGGCATAATGACAGCTTGAATTACTATTATAAAGTCTACCTCTTCAATGCAAGATAGTGTCCCATTTAATTTTGTGACTATCCTGTTTATTTCAGTTGACACTATAATGCACATCATTGAATAAGCAATTTGTCAGTGCTAAATAAATATTGTCAGATGTAAAGATGAATGAAATGACTGTGTTGACCAAGCCATTGCCCAAGTTCCCAGATACAGAGATGGAACCTAACCTTCAGCCCTTAAAAACATTTTTAGGAAAGCATAGTCTTTTTTTTTTAATAGTTCTTTTTTTAATAGAGTATAATTGAAGATATTTTAAATGCTATATGAATAATTATAAATGGGCAAAGATAAGGACTTGCTTAAGACTATTTTATAACAATACGTAGGCATATTTTATATGAATTATGTAAATATTTCAAGACTTAGTTTACATTTAAAATGAAACAGAAGCATCTGTTGAAAAATGCCATAACCCTGTGGCAGCTGCTATTAAACCATTAACAGGATCAGGTTTCATTTAAACCAGATTTTACCATTTTCTACAACAGCCCATGGGAAAGCTAAAAACATTAGGCACAAATTACTTGACAAGAGAGATTCTTAATCAAGCCATACTTTTCATTTGGCTAGTTGGCTGTGAGGAAACTTTGTGATAAAAAATAAATAAAAGCTAAATGAGAAAGAGAAAGAAAAATTAAAAACCTATTTTGAACCATCATTTAAAATAAAGCTGAGCTGATGCTATTATAGTAATTCCATCTATTTTTATCACTACTTTTAGAAATGAAAATTATTGTTCTTTTATACTAACATTATCTTAGTGAATAGATAAAATAAGAATTTTACCAGTACTGACCCAATTCTATCATTAATTTTCTTATGGTTTTTGGCAAGTTACATTTCTTTTTGTACCTAAGTTTCCATGCATTCAAGCTTCCTCGTTAATTAAAAAAAAACAAGGATATAATAAGCATCTTTCTCACAGAGTTGATGCAATCATTAACCAGGATAGTAAATATAAAAATGTTCATAAACATAAGAAATGCATATAACAATTATTATTTATTTTAAGCCTTTATTCCAACTATTTATGATAACTTAGATTATCATTCATGTTGATAAAGAAGATAACTTATTAAGGATTAAACTCATCTATAAACATTTAAAGCACCAATATCATTTTGTGCATAAGAAACAGTTCAAGGCTACAAACTACCTAGTAACACCACACAGCACTGTGTCACTTATAATAATGTAAAAATGAGGCCAGTGCTATGCACACAATGGAATTTGACTTCCACCTATTTTATAAGATAGAGGGGTCACATGTAAACTACCCTGACAATCCCAAACATATCAGTATAAAAGGAAGACTAAGTCTGGCTATTGTTATTGATTGAAAAGAATGATAAGAGTCATAAGTTATCAAATAAAGAAATTTACTTTCTCTGACAACAGTTGTTTTACCTTATTCTTTTAGTACCCTTTGCCTTGTTGAATATCGAAAGAGGGATATTTTCCCCTGTAATGTGTAGCTTGGGACTTACTCTTTTCCTCTCTGGCAAGAAAAAATCACCAAGTTTCATTGTACCTCTCGGAGGACCCTTTCCACACACCTGAATACTTCTACAACTATCCTATGCTGTGACATATCCATACATATTTTTCAGTAGCTTTGAAATTGAATATGATATATTAAAGGAAATAAATATTTCAGTTTCTAGTCAACTACCAATGTCATCTCATCATGAGAGTCCTGGTAGTGGGAGGTCATAATGTCCTCAGAGTATCTTCACTTTCTGAGTACCATGAAGAGCATTCTTTCTGAAGAAAGAGATGTTGCAGACCTGCAATTCACTGCATAACATAATGGTGATGCATTTCATCTTCCATATCATGGAAGGTGTATATGAAAGGAGAGTGGAGAACATGCAGAATACAAGAAGCAAATCCATTTTGAAGGCTGAATTTTGTATGGAGGATTGAAAGAAAAAGCAAAGTCCTTTCCACTTGGACATCAAATACTTTTAAACCGAAACAATTCAGAGAGGATCAGAATAGTCTTACAAAATAAAAATGCATATTGGATGAGGTATTATTCAGTTTTCTGGTATCTGAATTTTTTTAAATGACTTTTATTTTTATAATCAGAAATAGTTAATAAAATTCTTTCAAAAACAGAAGGCTTTCAAGATTCTGTTTCAAAGTATAATGGATATGGTCACAAATTCACCATAACATGGAAAAAACGCCAGTTCAAATTTTAAATTATGTTTAGTTTTTAATCCATTGGGGATTTGAGAACCTCAAGAAAACTGAGAAGAAACTAAGTCTCAGAGAGGGACAAGCTCTTCATAAATGAGCTAGGACAGTTCTGGGCAGCACTGAGTTCCAGGAAACAGGTGAAGGAATAGAATTATTATTGGGTGGGAGACTGCCAATAAAAGGAGAAACTGCCTGAATTTCTAACGATTGTGGGCTAATATGAAATACCAAATACATATGAGCTCCAAACACAGAGAAATTTCTATTTACCCATTCTTAACCTTAGTACTTTTATCTGGTGTTCAGCAGCTTGTGAACGATTAGGTCTGGGGTGGGAGTCAAAGAGAGATCTCTAACCGCACAGAAATCTTGAGGCAGGGCTGGAGAGCATCTGCCTCAACTGGCAGCATCTCAGTTACATGGTGTTTGGATACCAAGCCCAGCTGAAGAGAAGAATCTTTTATACCTCAAAACTTTTTAAAGCAGTGATGAATTAAGAGCTATAACCTAATCCCAGCTTAGCTTAATTCTAATCAGAGAGATCAGCCTCATAGCCTACATACCTGAAAGAAAAGTTTTATGGGGTGACAGGAGAAATAAATATTTTCTACTTTAGTCTTTATAAATCATTTATACACAATGTCTGGCATACAATAAACAACTGTGAGACACCCATAAAAACAGGAAACAGCCCTGGCTGATGTGGCTCAGTAAATTGGCACTGGCCTGTGAACCCAAAGATTGCTGGTTCCATTCCCCAGTCAGGGTCTATAACCAGGTTGCAAGTCAGGTCTCCAGTCAGGTCCCTAGCTAGAGGCAGGTGAAAGGCAACCATACATTGATACTTCTCTCCCTTTCTTCTTGCCTTCCTGTCCTTCTCCCAGAAAATAATAAATAAAATTTTAAATATGTATATAGGAAACAGTGATGCATAGACAAAATGAAAGAGACAATGGAAACTGAACCACAAATGACTGAGTTGTAAAATTAACAAAGACTTTAAATAATCATTATAATTAGGATAGAGAGAAGAATAATATATAAAGATAATCATTGTAATGGCTGGAAATTTCAGGAAATACAAGATTTTAAAAGCATTTTGGAATAGAAAAATTATTCAAAATTAAAAATTAATTACATAAATGGACTTAGCAGTAGAAATGGACATAGGAGAAAAAGGACAGGTCAACAGAAATATCCCAAATGAAGCAGAAAAGCAGTGGTAAATGGAAGAAAACTGAGGTTCAGATCAATGATTTGGAACACAAGGAAGAAATAAAAAGCCAACTAGTAAAGAATGAAGAAACAGCCCTGGCTGGTGGCTAAGTGGCTAAGGTGCTGGCCTGCGAACCCAAAGGTCACTGGTTCGATTCCCAGCCAGGGCAACATAACCAGGTTGCAAGCCAGGTCTCCAGCCAGGTCTGCAGCTGGAAGCAGGTGAAAGGCAACCATACATTGATGTCTCTCTCCCTATCTGCCTCTCTCCCTTCCCCCTATCTTTGGAAATAAAATCTTAAAAAACAAACAAACAAACAAAAAAAAAGAATGAAGAAACAAGAATGGAAGAAATATGAGAGACTTATGAACTTCTGGGATAAATTTAAATATGTCAGCATCTGAATCATAGGGGTGCCAGAAGAAGAAGAGGATGAGCAACAAATTGAAAACTTAAGTTAAAAAATAATAAAGGAAAACTTCCCAAATTTGGTGAAGGGAATAGACATACAAGTCCAGGAAGCACAGAGAGTAGAAAACAAGCTAGACTCAAGGACAACCAAAGACATATCACAATTAAAATGCCAAAGGTTAAAGATAAAGAGAGAACCTTAAAAGCAGCAATAGAGAAGAAGAGAATCATCTGTGAAGGGGTTTCTATAGGATTACCAGCTGCTTTCTCAAAGAAACTTTGCAGATAAGAAGAGATAGGCAAGAAGTATTCAAAGTGAGGAAAAACAAAGACCTACAACCAAGATTACTCAATCCAGAAAAGCTATGATTTAGAATGAAAAAGCAGGTAAAGTGCTTCCCAGATGAGATAAAGCTAAAGGAGTTCATAATCACCAGGTCCTTATTATATGAAATGTTAAAAGTACTCATTTAAATAAGTACATTTTCTTAAGAAAATGAGGATCAAAACTATGAACATTAAAATGACAACAAACTCACAACTATCAACAACAGAGCCAAGAAAGAAAGAAAGAAAGAAAGAAAGAAAGAAAGAAAGAGAGAGAGAGAGAAAGGAAGGAAGGAAGGAAGGAAGGAAGGAAGGAAGGAAGGAAGGAAGGAAGAGAAAAGAAAAGAAAAGAAAAGAAAAAAAAAGAAAAGAAAAGAAAGGAAAAAAACTAAGCAAATAACCAGAATAGGGCTTGAATCATAGATATGGGGATCATTGGGAGGGTTATCAGCTAGGAGGTGAAAGGGGGAAGGGGAAGGGGGAAGGGGAAGAAATAGGGAAATGATGCAGAGATTAAGAAGCATAACTGGTAGGTACAAACTAGACAGGGGGAAGTTAAGAATAATATAGGAAATAATATAGGCTTCTAGTAGATACAGGCCAAGGGTGCTATCAAACATTTCCCACAGAAAATAGTTATTTGGCCCACATGGCAATAGAACCAAGAAAGTTCACAAACCACTTGGGACAAGTCACAGCACCTTCTCCATATGCTACACAAGTCTTTTTTGCATTTTAGTTGCATTTTTACCTTTCTTAAACTAATAAAGCATAGAACTTCAAAAATATTGCATATCTTCTTCCATCTTCAACATTAAAATGGCTGCACAAAAATTTACCAATTTTGGTAATTTTTTTTATGCACACATATGACAGATGTCACAATACAATCGATCAAAATTGTTTTGAATGAAGTTAAGGACATCTAAGCATTAATAGAGCCATCATATGGAAAAAAACTAAATGAACTTAATGGCCAACCCAGAACTTTTGTTTTTTGTCTTGCCCCTATGCTAAACACTTTATTTTATCCCTGGCACTAAACAAAAAGTTTCAAAATTTTTTGGTTTAGTTTAAGCTCTACCTTTTTGGTTCTTGGTAGGCTATTTCTTACCTAATTAACATCACATTACTACTGTATATTTACCATATAAATTGTAATTCAGCCTCACCACAATATAATCTAGTTTTATTTCTTATTAAACATATATTTGAATATATATTAATATTCATAATATATAAAAATACATTTAAATACTGTGGTGAAAATTAGCTCCTCAAATGCCAGCCCACCATGCACACATATACACACACGCAGTCAATACTATTTTCTCATGATGGCTCTTTGTCATAAAATCCTTCTCTTCCCCTAAGTTTTGCTTATTATAACTAAGGATTCTGGGGATCCTCATCTTGGACAATATCATTAAGGTGATACTTTCTAATCTACATGTTCTCAAACAGAAGTACAAGCACAGATACTGGTGGGGCTAGACATTGATTGAGGACTTCAAAGTTTTCAAAGCAATTACTAAAATACTCTAAGAATTTTAAAGTATTTAATATTTAAAGTAAATAACAAAAATAACATAAAAGTTGTAAATATACAGTGCCCTCAGAAAAGAGAATTTTTTTAATATTGTTGAAAATAAAGATTATATAATTAAAAATACTGGTGTTATATACAACACAAATTTTGAGAAACAGTGTTATATTCAGTCCTTTGCTCAAAGACCTTTTCTATAATGTACAAGACAGCTGTTCATCCTTTATCACTGATAGAAATGTTTACTATTTTGTGAGGTAAATCAATCCACATGTGAACAGTTCTAACCATTAGAAAGCTCCACTTCCTCCTCAACAGCCATGGTGTCATCAATGCTATTTATCAAATATTTCCAGCTTTTCACCTTTTACGTACATGGTAGGGCTGCATTTTCAAGCCTTTTGGTAGTTGTGTGGTATATTTGGCTAGTCTGGCCAATGATCAGCAAGTGAACATAGCATGTGCCAATTCTGTGAATGTTTATTTGTTGTACACCCTCCAGGCTTCACTTTTGCCACAATGACAAAAGCACTTTAGATGGTGATATTTTGACCAGTCTTCAACTTAAAATGAGAATGGGTAAAACAGTGTCTAGCTATCCTGAAGTGAACACTCAATTTGAGTGAAAAATAAACACTGAGATGTTGGGGTTTTTGTTACTGTAGAATAACTGAGCTAATGTTGGCCAATTGACCCTGCACTGTATTTATTCAAGTACAATCTTAACTGTTCTTTGGACGTGATTATTGTGCCAAGATAGTCTCTGTGCCATAGGTCTAAGTCATAAAACATAAAGCCAATGACAAAAAATAATAATAATAATAATTTTTTTTGGTCAGGGTAATGATAAAACCAACTGAGAAAAACATGCAAATACTCATATATCTCCACTTAAGTAGGAAAGCAGAATACTCAATAATGCTTAAGTTATTCATGGTAAGACTACAACAGTGATGTTTGGACATTTCTTTGGGTTGCAATTTATCTAAATGCATCTTAAATGGTCCTTATGACTCTATAGATAGCTTATTTCAATCCTAGTTATTCAATTATGACTGTTTAAACTATGTATTCCAGTGGTTAAAAGTGTGGGCTTTGGTAACAAACTAATATAAGATCAAATCTCTGTTTACCACTTAAGTAAGTAACCTAGCATCTCTTACCCTTGGTTTCACCATTTATAAAATACTGGTGGTGATAGTGGGAGGTGGAGGTCAGGGGTAACAGTGATGATGAAGGAAAAGTAACAAGTAGGGAAAATGGATAATTAATTAGCTTCTTCCAGGTCTAACATTCTATAGGGATTAAGGATTATCAAGGAGGTAAATAAATATGCTTAATTTGCATTAGAAATAGCCAAATATTATTTTTTAATAAACTGGACAAATGAATGGAAATTTATGCCACAGAACAGGGTAAACTAGATTATATGGTGAGAGTTTTATAGTACCATTATTTTCCTTTCCATTCCCTCAGCCAAGATAAATAAATAGGCAAATTACCTCTAAGCCACAGTCTACCCACTGTGGGATAAAGGAAAGTAATTATTCTTGGAAACTTATCTTGGCCTAGGGATCAAGAACAGAGGGTGGTAACAGCTATAACTACCATAGCTTCTGAACAGAAAAAAATAAAGAATATGATACTTCTAACACTATTGGAATCAGTGCTCTCATATGCAAATGTAGTAGTTTCAGTTTCCTGTTTCAGATTTTTTTAGTTCCTTAATCCTGAAAGTTATTATAATATCAACAGTTAACATTTATTAAAATCTTATTAGATGCAAGGCTCTTTTTAAATCACCTTATCCTTATCAACTCAATTGCCACACTAATCATATATGAAGTAGATTTATCCTATAGAGGTTGTGGTCAAAAAAGTATTTAAGAAAAGTTTGTTTGTATCTCTCAAATCAGCCATGCACTCCAAGGGTTAGCTCCATTTTACAAATGACATAACTGAGAAAAAGAGACCTGTCCCAATGTCATACAGAACATATAGTTGGTAAAATGGAATTTGATATTTAACACTCTGCTCCAGAGACATTCATGCTATGCTTCCTGAATATGGCAGATGCAACATCAAACAGCCTACATTGGATCCATGGTGAAAAGACTCAAGGTCATTCCTTTCTACCTTTTTACTGCTCTTCCTGACTCCTACACATTAAGGAGCTAGGGATCCTTTCCCACATTTTTTTTTTTTTTCTGTATTGGGCCTATTCTGTCTTAAATTCTTCATTTTGAGTTCAGATATCAAATAAGAAAAAAAACAAAAAAAATCCAACTCCATTATCCAGGATCCTCTAAGAATGGATTTTGTTGGAGGGCTAGATTCACCAGATAGCTTACCAATTAGTAATTCTAAACAAAATTCTTCCTGAAATGAAGGTATAGTTCTATGATCATTCAAACCAAAAATATCCATAAATTTATTTCTCAAGAATTAATTTAATCATTTGAGGAACACCAGCAATTACACAATGATGTCCTCAAGACCTTAGACTATATCTAAAATTTAATTTGTGCCAGAATAGCCTAAGGGTGCTTATTAAACTGAAGATTTCCAATCTTCATTCTCATCCTTAAATTAGTAAGTCTGGATGATGCCTAGGAATCTGAACTTGAACAAGCATTAGTAGTAGTAATTTACATGGTTCTTCAGATCACACTTTGAAAATCAATGTCTAGGAGGGTGGCTTCTGGTCAAGATAGCAGAGTAGATAAATGAGGTGGTTGCAGCCTTCCACAACCACAGCAAAATGACAACTAAACTACAGAGCAACCAGCATTCAGAACCACCTGAAATCTAGAAGAAATGTAGTCCTACAACTAAGATTATAAAGAAGAAACACTTCAAGACTGGTAAGAGGGAAGAAAATGCAAATAGGCTATTTCCCACACCCACATATGGTGGATAAACATCAGGAGGGATATCTTGGCTGTGGAGGTTCCCACTGAGGAAGTGAGTATTCCAGCCCCACTAGGACCCCAGCCTAGTGCCAGGAAGAGAAGTCCTCATAACTCCTGGCTATAAAAACCAGAAGAAATTGTGGCTGAATGAGACAAAAACTTCTGGAGTTCCACATGGTTCCTCTTTTCTTTGCTTTTCTTTATAAATTTTTTACCATCACTGTTTATTCCCAATATATACTCTTCCAACTCCATCCACAACCCTCCAAATCCATTAGAGTTCCTCTCAATGAGCCCTATGCACATATTTACTCAGATTTACTTTCTCTGAGCTCTAGCATTTGGGCAGTAGTTTGAAAGGCACCAGGGACATATGTAGAAAGGAAATGAATTATCTGGCAACAGGGTAAGAGCTAGAGGGTCAAGCTACTCCCATACAGAAGTTCTGGAAGAGGACATAGTTCCTTTACTGAGTCTTTCATCCATAGAGCTTATAGATAGGTGCCATATCTGAGTCTCCATCTGTTCATTTACTACTGGTGATTCCCCAAGACAATGCCCCACCCAGTTTGCACACCCATTCCAGCTGTTGTCAGTGGCTTTTCCATATGATTGACTCATTTTGGCTCATGCTTCAGACTTTCCTAAAAATCTCAAGTGGCATCTAGCCCCAGTATACCTCATGCATCTCATTAAGTGGCCCCAGACACTGCATTAGTGGCAGTGAGACTTGGTTCAGAGTTTGGCCTCTCCTGGGTACATCCAACCCTAGTAAAAGTAGCAGCCACCTTCAAATAAAGTTGTACCTCATGCCAGTAACCCCAGGCAGAACACAGATAATGGTTGACCACAGCCTGCAACTTCTGAGAGGCCCCAGAGCCAATGCACTGGGTAGAAATCTTCAGACCATGTTGAAGAACCACCTAAATACCTCCATAAGTAAAATACTCAAGGGACAGATTCAGTTGGCTCCATACCCACACTGAAGAAAGTCCTGCTCCATGACATGGTCCCTGTACAACTATTCCCCCATGGTGGTCACAGCCAGTTCTTGTAGCTCATAAACCTGGGAAGGTAGTAAATACCTCCTATTGATGTGCCTTCAACAATAAAGGCTCAACTACAATAGGATGCTATGCATTGCCCACATGGTGGGTTGAACAAGAAATGTCCAGCTTAAGTCAACAGGAAAGCTGGGCCAATGGACCTTATAAGACACCTACTATTAAACCTGGGATATAGCAGCTCTAATACATAGAAACAAATACAGGGAGGCTATCAAAATAAGGAGACAAAGAAATATGTCCCAAATGAAAGAACAGAACAAAACCCCAGAAAAAGAACTAAACAAAATGGAGACAAGCAATCTACTAGATGCAGAGTTCAAAACACTGATTATAAGAATGTTCAGAGGACTTAGGCTAAGAGTAGTTGAACTGAATGAGAACTTCAATAGCATAAAAAAGAACATGGAAACCATTAAAAAACTGTCAGAAATGAGGAATACACCAACTAAAAGGAAGAATAATTTACTGGGAATCAATAGTAGAGAAGGTTAAGACAAGAATCAAAACAGCAATTTAGAATATAACAAAGCAAAAAACAAAACAAAACAAAACAAAACTTAGAACAGCAAGAAGAAAAAAAGAATCCAGAAAAAAAAAAAAAAAATGAGGATAGTATAAGAAGTCTCTGGGACATCTTCAGTGTAGAAACATTTGCATCATGGGTCCCAAAAGAGAGAGAGCAAGAAATTGAAAACTGATATGAAAATACAATGACAGAAAACTTCCTGAACCTGTTGATAAAAATAGACATACTATTCCAGAAAGCACAGAGATTACCAAACAAGGTGAGCCCAAAGAGGACCACACCAAGACACTATAATGAAAATGGCCAGAGTTAAAGAATCTTAAAAATGGTAAAAAAAAAAAGAGGAAAAACCAGCTATCTACATAAGAACTCCAATAAGGCTGTTGAGTTCTCAACAGTATCTTTTCAGGGAAGAATGGAGTGACAAGAAATATTAAAAGTGATGAAAAGCAGAACCTACAACAAGATTATCATTTAGAATCAAAGAACATGTAAAGAACTTCTAGATAAGAAGCTAAAGGAGTTCTTCACCACCAAACAGGTATTACAAGAAATGTCAAACTGTCCTCTTTAAAAAGAAGGAAAAAAGATCAAAATATGAACAATAAAATTTTAACAAATACATATTTATCAACAAATGAATCTAAACAACAAAATAAGTGAAGAAGCAGAACAGAAACAGATTGATAGATAGAGAGAACATTTTAACAGTTGCCAGATGGGAGGCTGTTTAGGGGCTTGGGTAAAAAAAGGTGAAAGAAATTAAGCAGTACTAAATAATCATGGGTGAAAGGAGTGAAGGGATTAAGAAGTAGAAATTGCCAGTTCTAAAAAATAGTCACAGAATATAAAGTACAGCATAGGGAATATAGTCAATAACATTGTAATAATTATGTATGGTGTCAGGTAGGTACAAGATTTATCAGGATGACCACTTAACAAGTTATATAATGTCTAATCATTCAGGTGTATACCCAAAACTAATATAGTACTGTATGTCAACTGTAATTAAAATAAAATTTGAAAAAGAAAATAAGGATTAATGGAGCAATTTTTGAAACAATAAAAGTATGTACTGCACTAAAAAAAAAAAATCAACATCCAATATGTATACAAAGATAGACTTATGTATCTTTGATCCTATGTCCAACTGACTTTCACAGATTAGAGCAAAATTTATGTTTAAAACCCAACTGACTCATAACTAAATAATTACTGATTAAAAATGACCTTCCCACCATTTTCTATCAAATATGACTGAAATCAAGAGAAAATATATGGTATATTATCACATTATATCACAACTCAATTACTTGATCTCAATCTCAATATGTCATAACTCATCTCTTCATATGCTACTCAAATGTTCAACTAAGAATATTTCACTCTAGGGAAATGGCAAACCTAATTGAATATTTTAACTTAGAAAATTTAGTTATGGGATTACTCCCCCAACCTCCCCTTTTTTGATTGTGAAAACAAAAAGTTGAATTTTCTTTTCAGTTTCTCCTTGTTAGGCAAAAGAGAGATCTTTCTCTTCATTGTCCCTGAGAGTTGAACACATTGGAGAAAAATTGGGCACAGCCCATTACTCTCAGACCCCAGTGACTGAGCCTCAATGCACAAAATGATGGCATTTCTGAACATCTGTAGCATGATTAGATCAAAGACTACCAAATTAACCACAAATGGTTTTATAAGGAACAGGCAATATATCATTGGGAAAGGAGAAAACTTTTGGTTAATAATTGCTAACAATATTTCCCTTTTGGCAAACCACACTTACCAAAAATACCTAGCAATAATATTAATACCTGCATAGCATCAATCAGTCATTAATTCATAGACATTTACTAAATACTCATTTTGTATTCAAGTGCTGTATTTGGCACTGCAGATAAAAAATAATTGAATAAGACAAACAAGCTTCTTATTCCTATTGAGTTATTGTCTGGTAAGGGAGAGAATAAGCAAGGAATAATAAGACAATATCAATAATTGTAAATGGTTTAATTACTACTGATATTGAAGTATTGATAAAATAATGATGTGCCAGAAAGTGAACAGAGGAGGGGTTATTCTGCTCAAAAAATCTTGTCTAAGAAAGTGACACTTAACCTAAGACCAGCAGTGTCAAAGTTTAAAGAGGAACACTGCTAGGCAGGAAGCAACAACAAACACAATGGCCCTGCAGCAAGAATAAGCATGAGAACAGAAAATGAGGCTGGAATGAAATACACAAGCAGAAAACTAACATGAAGATAGAAAGTAGATCACATAAGATTTGAAAGCCTAGGTAAGGAATTTAATTTAATTCTAAATACAGTGGACAGCCACACTTGGAGACTAAGGAATGTCTTGGCATGATCTGATTTTCCATTTTCTAAACTGGCCTTTATTAGTTCTTAAGTTTAGTGATGGTTTCACTTGAACATAATTCTTTTTCCAGTCACCACCATAATTTAAGAACCTTATCAATTCAAAGTCATTGCCTATAGCTTAGTACAAGTATGAGTCAGACAGATAGAAAGAAGACAGCCCTATACTTTGCAATTAACAGGCCATGTGACTTTGGAGAAATTTTTTACCCTCCTCAATGCTTGGTGACTTTACTTAGTGTTCATATGAGAATTAATGCCTTAAAAATCATTGTAAAGCATTTTGTATAGATGTTGAAATATTAAAATAAATTCCCTCTGAATGTGAGTTCAAATAATGAAGGAAGTTCCTTCTCTTTAGAGAATTTGAAAGGATTTGATTGTGGAATTACATGCAAAGTGAATAAAAACTATTATTTTGTAACTAGGGCATTCTTAAGTCTGACTACATCAGATGTGAACAACTATAGAGACAGACACAAGGGCAAAGATGGATTTACGGCACTTTGAAAACACCTTAATAAAATAAAGAATGTGAGTCTGCATAAATCACCAAAATTTTATAAAGTTAAAAACATTTTTCAACTGACAAAGCAAATATTACATGCCTATTTGAAAATTGCAATGTGACTCTTTAGAAGTTAATTCATTTAAAAAGCACTTATTGAGACAGACATATTTCTAGATGCTAAAAATACAGCAGTGAATAAAATAGACCCAAGTGCCTACTCCCAAAAAGTTTACATTCCATTGCTGCCAAATATTCTCAAGTGACCACCTGCCAATATCATGGAACATTAAAACCTCATTCCCAAACATTACTTTACTACATAAAGAGATCCTGTCCTTTTAGAAGATGGAAAAAAGAGACAAGAAAGACAGACAGACAGACAGATGGATGGACGGACTTGGTTTTAGAAGTAGAAATAAGTCTGGTAAAAATACAAAAGAATTCCAGTCAAGATAGAGGTGGCTCCATCTTGGATGGAGGAGATGACTCATCTCCTCACGTAACCACATTAAAAATACAACTACACTAGAAAAACCATCACTCAGAACCATCAGAAACTGAACAGAAGGAAGTCTTACAAATACGAATTATTTTTTTAAAAATTGCATTGTGACTGACTAGTAGGAGGGGTAGAAACATGGAATGGGCTGGTCCCATACACAAATGTGGCAGATAAAAATCAGGAAGAGAAAGAGGGAAGATGGCGACAGAGTAGAGAGCAGTGTTCTCTAGTTCT
Source organism: Noctilio leporinus (assembly GCA_004026585.1). NCBI lineage: Eukaryota > Metazoa > Chordata > Mammalia > Chiroptera > Noctilionidae > Noctilio > Noctilio leporinus. The sequence continues at coordinate 2,587 of PVIW01002680.1, read as the reverse complement.
CGAGTACCAAGGCAGCTGGAGGACAAGATAGGGAGCATGAGACATCTTCAGGACCCTGGGAATTGGAACAGGCAGCATCTGGACACAGGGGAGCACAGCCCAGAGGCACAGGAGGCCAGCAGGACAGTAGGTGAGTCATTCCTGATCAAACTGGCAGGCGGGCCAAGGTCGGCTCTTTGCAGGGGCGGCTCTGCCCAGAGGGGCGCATTTGAATGCTGCCAGCTCTGGGCTCCCTGGCGACTGGAAGTCTCAACCGTGAAGTGCAGGCGGCGAGGGCAAACACCGTAGGGAACTCGGAATTGAACTCTTGCAGGGGAGGGACTGTGTGAGAGACTCACTCTGGCAGCAGGGAGAGGAGGCTCCGCGCAGGGCTAGAGGCGGAGAAGAGTCCTGCGGGAAATCAGAGCAGGGGAGCGGGAAGTGCACCGGCTGGGGCAGTGAGAGGACCGAAAACGGTGCTGCTGGGCCACCGGATAAACAGCAGCTAGAAGCCCCTGCGAGGGGGGAGGCCCAGCCCTGCACAACCACACAGGCCCCCAGGCTCCACAGAAACTCCAAACAGCTAGCCAGCAAGCCGGGAACTAGTAGCAGGAACAACTGACCCTCCATTGCCAGAGACAAAGGCCGCACCGCCCACGCCTGGGAGGGGCTCATCACAGAGGCCTCTAAAGGACTCCTCGGAGAGCTGATTGGCTTGGAGAAGTGGTGCCCACCCCGGAAGGGCAGGATAGTGTAGGCGGACCCCGGACAGTGTTGACAGACAGGGGCAGCCTCCTCCGGGAACTGCGGGGGTGGGGCCAGTCCTCACAGGGACCAGCAAAGTTGCTGGCTGCCCTGCAGGGGTGCTGGGAGCTCATCACAGGCAGGAACCTCCACCAGGAGTGGAAGGGGGCACCCTGCGGGCTCCAGAATACCTGCAGCCCTAAAATCCAGACAGGCTGCAAAAGGCCCAGCCTACCTGGGGGCGGACACTCAGAATCAGCCCTACTATGACAATCAGAGGCCCTGCCATGCACCAAGACCGGCTAGAATATAGACTATAGACTGTAAAGTCCTGACCAAGAAAAAGAGGCAGCCTCAGGAAAGGGATTGTTGCCAATCTCAAGCACCTGAGTTATACCGAGAGCAATATGAACTATTAATCCCCAACATATCCTTTGCAAAAGTTACTTCTCACATATTCTTAATCCCCCCCATACCTCAATCCACCTAAATACCAAAGACCCTCCCCCTACTCTCAAATTAAAATCTACTAACTCTGTGGCTATAACGCATTCCCAGTCCTCAATCTAAGTATTCCTCCCTTCCCCAGCCTTTCTAAACCCTTTCTTTGTTCTTTTCTTTCTACCTATTTTTTTTTTTTCCTTTTTTTCCTGGTAAAGCCCACAGTTTCTGGCTCCACCTGGACCAATCAGAAATCATAAAGGGGGAACACAGAGCTAAAACTTTTCTTTATTAATATTGATTTCTCTTTGTCTTGTGACTTTCTCCCCCCCTCCTTTTTTTTCTTTTTTTCTTTCTTTCTTTCCCCTTTCTTTTCTCCCTGATAAAACCCACTGGTCCTGGCTCCACCTGGACCAAAAAGAGACCGTAAAGGGTGAAAAGACACCTAAACCTTTTCTTTATTAATATTGATTTCTCTTTCTCCTGTGATTTTCTCCCTTTCTTTCTTTCTTTTTTTCCCTCTGCTAAAAGCCCTCAAGTCCAGGGTCCATCTGGACCAGTCAGGGATTATTAAGGGTGAACAGCCATCTAAACCTTTTCTTCTTATTATTATTATCGTTTTTATTTCTTTCTTCCTTTTGCATTTTTGTGTGTGTGTGTGTGTGTGTGTGTGTGGTTTGGTATGGTTTGGTTTTCTGTTTTTGGTTTCTTTTTTATGTTTGTTTTTGTTTTTTGTTTTTTGTTTTTGTTTTTGTTTCTGCTAAAAGCCCACAGGCCCAGAATACAACCAGACAGCCCAAATAAAGGACACATCAAGAACAGCAAGTGGAGAATATTTGGGAGACGGCAACACTGAAATCCACAAATCTCCTATCACAGAAGGGTGCTCAACTAAGGCAAGGAAGCAAAGTAGGTTAACCCAGGGAAAGAACAAAAATAAATAAATAAATAAAGAGCAAGCAAGAACAGACATGCAAAATGGGGAAAAAAGAATCAGTCCATCACCAAAAGGAAAGGAAGAATCCTCAGAAAGAACACAAAATGAAAAAGAGGCACCTGGAATATCAGATAAGGAATTCAAAAGAATGCTGATAGAGAAGCTCAGTGAGCTCAGCCACATCAAAGAAAACTGTAAACAACTCCAGGAGAACTACGAAGAACTCCAGGGAAATTACAAAGAACTCCAGGGAAATTACAAAGAACTCCAGGGAAGTTACAAGGAATTTACTGAGAACTACAACAGCATGAAAAAGGACATGGAAACTATCAATAAGTGCCAGCAGGAAATGAAGAATACAATTTCTGAATTGAAGAATACAGTAGAAGGAATCAACAGTAGGCTAGAGGAAGCAGAGGACCAGATCAGCGAGTTGGAGGATAATGTAGACAAATACTCCAAGACAGTACAAGAGAATAAAAAAAG
>PVIW01002679.1:183064-204420 GCA_004026585.1 Noctilio leporinus | reverse complement strand
AGCAGAAAGAAAGAAGGAACTTGTACCCTTTGCAACAACATGGATGGAACTGGAGAGTATTATGCTTAGTGAAATAAGCCAGTCAGTGAAGGAAAATATCATATGATCTCACCCATTACGGGACAATAATGAGCAAAACTAACAACAAGCAAAACAGAACCAAGTATATGAATACAAGGAATAGGCCTTCAGTGGTCAGGGGGAAAGGGGATGGGGGGAGGGGGGAGGCAGAGGCAAGAAAGGGGAGCAGCTTAGACAAGAACCTAGTATAAAGGAACCATGGACATGGACAACAGGTGGGATTGACTTTGGGGGAAATGGGTGGATGGGGAGGGGGACAGAGGGGAGCAAAATGGGGATGGATGTAATACAACAATAAAATTTAAAACAAACAAACAAACAAAAAAAAAAAAACCTGTGCCTAGAGCCCCAAAATGAGGCCTGGCTTTAATCACTCATATCTATAGCATTAAGGAACATAGGAGATACTGGGAAGAGGGTCAAAGTAAGGAGGAAAGGAGGTCAAGTATTGTCAGGAAACACCATTATGCAAGTTATTAATGGAAAAAGAAGACCCTGAAAGAGGCAGCTGAGGTGGAAATGATATCAAGGTAGGAAAAATGAAGAGTAGATCTAGGAATCCAAGGGGAAAGGTACATTTACATGGTTGCAGAGGCCAACTGAGGGAAAGAATAAAAACTCTCCATTGGATTTAGCAACTAGGAGGTCATGGATGATATTAGCTTTAATCAATGTGACCAAAAAGTACAAAAATCAGGTTTCAATGGGCTAATTAAATGATAGGTGAGGCAATGAGTGTTTAACTCTCTTTTATAGACTTTGCAGGGAAGGGGCGATCAGGTGATGGCTAGAGGGGAATGCAAAATCAAAGATTTGTTATGTTAAAAGACAAACTAGGACATGTTAAACATTTGAAGAGTTTAACTGAGCAACAGTAAATTGGAATTGGGCAGCATTCCATCCAGCCAATATAAAGCAGCTTTGGGGAGCTGCACCAAATGAAAGGCTTTTATAGGCAGAAGAGAGCAGGAAAAAGGAAGTAATACTAGCAAAAAAGTGGGTTGGTTATTGCAAAGTTAGTTTCCTCTAAGGACTGGCAGAGGTCTATCAGGCAGATTACCTAATTAGTCCTGCTAGGTGATTCCTCATGGACTGTTTTAAGATCCCATTTGGCAGGGGCAGGGGGAAGAAACTATAATTAAGTCCTGGTTTGGTGACTTGGCACTTAGCATAAGTGACTCCGTTTTGAACATGTCCTTATTTTGTAACAATTACACATGGCAGAGACTATAGAATATTTGCATGTTGAGAAGAGAAGCAAGTTTTAAACAAGTTTTAAGAGGCATAGTATAATTTTACTACAAATAAACCATAGAGTGAGGAATTAAAGAAAGCAGATGTTTCTATTATTCGAAGGTTTAGATTTCACCTACTAAGTTTGCTGGAAGAATATTGGCACCTGGTTTTAAAGTCATTGTTGGAGTGTGGTTTTATGTAGTGTTTTAAATTAACCAAGTCTAGGCTACTAGGAATTGAAAAGGGGATGGGGAGAACTGACTAATTAAAATTATCCTTTCATCCTCACCAAAGGTGGGAAGTAAAGGTGAGAAAATGGTAATGTGGCAGATTGTGAGTGTTCCATTAATGCTGGTTTTCTTCTGAAAAAGGTATAAGAATATAAAACCCCCGAAGTGTTTCAAAATTAGATTGCTCATTACCAGCTCTAAGAAAACTTGTCTTGAATAGGACACTAGAAACTAGGCAAAGAAATCTTAAGAAAGGCAAATCAGTAATTCAAAATCTTTTCATGCACCTCAATAAAGGAAGGGGCTGGAGGAAATTCATGGCACAATAGTACATGATTCAGGCACTACTGAGATGTCTCCCAATAGATTCTATAAATGCTAGATTCTTAGGAGAAAAAAGAAAAAGAAGTGCTAGAAAAATATCTAGTGACCTCTGGGACAAATAGAGCAGACCAACTCTGACTGATTTCTTCTTTATCCCTATTTCAAGACAAATGCTATTAAATGTGGCCTCATTCAGTCAACAAAGAATTCCTATGATCATATATTTATTTTAAAATATGCTTTAATTTTTTTCATGTACCTTTACTTTCCATACTTTCATTTTTTTCCTTTACACTTTTTCACAGAGCTTTGAACCATGGTCCTTTGTTGCAGAGAATCTAATTTCAAATAAGAACTCTCTATCCTTTTCTAGTTCAGTGCTACCTTTCTTTCTTCAGCTGTCCTCTCCCAGCCACTCTAGATGACTAACCCTTTACACCTTTCAGGCCATCATTAGTCATTTCAAAGATTTTACAGAGGAATAATGATAAAGGAAACTGTTATCTGAAGGAGTTGGGGCTCTGTATTATTTTGTTGGCCTTGACAAATACCCATTGATAATGAAGACTTCAAAAGGCCTTCATTAGAGCCTCAGAAAGAGAACAGCGGGAAAGTTAATTACCTGGAGCCAAAATATCCTATTTTCCCTTTAACAACCCAGGGCTGCATTTTAAAGGCAATCAAATGGAGTGCTGTTTGGCAAATAGCCTTTCTTGAAGTGCTGAGCATAATTAGATGCTCTCCTGTCTGTCATTAAAGACAAATTGTTAGAAGATGGTTAACATTTGAGTACTGCACTGTGTCTTCAACCTTTATCATAATTATATTTCCAATATTGGCTGAAATATTCTAAAGTGAGAAATGGGAATTTTTTTTTTTGCAAGGATAATTGCTTGGTAATGAATTACCACTACTTTTAAGATAACTTTATTTATTTATTTATTTATCTTGCATTTTTCTTCCAAGGATTTTTGACATTTGCAATGCAAATATACTCAGAAGTGTTCCGTGAAAAGAATCATCCATCCCTGATAGTGGCTAATTTTGTTCCTAATTGAGGGGCTGTGAACCATTCAAAGAAAAAAGATAAACCTCTCAACTCTACCCAGACTCCACTGGTTTGAAAGAAACCCAGATGTTAGTGTGGTCAATGTTTTCTGGTGAGTGATAAGGGTGAAAAAAGTATTTTTGATATTTAGAGCTTGTTTTCAGAGTGTGATGTCACCATCTTCTCCCAGGCTTGATAGCAGTTTACTTCTTTACATTGTAACTCCTTTAATGCATTATTCGTATTCAGTCACTGGTCACTCTACATAAGACTAAGACATCTAGAGAAAAAAGACAAAGATTCAGGCTCCTGGCCTTACCACGATAATGATTTAGACTTTTCTGCTTCATTTTCAAACTGCCACTTGTGTCTGTTTTACAAGAAAGCAGGCATGACTCTGCTTATTTCTCCAGTACTATTTCAGTAGTTTAATTCTAAGTGCTAAATCTAAATGGGTTGAGATGTTTTGTTTTGTTTTTCTCAGAATTATGAACAAAATAATATAAATATGTTCCTTGTTATAAACTTTAGAGCATGTTTTTTATAAGTACTGATTATCATTGTTAAAACTGAATTACTTCAAGGGCAGATATCAAATCTATTTCAGGGATATTAGCAGAGCCCAAATGCTCATTTCTCCATTGCCTGTTTAATAAAACTTCTATTTGATAATAATAAACTATAATAACAACTATTAGTTTTTTACAGGTTACTGGATGCTAGAGAATGTACTATTGCCATCTGTGTGTTTTCCAGTTAGTTTTCACAATAGTCCCATTGAATAGATATTAATATTTTGTAAAGGAAGAAACTGAGGCTTGGAGATATTTTCCCTGGACCTACAACTAGTAAAGAGCAGAGCTAGAAATATGAACCACATTTGCTTTCGAAGGTATGTTCTTTTAAATATACTATTATCTAATTTTATAAACATCCTATTCTATTATTTTCTACTCTTTTGAAAAGGATAGTATACATACTGTAGAAATACAACACTGGCAGCTCTTGACTAAGTACATGAGATTAAAGCAGGCACCTCCTTTGTTAACAAAATTAACCGTAACTACATTATTCATATATAATGTATGGGTTCTGAAATTATGGAGGAAGTCTAGAGTAGGAGTTGGCAAGCCTAGCTGATGACTGTTTTCATATATACAGATATATTGGAACATAGCCATCCCCATCATTTACATATTTACATATTGTCTATGACTGCTTTCATGATAAAACTGTGTAGACTCCAGAATACACCACTGTGGACAAGGATTATTTAAGGCTGAAGGTAATTGAGAATCAAGAGATTACAAAAAGCTTTATCTGAATTTATCTTAGCTGTGTAAAAGCACAGTCTCCCAAAAGGATTCAGCTATAATGAGTGCCCCATACACAAGTTTCACAACCAGGAAAGACTGACTCCATCAACAGAGATATGAAGTTGGCACTGAGATAAGAAATCGCCTGAAAATAATTGTTACAAAACTATCATCACCCTGGCTGGTGGCACAGTGGATAAGGCACCAGCCCACAAACCCAAAGGTCGCTGGTTCGATTCCCAGCCAGGGCCCAAAACCAGGTTGGTTGCCAAGCCAGGTCTCCAGCCAGGTCTGTAGCTGGAGGAAGGTAAAAGGCAACCATGTATTGATGTCTCTCTCCCTCTCTGCCTCTCTTCCTTCCTCTCCCTCTGGAAATAATAAATAAAACTAAAAATAAACACCACCAACAAAAAACTATCGTATCTCTCATCTATTCTCCCAAGGCCCGGTTATTTTTCCTAAAAGTAAGTCATTTTCTCATAAGTGCTCTTTCTCCTTTACCTTTACCGTTCCCCTATTATGTTACCATACATGAATAAACTTTGTCTCTTCTCTTGATAATCTAATCTGCCTTTTGCCAGTTTAATTTGCAGGTCCTCAAGTACTGAACAGAAGAGGGTTGAGAAGTTTTTCATCTCCACAAAAACAATGCCAGAATAGTTGTAATCAAGATTTTGAGGCCTACAAATCTTAGAACATTGGCTATCTGGCATTGCAGAGAAAGTTTGCTAATGCCTGAGGAGGATAGAAGATTATTCATGAAGGGGATATAGATATTCATTACCTTCTAGCTCATTTCACAAAGAATATGCAGTTTATATGAAAGAGTACAACTATATTATCTATTTGCAAGTAATCAAATAGTGGTTAAGAAAATACATAAGCTTGTTTACTGCCACATTGGCCATGTGAACCCCAAAAATAAAAATCTAGATAGCTTTTCTTTGTCTTAAAGAAAATTACTGTACCATTGTTGTAAAATTTATTTCTGTTAGTGGTGCTTAATATAAGTTCCAATCAGATATATAGAGTGTAGTGTGCATATGATACAATAAATATTTAAATACAAATATGCTGGAAAATTATTCTTGTTTAATCTCTATTTTTAATTTTTTTCAAAGATTTCGTTTTAATATTTCCAGAGAGAGAGGAGGGGAGAGAGGCAGAGAGGGAGAAAAACATCAATGTATGGTTGCCTTTCACCTGCTTCCAGCTAAGGACCTGGCTGGAGACCTAGTTATGTGCCCTGGCTGGAAAAGAGAACCAGCAGTTTGATTACTTAATAATTAACTATGCATGAGTCCTCTTTTGTGAATTCTTCAAATCTTATTAACCTACTCATAACTATTTATAACACTGTATATACATGACTATTTGCTTATAATGCTATATGCTTCTTTTGTAGTGAAAGAGCAAAGAATATATACATATATATGAGGTCTGTCTTCAAAAACTGCAACTATTATTAATATCATGAGAACAGTTTGCATAACATTGATGTGACTTGGTAGCCAAGGAGAATGGACTGGAATGTGCATGTGCTAACAATGATGACTTCACTGTACTAGTCAGTGGGGCTGGTAGAGGCCACTGAATGAGCATGTGTACTGTGTGGCTGTCACATTCAAAATGATGACCAAGCAGAACAAAAACTCTGCATCAAATTCTGTCTTAAGCTTGAACATTCCTCTGCAGAAAATTATGGGGCTAATTCAGGAAGTTGCAATTATGAACTGGTGGTTGGCAGCTTCATCTCAACACACTTGCTCATTGATCATGTCTCATGCAGAGTTTTTGGCAAAATATCAAATCACTTCGATGACTGAGCCCTCTTAAAGTCCAGATTTGATGCCCTGCGACTTCTGGCTTTTCCCCAAACTAAAATCATCTTTGAAAGGGAAGAGATTTCAGACCATCAAAGGTATTTAGGAAAATAGAACAGGGCAATCATGGCAATTGGGAGAACTCAAGGTGCCTACTTTGAGAGGACTGAAGCATCATTGTATTATATACAATGTTTCTTGTATCTTCTTCAATAAATGTCTGTTTTTCATAGTACAAGGCTGGATACTTTTTGGACATACTAACAGTGCTTGGAATGTTTTGGTTTTTTTTTTTTTTACTTCTATTTTATTTTATTTAGAGAGAGGGGGAGGGAGAAAGAGCAGAGAAACATCAGTGTGAGAGAGATGCATTGATTAGTTACCTCTTGTATATGCCCAGGGACCAAACCTACAACCTAGGCCCTGACCAGAAACTGAACCCGTGGGAAGATGCCCAACCAACTGAGCCATCCCAGTCAGGGCAAGATATTTGTAATGCTAATAATATTTACCTGTATTTTTGTTTATGATTTATCAATCTCTTACACTTTTAAGAAGTTCTTAATCTATCCCATAATTTTCTGTTAACGTAAATTTTCATATATGTTATTGTTTGAATTTTTCTATTAGTTTTTTTTTATTAATACATATGGAATTTATATAGGAATTTATTGGTGTGAGTCAACACAAACACATACATATACAGGATCGGGCAAAAGAAGGTTTACAGTTGTGGGTACATGAAACACAGAGTTTACCCTTGTATTATTTTTAATTATTGTTTTATTTTCCACATACACAACTGTAAATTTACTTTTATTCCACCCTGTATCTTATTTCCTTTTTGTGCCAGCCACCACCATTACCACCATCACAACAACCAAATAGCTAAACAAATGCTGTTATAAAGCAAGGCCTCACCTGGAGGAAGTTGGATTAGCTAAGACCCCAAAATCGAAGAAAGAGCATAGTGGTGACTACCTTTTTTTTTTTTTCTCTTTTGGTCACTTGTATTCCAAACATGAAGCAGAATATGATGGCAACTTAGAAACAAACTTTATCAAAATTAAAAGAATGGAACCATACAGAATGTGTTCTTTGACCACAATGGAATCAAACCAGGCATTAGTAACACAGAGATGATAGAAAAGTTTTCAAACATTTGGAAATTAAACATACTTGTAAATAACCTATGAATCAAAGAAGACTCAAAAAATACATTAAACTAAATGAAAATAAAAATACAACATATATTTGAAAATTTTGTGACACAGCTAAAACCATATAGCCCTATATCAAATTTTAAAAAATACAATTCATTATTTTAAAATTCTTTAAAGAGTAATCTTTATGCCTAGATGGTTTCACTGTAGAATTCTACTGAAGTTTAAAGAGGCAATGACACAAAATCTGCACAATCTTTTCCAGAAAATAGAAAAGGACCTCATCCACTGAAACCAATATTACTGATACCAAAAGCTAGATAATGACAGTATTTTTTTTAAAAGAAAAGAATAAAAAGAAAATTGCAGACTAATATCCTTTGTGGAAATCAATGCAACAATTCTTTAAAATATTTGCAAATATAATCAATCTAACAATACATAAAAAAAAAAAATTACACATCATGATTAAGTGAGGTAATTCCAGGCATGCAATGATGGCTCAATAAGAAAAAAATCAATCAATATAATCCACCATATTAACAGGCTAAAGAAGAAAAATTATATGATCATATTAATTAATGCATAAAATAATTAGATAAAATTCAATGCCCATTCATAATAAACAACTCAGAAAAGTCAGTTTATAGGGAAACGTCTTCAATGTGATAATGATCATATACAAAACAAACAAGCAAACAAAAAAAGGAAACTTACTAAAGCTAACTTTAATAGTGAAAGATGTTTTTCTTCTAAGATCAGGAACAAGGCAAGAATCTCCACTAATCACTTTCATTAAACATAATGAGGGATGTTCTATCTAGTGTAAGAAAGTAATAGAGGGAAATAAAAAGAAAACGGATTGAAAATAAATATAAATATAAATATCCTTATATTTAGATGAAATAATTACCCACTTAGAAAACTCCAAGGAATCTGTGAAAAAACCCTAGAATTAATAAAAGGGGTTCAGTAGGGTCACAGCAAAAAAAAAACCCAAAAAAACAGATAAGCGTTTTGTACTTCTGTATACTAGAAATGAGCACATGAACACCAAAATTAATTGTATGATTCCATTGACAATCACCTCCAAAACTGAAAAGGCTGAAAACTATAAAGGCTGATGAAAGAAATCAAAGAAAACCTAAAAAAGTGGAGAGACATTATATTTTTGGATTGGGATATTCAACATAGTAAGTAAATGTCAGTTCTTCTCCAAATTGATATATGGGTTTAATGCAATTTCTATCAAAATTCCAGCAAGGTATTTTTAGATATTGATAAGATTATTTAAAAATTTATATAGAAAAACAAAAACAATTAGAATAAAATAGTTTCATAAAAGAAATAAAGTAGACATTTATCCCAGAGAAAAATTTTGCTTACACCAAATTTGTAAATAATATTTATACTCAAACTTGGAAATGATCCTTATGACTTTTGATACAGGAATGGTTAAAGAACATGTATATCTTTGCTATTCTACTCAGAAAAAATTAAAAAGCACTGAAACACACATCTTGGGTGAATCTCCAAAGAGGTATGCTGAGTGAATAAATAAATAAATAAATAATCCCAAAGCTAGAATACAATCACAAAAGGTATGATTTTATTTAAGTAACATTCTTAAAATGACATACCTGTAGAAATAAATAACAGGTTACCAGTTGCCAGGGGATAAGCAGGTGGTGGAGGTGGGAGAGTGTTGGTTGTGGCTATAAATGAGCAACCAGGAGAATTTTTATTCTGATAAAACTGTCCACATCTTGATTGTATCAATATCAAGATCCTGGGTGTAATGTAGTACTAGTTTTGAAAGTGGTACTACTAGGGGAAAACTGTTCACCTCTATATTATTGCTTACCAGTGTGTGTGAATCTATAGTTACCCCAAAATAAATAGTGTAAGTTTTTTTTAAAGGCCTAAACTGGCTGCTTCACCAGGAGGGCAACCTGGATGAGGTTTACCTTTAAAGCTATATAATCTACATACAGCAAATGAATTTCTCTTACAACTTTCCCAAGTTAGTGATTCAGTTAAACAATGTCCATTGAGTGCTATTATAGTCAAGACACAGTGTTAATCTATGTGTGATAATGAATGCAAATTTGTATGCTGGGAGCCTGCAATCTATGGACAAAGAAAGGGACATGCACAAAGAACAGTACTCTCAAGAAAGTGGTAGCAAAGAAATTGTAATGTTTGAAATCTGTAGGAAATAATGCTAAAACATCATGAGATGGACAGATTTATCTACACCTGTGGGTGCAAAGCATCCAAAGAAGTAGGTGTGAAAGAGAGCAGGGGTGAAGAAGGTCAGAAGTATTTTCTTAATTAATTATACAAATATTTTTATTTTATTATGCTGATTGGCAAATAGATGCATCTGAGAAAATTCGGATCGCACTGAAATTCTTGTTTGGTGTTTCACATTTGCTAATTTCCATGCACAGCAGCAAATAACATGTGCCATGCGGGCAATGTTCCAATTCCCCTTCTAATCCTTGGAGAAGAAATGCTAGCAGTCTCCGTTCCTGCACAATTTTGAGGTAGACTGTGCAATCAGGTACCCACTTGGTTAGTCAGGACAATGAGCCAAAGTGAAAGTAACAATTGAGCCTTTATTCACTTACTGCACCAGTACAAGGAGAGGCAAGGAGAGGCACCCCTCCCGGCTCCGGATTCCCTGGGCTTCCATTTGTCCCCCCATAAACAGCACAGGGGGAGTGTCAGCTGGATGCCACACAGATGGAGGGAATCATCTCAGTGCTGAGGAGCCTCAGACAAAAGGCTCTTATGAGCCCAGGGAGGGATTGGGAAGGGCTAGGGGTAGGAAAGTTTTGAGTCAAAGTGGATAAAAAGCACTTTGGCGGAGGCCTAACGGCCTGGGAGAGGAGGAGCCTGGGCTAGGAACGCAGCTCTGTATTAGAGGAAGAGCATGCTTGGCCAGGCAGGCGGGGTGCTGACCTGAGCTATTCCCTCCTGGGGCCCGACCCAGGAGCTGCACGCCTCAGTGTCCAGAGCAGCATTCTGCGTTAAAAAACAAACAAACAAACTTCTCTTTCAAAGAAAAGATGACAACAACAAAACCCCCACATCTGTGAGTTTTAGTGAGCCATTCAGGTAGTAGTCTTTTTTTTTTTCCTGTTATTTTTTCTATTTAGCCTTGCTCGTGTCAAGTAATGTGCTAAGTTTGAGCATGATTAGGAATTTAACAAGACTATGTTTAAGCATGGATAGCCTACTGACTTTACTTTTCCAAAAATGTATTAATTTAGAATTTAGTTAAAATACATTGGTAATCATATCAAAACTTCCAATTTACCAAATCACCCTGGTAGAGAGTAACAGCGGCCATTAGGAGTTGCCACACCCAGGACCCACAAGGTGCCTCTTGTCTTTTCTTTGACATTTGACTTTTGGCGTACCTTTGACACTTTAAAAATGGATACTTCTGTTGTAGACAGCGCAATAATGGCAAGTAATGTGCATTAGTTCAGTGTTTTTTGCTTCTGACAAAGTGAAATTATAGCAGGAAGCTTACATAAAACTGATAAGCCCTGGCTGGTGGCTCAGTGGATAAGGCATCCACTTACAAACCCAAAGGCTGCTGGTTCAATTCCCAGCCAAGGTACATAACCAGGTTGCAAGCCAGGTCCTTAGTTGGAGGCAGGTGAAAGGCAACCATACATTGATGTCTCTCTGCCTCCCTCCTTTTCCCTCTCTCTGAAAAATAACAAATAAGATCTTTTTAAAAAACTAAAAAAAAAAAAAAAAAAAAAAAAACTAAACTAAAAAGATGTACTTGTTATCACCCACAGCCTAATAATTATAGCTAGGACCAGCTGTTTATGAGTGGGAATCAAGAACTTACTTTTAGAAGTAAGTATTAGATCACTCTCAAATGTGAGAATATTAAGTTTTTCCTGGTACACACCAAGGAAACTAATGCATAATTGCCCGATAAATGTGAGTTGAATAAATAAAAAAATAAAACCTCTTTTTCACAGAGTTGATAAAATCCTTGATATTATAGGTGAAATGCAGGTTTACACTCCCCTTCCCTTCCTACCAGTCCTGGCTTAATTCTCTTGATCTTTATTCTGCCTTCTAAGACAGTGCATAACAAATCTAATCCTGCTTCCATATGTAGCCTTTTATATAGCTTAAAACAGTTTTAATTTCCTGTGGAAGACTCTTAATTTCTTAATATGTAAGCTCTCTGTGAATTGTGTTGGCCTTACTAAGCATGATAACTAAAATGTCTGGTATATAGTAGATGCTCAACAACTCAAAGAATGAACTTTAAATACTTTATTTCCAGAATGCTATATTTTCAATATTACAAATACTATCATTTTAAATCTCCACGAAAGTAATTTTTCCTGTATGTTCATGTTTCTCTTAAAGAATGGTACACACCTGGCTGGTGTTGGCTCAGTGGATTGAGCACCAGCCTGCGAACACAACAGTCACTGGTTCAATTCCCAGCCAGGGTACATAACCAGGTTGCAAGCCAGGTCTCCAGCCAGGTCCTTAGCTGAAGGCAGGTGAAAGACAACCATACATTAATGTTTCTCTCCCTTTCTTCCTCCCTCCCTCCTTTCCCCTCTCTCTAAAAATAATGAATAAAATCTTTTAAAAAATAATGGTACACAGGCTTCAAGGAATTATTATTTTGATGAATGTACTTCAATCAGTGCAGACTAAAATCATATTAGCTCTTTGACAAATATGTTATATTGTTAGATTAATTGAAACTCTTTATTTATAAAGTTAGCTTCTGAATATCCAGCATATATACAAATGGAGTGTTAAAAAGATAAAAAATTATGTGACTTTGCCATACTTCACCCTCACCTGGTTCTTTGATCCAAGTGCACATTTGAGTGCCTGTGAATTTCTTGAATTTTCTGGGAAAAATAAGATTAAAAAGTTAAGTGAGAATAATGATTTGGTTGGTGATAGAAATCAAAGCTTAAAATAGCACAAGAAGTACTTTGTCCACATCCCCTATTTGACCTGTGTACTCCTAACATTTATGTTTTTTCGTTTCTCAGGATTATTGAATGTTTCTAACATTAACATAACTAATTAATACCATTTACCTTTTATTATACCTGGGGTCAGGTAGAAACTGAATATGCAAACAGCATATTTTACACACATTACATATATATAAAGCAATGTTTTAAAAAATAAATATACAGCCCTGCCTGGTAGCTCAGTGGATTGGTGCCAGCCTGCAAACCCAAAGGTTGCTGGTTCAATTCCCATTCAGGGCACATAATCAGGTTGCAAGCCAGGTCTCCAGCCAGGTCTGTAGCTGGAGGCAGGAGAAAAGTAACCAACCATACAATGATGCTTCCTTCTCTCCCTTTCTTTCTCCCTCCCTGCCCTTTTCTCTGAAAATAATGAATAAAATAGTTTAAATAAATAAATATACATATCACAACCTTTTCTCTTAAGAATCATGGTTTAAGAGAGTTTGAAAATGGAAAGAATGCTCCCTTGGCACCATGCTGGACAAACAGTCTCCTTTTTAACTGTTGGTCTCCATGTTTAACCTGGGGCATCTGTGGTGCTGACCTTCAGATCACACAGGACTTTATTGTGTGTAGACTGCAGAAAACTGGGAAATAAACCCATGGATGAGAGCACATGAAGGAGCATAGTAAAAGTCTAATCAATCACTCTTATTTGCATAGTTCCACTTCCCAAGTACATTACAAAGTCAAAGAAGAAGTAAAGATAATGAAAGAAATTTAAGAAAAGAGGCATTTACATTTTTTATTTATTTTATTTTTATTTTTGCAGCTTTAGAGCACATAGATAATTAACAGAAGAGAGTATAAGAATCATAAGAAAAGAGGATAAATAAAATGGATTGTTCTGAGTTCAGAGACTTTTTGCTAAGACAATAAAGCATTGAAATGAGTGAAAGCAATTTTCTGAGTTTTTAGTTTAATAAGTATAGCAAAACCAATATTCAAATTTTCCAATATTGTACTATAATAGCTTCAATTATCTCAGATTTATGAGCACATTGACCACATCATTTCTTATTGAAACCAGAACATTTTCAGAGTGAGCGGGGGAGCTATGGATAATTAAGCCTGGGCAATAGGCATAAACACAGATTGTTTCAGCCAAACAGACACATCCAGCCATGCCCTCCCAGTATTCTGTAACTAAGAGATAATTATTGAATTCAATCAAGTTTCAAGTCATTGCTTAATCGTTCGCTTTCTTTGATTTCCTTATCTTTTGTTCTTGCCTTTTTGCTGCCTGAAGTATTTTTTCCTCAGAAAAAATACATGGCTGACTTCTTTCTATCATTTACATTTTAACCATAATATCTCATTTTGAGAGAGTCCTTTCCTAGAGTGCCCCGTCTAATGCCTCCCACCCAACTGTACACCTAAACCAATATAGCATTTTGTTTTATTCTTCTCTTTATGTATAGTTCTAATTATGATGTAAAAGTATCCCATTTATTTACTTGCTAATTGTTTATCTCCAATTCAGATGTAAGTTCCATGAGAAAAGAGCCTTCTTTCTTGTACAATGCCATATCTTTAGAAATTTGAAGAATTTCTGGCTCAATAAAAATCTGTGCCCTGGCTGGTGGCACAGTAAGGTGCCAGCCTGCGAACCCAAGGTTGCTGGTTTGATTCCCAGCCAGGACACATAACCAGATTGAAAGCCAGGTCTCCAGTCAGGCCTATAAGTGGAGACCAGTGAAAAGTAACCATACATTGAAGCCTCTTCTCTCTTCCCTTCTCTAAAAATAATAAATAAAATCTTTAAAAATATCTGTGAGTTTATGAGTGAACAACTAACAAATCAGCATTACCAATTTATATTGGTCTTTAGATCCACAACTAGAGAGCTAGAAAGAAAAATATTTAATGTGTAGGTTACCTAAATTTTTATGTTATTACAGTTATATGGCTTTAGAAGATGTCACGATTTGGTTCGATTTTAACTAGATTAAGAAGCATGAGTCATTTGAATAAGAGACATGTACTGTGGTTTAGGGTAGAACATCCTAAAGGTTTCCATTTTCAATCTGATCCGGTTACAATTTATCTTAGATTCTTATATCACTCTATGGCAGATGAAAATGATTACAGAAATAACATACAAGGGATTCCAAACATGAATGCCTTTCACATGAAGGCTTTTGAAATGAATGAAAATGATTCTGTCATGTAGGGAGGTACAGACGTAATCAAGTACACTCTGTATTGAGGGAGAGATTTAATTCTATGCTTGTAAAACCCAGGATGTTTCTAAATCAGTTTTATCAGCATGCAGTTACAATGCTGAAACTCATCTGTCATCTATTATAGTGGAAGACTATCTGAAATTCTAACTGGCAGGTTCCTCTCCTTCCTCTTTAAACACAGTACATAAATAACTCTATGGACTATCTCTAAATCCCAATATTTCTTAATAAGCATGTTACCTGTCATTGGAAGAAAGGGGAATAAACCTCTCTGAAATGCCTTAATTTTTCTGGAAACTTTGACCGTTTTTCACATTAAAAATATATTAGAAAGTGTAAATTCATAAAATACTTATAACATGATTGAGAAAATGGCTATTCAATTGAAACATTATTTTACAGAGTGCAAAATTCTTTTTAAAACTATAAAAATTATTAAAATAAATGTATTTTTATGTGACATAATTTTCTAGTTTCGTCCCAATGCAGTACCAGACCTAGAACTCCACATTAACACGGGAGACAACATTTAAGATTTGAAGGACATTGAGAGAGCAATGTGTTGACAAATCTCTTACTTCCTTCAACTTTTTGTCTCTCAAATATTACCTCCAGTTAAGATTGTATCCACAATGTGTCTTTGATAAAAGGTTGTTCTTTCTCTCTGCACTTTTCTTCCACTTCCTTTCTATGTTTACTCTCTTTCTTACATTATTAATAGAAGTATTTTAAGTTGTAAGTCTTTAGCAAATACCTGGTGACCTCTTTATAAACAGTATTTTAAGGTATTTCTATTTCTAGATCACAGTTAAATGTTATTAAGCCTTTAGGGAAAAGTAGCAAGGACACTTCATGATACAGAGGAAGAAATTTTTAAATATTAAGAAATTTTCAGTTATAAATAATTTACAGGAAAAAACACTTCTGATTCCCAACAAGATGATCTAACATGGCTGCTGGTTTACCTTTAAATCTAAACCCAGTAGTCAAAAGAGAATGATTCTAATGTTTTCAATAACCTAAGATAAATGATAATAAACCCTAGGGGAAAGAAAAGATATTTGGGACTTCTTTTGCATTAGGGATAACTGGGACCTGAGGTAATGGAAGGCTCAAACTGCTAGGAAGCTATCATTATGCTGTTCCCTCTTTCCCTGCTTAACCATGGGGGCAATAATTGCCTGTATCTGCATGACTGTGGCACAGGAAAATGGGTATCACAGCAGAACAAGCCAGAGGTGACAGGGTAACAACTATACAGTGTTGAGACCCAGTGAACTGAAGAGCAGATAGTATCTAGAGTAACTAAGTGGGCAAGCTCCTGAGATTTCCTTCTCCCCACTCTTTGTCTTAAGTGATTTTAACTGACAGAAGCAGCAGCATGGCAAAGAACAATGCCAGGAATCAAGAAAGATATACAAGGAAAATATCAATCTTATCAAAAGTTGTGGTATTGATTTTAAACTTACCCAAAATAAAATCTAAAAGAAGAACATCTTATTGGCCACAATATGGAAATTTTGCTTGAGATAGGGTAACATTGTGAGGCTAGAGTGTAGGAGGAAGGTGTGGAGCAGAGGTGGGTGAGCTGATTGCATAGCAGAGACACTCTTCCCTGAGGTGGGTCCCACATATCCACCATGCGGGCAAAGTCAATGTTCCAGTTTGGATACTCCCCTAAGTAACTAATAACCAGTCAATGTAGCTGATACACTTAGAGGAATAGACTGCCCACTAAGAAAAATAGATAAAGCCAACAAATAAGTAAGTGACTTGGCAGATTACATTGAAGAATTCCCCAGAAAGCATTTGGAACATTAGGAATATATTTCAATAATGGGAATACCTTTGAAGATATGGAGGATTAATTTGAAAGAGTGAACATTCAGGTAAAAGAGTCCTGGAAGATGAGGGTACAAATTCACAAAATCACATGTGGGCTTGGGGAGTAGGGATCAACAGAGAAAACGAGTTGAAAGTATGCAAAGATATTTGTTTTTGAGGGGAGAGATCCAAGATGGAGGAATAGACAGATACATTGCATCTCTATCCACAAGCATAAATGGGTACATCTACCTCAAAATAGAGACATCCAGAAATTCCAAAACACCAAACTGCATGAAAGTCCAACAAACATAAGAAAAAAAAGAAGGAATACTCATCCAGACAGGTGTGACAGCTCTACTTAAGAAACAGCACACAGGAGCCTATGGAGATGCAGAGACAGAGAATTATGACTCAAAAAGGGGGATAAGTCAAGGTTCCAGTGGCCAAACTATGGGATGAAGAAATAGCCAGCCTGACAGGCACACAGTTTAAAACACTGGTAATAAAGATGTTCACAGACTTGATAGATATGCTTGAGTACAGTAAACACATAAGGGAAAAAGTGAAGGCTAGGCCAAGTGAAACAAAGGAAAATACACACAAAACCAATGATGAAGGGAAGGAAAATGGTTCAAATCAATGATTTGGAACATAAAGAAGAAGTATATAATCAACCAGCACAGAAAGTGAAAACAAGATATGAAATAAATGAGGAGAGGCTTAGGAACCTCTGGGCTGACTGTAAATGTACCAACATCTAAATCATAGGGATGCCAGATGGAAAAGAGGAAGGTCATGAAATTGAAAACTTATGTGAAAAAATATTAAAGAAAAACTTCCCAAATTTGGTGAAGGAAATAGGCATATAAGATCCGGAGGTACAGAGTCCTCCAAAAAGCCACATCCAAATCAAACCAACTAAGACACATCATAATTAAAATGTCAAAGATTAATGATAAAAGAGAGAATTGTAAACGCAACAAGAGAAAAGAGTTACCTACATAGGGGTTCCTGTAAGACTATCAGCTGATTTCTCAAAAGAAACTTTGCAGGCAAGAAGGGCTTGGCAAGAAATATTCAGTGATGAAAAGCAAGAACCTACCACCAAGACTACTCTATACAGCAAAGCTATCATTCAGAATGGAAAGGCAGATAAAGTGTTTCCCAGACAAGGTAAAGCTAAAGTCATTCCTCATCACCAAGCCCTTATTATATAAAATGTTAAGGGGACTAATTTAAAAAAATCAAAACTATGAATGTTAAAATGACAACAAACTCACAACTGTCAATAACAAAACCTGAAAAATAAAAAGGAAAACAAAAGCCAAGAAAAAAAAATCTGAATAGGATTAGAAACATAGGTATGGGGATCATTGGGAAGGTTATCAGCTGGGAGGGGGAAGGGGATGAAATGGGGAAATGGTGCAGGGATTAGGAAACACAGTTGGTGGGTACAAGATAGACAGAGAGAAAATCAGAATAATAGAGGAAAGGGTGAAATCAGAGAACTTATATGCACAACCTATGGACATGAACTAAGGAGGGGGTGGGACTGAGGGAGGGAATGGGGGACCTGTATGGAAGGGAGTAAAAAGAAAAGAATTTTAAAAAACTGTAACAGCATAATCTATCTATCTATCTATCTATCTATCTATCTATCTATATATATATATATACACACACTCACACACACACACACATACATACATACACACTTTGTGTGTAATACTTTGTGTAGGGAGATTGATAGCTTATTGAACTAAGGGGAGAATAAACATAATAGCATATAATTATAACAAGAATACACATCAAATGTATATTCAAACTAGCAGTGAAAAATGTTATCCCTAAAGGGAAGAAAAAGAAAAATAGGAGCAAAAACAAAAAGCTAATAGAAAACAATAAATAAAATGTCAAAAAGAAATCCCTGTAAAACAATAATTATAATAAACAAAATCAGGTTAGACTCAACATTCAAGAAGCAGAGATAGTACCCTTGCTGGTGAGGCTCAGTGGATAGGCACCTGCCTGTGATCCCAAAGGTTTGGTTCGATTCCCCAGCCAGGGCACATAACCAAGTTGCAAGCCAGGTCTCCAGCCAGGTCCTTAGTTGGAGGCAGGTGAAAGGCAACTATACATTGATGCTTCTCTCCCTTTTTTCTTCCCTCCCTGCCCTTCTCTCTGAAAATAATGAATAAAACCTTTAAAAATAATAAAAAGCAAGGAGTATCAGATGTTAAGCATGAACCAGCAATATACTTATCAGGAGAAACAGATTCAAAATAATAGGATGAAGAGAGGTTAGAAGATGAACTTAAGTTCAGCTTAACTCATTTTTTTTTCAAAATCTGTTCTTTTACATTGGTTTTGTGTCAGACTTTGAAAGGGCAAATAACTGACTGCTCACCTTATTATTCTGCTATCCTAGAGCTTACACAGGACTAAGGATCATGTGGTAATGTAGGTTACTTCTGTATATATCTAGGAAAACAATTTCAGAAATACCAGAAGGTGTACCATCTAGATTTATTATTAAATTTAATTTTTACTTTAATACTCTGTATATAACTTGGAGTAAAAATTTTATTTTGCCATAAAAGTGAATTTGGAGCTCCTTGATTTATGTTTATCCAAGATTTTGAAACGAGATGAAATATCAAGATTTACATATCTAAAAGATTGCTTGAGGGAAATGTATTCTAACTTGACAGAACTTATTAACAATGAATTGTTGCTTTCATAAAAAGTAGTTGGATTTTGTTACCTGCTGACATTCCTTGGCCTGGGTAGTTCAGTTATTTCTCTGTGATTCCAGATGCACAAGTGTTGTTGGCATTTTATATCAGAGAAAATTTTGAATTCATTTTAATTTGTATCTATCTATCATCTACCTACATTTTTGAAACTATATTACATGTCGATTTTGTATTTATTTCTTTACATTTTTAAATTATGGTTGATATTTAATATTATTTTATATCAGTTTCATGTGTTCAGCATAGTGGTTAGATGATATAACTTAAAAAGTGAGCCCCTGATAAGTCTAGTACCAGCTGGTACCATACATAGTTATTACAATATTATTGACTACATTCCCTATGCTGTACTTGTACTTTACATTTCCATGATTGTTTTGTAACTATGATTTTGTACTTCTTTATACCTTTACCGTTTCATTCAGTTCTCCTACTTTCTATCTGGCAACCATCTATTTGTTCTCTGTACCTATGAATATGTTTCTTTTTTGCTTATCTTGTTCTTTATATTCCACATGTAAGTGAAATAATAAAATGGTGTCAGGATGGGGGTTGCTGCTCCCCTGTCCCTCTCTGTATATGGCTGGCTTTTCTGCTGGAGTTTGCCAACTAGCTAGCCTTGTAGGTAATCTTATCCCAGAGCCCTGGAAAACTGAGGCCCCAAGAGTGGCCACAATAGTGGCCCTGAGCAGGCAGGTGTTACCTTTGGGCACACTGCCTCTTTGTTTTGATGTGTATAGAGTCTCCTTTTTTCCAATATGACAGCAAGGAGCCCTTGCTGTCAGCTTTGCAAACTGCTGCTGTACAGGGTGCACAAACTATGCTGCTATACAGGGTGCACAAACTATGCATAGAACACTGACACCCTCGCCCAAGCCCACCCACCTTCAAAGAACAATGAGTGCTTGATGCCTAGAATCTCTCTCTCTCTCTCTCTCTCTCTTTCTCTCTCTCTGTGGTCATTAACCTAAGTGCAGCTGTGATAAGGGTGGGACAAACCATGCATGGGGATGTCAACACCCTCACTGTCCAGCCTGTGTGGTCGTAAACCTGCTGCCTGCCCAAAACCATGTCAAATCTCCAGACCAGAGGCCTGCCTACAATCAGAATCTACTGGTTTAGGAGGATCTGATAACATGGTATTTATCTTTTTCTGTCTGATTTATTTGACTTGGCATAATTCCATCTATGTCCATCCATGTTTTCACAGATGGTAACATTTTAATTTTTCATGCCTGAGTAATATTCCAGTGTGTGTGTGTGTGTGTGTGTGTGTGTGTGTGTACCACATCTTCTTTATCCAACAGACTATTGTATTGATGGGCACTTATGTTGCTTCCATATAGTGTGATGGTTATTCACTCAAAAAATTAAATATAGAATTTAAATACATAGAAATGTTATTTTTAAAAAGCACAAAGCCTATGTGCATTGAATTGCATAAATTATATTACAACAGCACTTTTTCCAAACCTATATTTGAAGGACATTTTTGACTTTTGCCTCAATCTTGATCGAATATTAATTTTGTTTCTCCACACCCTCATCTATTTCAGTATCTCAAGTATACAGTATCTATTTCAGTATCTCAAGTATACAGTATCCTGATTGCAGGAGCAAACTTGTCACTAAATCACTAAATAAAGTTGGAATAAAATGATTATTCTGGGGATAAAAAGTTATTCCTTTATTATTTGAAGGGAATAATTGTCCTTTGCCTCAATTTTGATCAAATATTAAGTTTCACATTTGACCATTCTCTTTGATAAAATTATATACTTAGTATATTTCTGTAAATAAATACATAAGAAAAATATATCAGGCAAATATTATCCAAAGAAAAATGTAGGGCTGCAATAATAAATCAAACTAATAAAATCCCTACATCAAATAAATATGTATTCATTTCAAGGGCTTAGTCAAAAAGGTGACTGATCATGTCTAAGGTTGTAAATAAAGTTTCAAATAATGGCAAAATATTACATGATACTTTTATTTATAATTCAATGAGACTAGAAATAAAGAAGTGAGAATTGATGAAAGGTTATATAACTAGAAACTGAAAAAAAGCACTAACTTTAGAATTAAAAAAAAAGGGAAATTTAAGGTGAATATATTGAAAGAACTATATGTCAAATGTTATGAGACACAGATAAAACAGTACGTACAAGGAAATTTGTAGCTTTAGCTTTAGATAGACATAAAACAGAAGAGCCAAATATTTAACCCCAGAAATAAGAAAATAGCAACCAAATAAATTTAAAATACAAAAAAAAAAAAAAAAAAAAAAAAAAAAAAAAAAAAAAAAAAAAAAAAAAAAA
>PVIW01002679.1:0-182964 GCA_004026585.1 Noctilio leporinus | reverse complement strand
GTAAACCAATGGCAAGACAGATAAAGAAGATGCAAATAAAGAAATACATAATTTAAAAATAGAACTAACATAATGAGGTTATAAGAAACATGTCAGTAAAAGAAAGTTCAAAGAAACATGACAAAAAATATTGATTAGATTTTGGCAAGATGGCAGAGGAGTAAGGGAGCTACAACAATCTCCTCCCAGGCTGTGTCTGGAATTACTTTTTATTATTTTTTTTTTGTAAGATTTTATTTATTATTTTTAGAGAGAGGGGAAAGGAGAGAGGCAGACAGAGAGAGAGAGACATCAATGTATGGTTGCCATTCACTTGCCTCCAGCCATGGACCTAGCTGGAGACCTGGCTTGCAACCTGGTTACGTGTCCTGGCTGGGAATCGAATCAGCAACCTTTGGGTTCTCAGGCTGGTGCCTTATTCACTGTGCCACCAGCCAGAGCCTGAAATTACTTTTTTGGAGAAAAAGTCAGCTAGAATTACTAATAGAACACTAGCTGGAAAGAAGCCCTATAACCACAGACAGAACAGAAGAGGATGCCATATCACAACATGACTGGTAGGAATTGCGGAAATTTGAGAGGGCTGGCTGGGCCCCCACCAGTGGAACAGCCACAAGGATGGATCTGGGGGCTCCACCTGAGAAGGGTGGGATCTGGTCCCCTTACTGGGTGTCCCACCTACAGCAACACTGCGGAGAGAAGAGCAGTATCCAGCTGAGAAGGGTGAAAACCTGTGGCGTTGACTGGCCTGAGAGAGTGCTGGAGACAGAGAACTGCTAAAGTGACCACAACAAAAATACATTGGCACCCACCTACCCTGGGCTCCGGCGGAGGGTGGCCAGAGAGGACTGGAGACACATGGGGAGAGTGTGCAGCAGTGGCTTGGAGGAGAGAAATGGGGAGGCAAATGCAGATCCCGGTGCCTCAGGTAACTGTGGACTGCGCTGAGCCAAGCGGCTTCTGTGTGAGGGTCCTCATAGCCCTGCCCATGGAAAGCAATCCGCCTTTCCAGCAGCACCTGAGCCTGGTGCCTAATCACGAACCTTTGATTTACATCTAAATAAACCTCTCCTGCCCTGCCCTGTCTGAGCAAAGATACAATAGTTGGCACCTGAAGAGGTATTTCTCACCCAGCAGTGCCTGGGCCTGGCAGCTGATTACAAACTCTCTGACTGACAGCTGGGTCAGCCAGTCAGCCCTGCACAGTGGTGTGCAAGCCTGGTGGCTGATCGTGGATTCATTGGTTCGCAACTGAGTTGGTTTATCCTGTCCAGTGGCCCCTGGGCCTGGCAGCTAATCACAAACTCATTGGGTTACAATTGAATCTTTCAGTCTAGCCCAGTGGCCCCTTAGCCTGGCAGCTGAACACAGATTCATTGGATTACAATTGGATCTTGCTGCCTAGCCCAGAGGTACCTGAGCCTGGCGGCTGATCACAGATTCATTGATTTACATCGGAATCTGTCCCACCAAGCTACACCTGAGCTGGCGGCTGATCCATTGGATTATAATTGAACCTCTCTGTCTAGTCCTGCAGGGCCAGAGTTTGGTAGCTGATTCATTTATTTACAACTGAATTGATCTGTCCCCTCAAGCTGCATCTGAGCCTGGCGGTGGATCACAGATTGATAGGATTACAACTAAATCAACTCTTCCAGCCTAGTAGTTCCTTAGCCTGGCAGCTGATCACAGTCTGATTGGATTACAATGAAATCTAAAAATGGGTAGAAAAAAACAATCCATCACCAAATAAAAAAGGAGGAATCTCCAAAAAGATCATTAAATGAAACAGAGGCAAGCAAACTATCAGATATGGAATTAAAAAAGATGATAATAGAGAAGGTCAATGAGCTCAGCCAGCTCAAAGAAAACTACAAACAACTCCATGGGAACTACAGGGAACTTACTGAGAACTACACCAGCATTAAAAAGGACATAGAAACTATCAGTAAGAGCCAGGAGGAAATGAAGAATACAATTTCTAAATTGAAGAATACAGTAGAAGGAATCAATAGCAGACTAGAGGAAGCAGAGGATTGGATAAGCGAACTGGAGGACAACATAGAAAAATATTCCAAGACAGTGCAAGAGAATGAAAAAAGGCTGAACAAGAATGAAGAGGTTTTAAGAGAGCTACAGGACAACATGAAATGCAATAATAGTGATACCAAAGGAGAAGAGAAACAAAGGAAAAATATCCTGTTCAAAAAAGTAATGATAGAAAACTTCCCTAACATGATGAGTGAAAATGTTAATCAAGTTCAGGAAGCACAGAGGGTTACAATGAGGATGAATCCAAATAGACCCACTCCAAGACACATCATAATTAAAATGGCAAATTTCAAAGACAAAGAGAGAAACCGCAAATAACATATAAGCGGTCTCCAATAAAGTTATCAAATGATTATTCAACAAAAACAATACAAGCCAGAAGGGAATGGCAAACAATATTCCAAGTAATGGAAAACAAAGGTCTGCAACCAAGAATACTCTACCCAGCAAGGCTCTCATTCAAAATGGAAGGAGAAATAAGGAGTTTCCCAGACAAAAGACTAAAAGAATACATCTTTACCAAACCAGTGTTGCAAGAAATGGTAAAGGGCCTGCTTTAAAAAGATGAGGAAACAGAGAGACAGGTACAGAGGGGAAAAATGACAGTAAATAAGTATCAATCAATAATAACCTTAAATGTAAATGGATTAAATGCACCAGTCAAAAGATATAGGATAGCTGAATGGGTAAGAAAACATGACCCACATATATGCTGTCTTCAAGAGACCCACCTCAGAACAAAAGATTGACACAGATTGAAAGTGAAGGGATGGAAAAACATATATCAAGCAAATGGACATGAAAAAAAGGCTGGAGTAGCAATACTTATTTTTAAAAAAATAGATTTTATGATGAAGGCCATAAAAAGAGACAAAGAAGGATATTTCATAGTATTTAAGAGAACAATCTATCAAGAAGATATAACTCTGGTAAACATATATGCACCCAGCATAGGAGCTCCCAAATATATAAAGGAAATCTTAGAGGACTTCAAGAAGGATATAGATAGCAACACACTAATAGCAGGGGATTTAATAACCCATTATCAACAATGGACAGATCTTCCAAACAAAAAACCACCAAGGATGTTGTGATATTGAACAACACACAAGAGGAAATGGACATAACTGATATATACAAAACCTTTCACCCCAAAGAAGCAAAATACACATTCTTTTCAAGTGAACATGGCACATTCTTAATATAGACCACATGGTAGGTTACAAGACTAGCCTCCACAAATATAGGAAAATTGAAATCATACCAAGCATCTTCTCAGATCCCAATGGATTGAAACTAGAAAGCAACCTCAAGGGAAAAAATAAAAAAATACTCTAACTCATGGAGACTGAATAACATGCTTTTAAGTAAGGAATAGGTAAACAATGAGATCAAAAATGAAATAAAAACATTTCTGGAAACAAATGACAACATCCCAAAATCTATGGGACACATAAAAGGCAGTCCTCAGAGGGAAATTTATAGCAATACAGGCCTACCTAAAAAGCATAGAGGAAGCTTATACAAACAACCTAACCATAAAGCTGCAAGAACTAAAGGGGCAACAACAAACAAAGCCCAGAGCAAGTAGAAGGAAGGACATAATCAAGATCAGAGCAGAACTGAGTAAGTTAGAGACTAAAACTACAATTCAAAGAATCAATAAATCCAGGAGCTGATTCTTTGAAAAGAAGAATCAAAATTGACAAGCCTATAACCAGAATCATTAAGAGAAAGGGAGAAAGGACCCAAATAAACAAAATCAGGAACAATAGAGGAGAAATCACAACTGATAATTCAGAAATACAAAGGATTGTAAGAAATTACTACAAACAACTATATGACAAGAAATATGACAACCTTGATGAAATGGACACATTTCTGGAAATGTATAATCTACCAAAACTGAATCTAGAAGAAACAGAAAGCCTGAATAGACCAATGACAACTAGTGAAATTGAAGAAGTAATCCAATATCTCTCAAAGCACAAGAGCCCCATACCAGATGGCTACACAGGTGAAATTTACCAAACATTTAGAGAAGAACTAACTCCTATCCTTCTCAACCTATTCCAAAAAATCCAGGAAGAGGGAATAATCCCAAGCTCTTTCTATGAGACCAATATTATTCTAATCCCAAAACCATGTCAAGACAAAACTAAGAAAGAAAACTATAGGCCAATATCTCTGATGAATATAGATGCTAAGATTCTCAACAAAATATTGGCCAACTGGATCCAGCAATACATTAAAAAGATCATACAACATGATCAAGTGGGTTTCATCCCAGGGATGCAAGGATGGTACAACATTTGCAATCAATGAATGTAATACATCACGTAAACAAAATGAAAGACAAAAATAATATAATCATATCAATAGATGCTGAAAAAGCATTTGAGAAAGTACAGCAACCATTTATGATAAAAACACTCAGCAAAATGGAAATAGAGGGAGCATACCTTAACATAATAAAGGCCATATATGAGAAACCTGAAGCCAACATCATACTCAACTGGCAAAAACTAAAACTTTCTCCCTAAGATCGGGAACAAGACAAGGCTGTCTATTCTCCACTTCTGTTCAATATCATTTTGGAAGTTCTAGCCATAGCTATCAGAGAAGAAAAAGGAATCAAAGGTATCCAAATTGAAAACTAGGAAGTCAAACTGTCATTATTTGTAGTAGACATAATAGTGTATAGACAGAACCCAAAAGACTCCACCAAAAACTTAGTCGACCTAATAAGCAAATTTAGCAAAAGAGCTGGATATAAAGTCAATATTCAGAAATCAAAAGCATTTTTGTATACTAATAATGAAACATCAGAGATAGAACTATCTATATCTGATAGCTATGCCATTGACCATAGCAACAAGAAAAGTACTTAGGAATAAGCTTAACTAAGGAGGTAAAAGACCTGTACTCAGAAACCTGCAGAACACTGAAGAAAGAAATTAAGGAAGATACAAATACACAGAAGCATATACCATGTTCATGGATGGGAAGAATTAACATCATTAAAATGTCCATACTACCCAAAGCCATCTATAGAGTCAATGAAATCCCAATTAAAATACCAATGACATATTTCACAGATATAGAAAAAATACTTCAAAAATTATATGGAGCCAAAAACACCCAGGAATAGCCTCAGCAATCTTGAGAAAGAAGAACAAGGTAGGAGGAACCACAATACCAGCCATCACAGTATACCAGAAGGCTACTGTAATTAAAATAGTCTGGTACTGGCATAGGAAAAGACATAGAGAACAATGGAACAGAATAGAGAGCCCAGAAATAAACCCAGGACTCTATGGTCAATTATTATTTGACAAAGAGGGAAGAACATAAAATGGAGTAAAAACAGTCTCTTCAACAAGTGGTGTTGGGAGAACTGAACAGCAACATGCAAAAAAATAAAACTAGACCACCAACTTGCACCATACACCAGAATAAACTCAAGATGGTTAAAGGACTTAAACATAAGCAGTGTCATTATAAAGGTCCTCAAGGAAAAGATAGGCAGTAAAATGTCAGATATCCTAAGCAAAAATATGTTTACTGATACTTCTCCAAGGGCAAAGGAAATAAAAGAACAAATAAACAAACGGGACTCTATCAAACTGAAAAGTTTCTGTTCAGCTGAAGAAAATACCAGCAAAATTCAAAGGGAACCAACTGTATGGGAAAACATATTTGCCAATGATATCTCAGACAAGGGTTTGATATCCAAAATATATAAAGAACTTATGTGACTCAACAGCAGGGAGACAGACAGCCCAATTAAAAAATGGGCAAATTATCTTAACAGACACCTCCCTGAGGAGGATATACAAAGGGCCCAGAGGCATATGAAAGAATGCTCAACATCACTAGCCATCAGAGAGATGCAAATTAAAACCACAATAAGGTACCACCTCACACCTGTCAGAATGGCAATCATCAACAATCAACAAACAAGTGTTGGTGAAGATGTGGGGCAAAGGGAACCCTAGTGCACTGTTGGTGGAAATGCAGGCTGGTATAGCTACTATGGAAAACAGTATGGAGTTTCTTTAAAAATCTAAAAATGGAACTGCCTTTTGATCCAGCAATTCTACAACTAGGATTATACCCGAAGAACCCTGAAACACCAATTCATAAGAACCTAAGTACCCTTATGTTCATAGCAGCACTATTTACAATAGCCAAGTGCTAGAAACAGCTTAAGTGTCCATCAGTGAATGAATGGATTAAAACTTTGGTACATTCACACTATGGAACACCACATGGCAGAAAGAAAGAAGAAACTCCTACCCTTTTCAACATAGATGAAACTGGAAAGTATAATGCTTAGTAAAATAA
Organism: Noctilio leporinus; assembly: GCA_004026585.1. Taxonomy (NCBI): domain Eukaryota; kingdom Metazoa; phylum Chordata; class Mammalia; order Chiroptera; family Noctilionidae; genus Noctilio; species Noctilio leporinus. Next base: position 176,565 of record PVIW01002679.1, on the reverse strand, counting down.
GCCTGTCAGTGAAAGACAAATACCATATGATCTCACCCATTTCAGGACAATAATGAACAAAACAAACAAACCAGCAAAACAGAACCAGATACATGAATACAATGAATAGACCTTTAGTGGGCAGAGGGAAGGGGGAGGAGGGTTGGGGGAGGAGGAGGCAAAGAAGGGGAGCAGTTTGGTCAAGGAACTAGTACGGAAGAACCATGGAAATGGACAACAAGTGGGACTGACTTTGTGGGGGAGTGAGAGGGGGAGAGAGAGGAGAGGAAATGGGGTTGATGTAATACAAAAACAATAAAATTTTAAAAAATTGTATGAGAAGAAATGAATCATTGACCATATAAAAACCACTAAAATAATTAAAATGGTAAGAATATAGTTTAAGGGGAAAACCTTGTAAGAGGCAGCTTATGCAAAGACTTCTGATTCAGAAACTTTTATGTGTAAAATCCAATGTGCAATAGTAACTAAACTTTCCAGCAAAAACTCATCTCTGTCTTCCAATGATTATATCACAAAAGAGAAGTGGGAAAACTCTGAATTTATTCTATTACCCTAGTAAATCTTTGATCCTGAAACTGGTTAGAGATAATGCATCAAATGAGAGTATATTCAAGCTTCAAGTACCAAAAATACAATTTACAACAGTTTAAATAAATAGGGGCATATTATTCCTCATAACAAGACATCTAGAGGCATGGTTTTCATCTAATCATTCAGCTACGTAAAATGAAATGAGTCGGGGTCTTTCTCTCTTTTCATTCTTGTCTTTCTAGCAGGTTGGTTTCCTCTGCTTCCTGGAGATCACATGGTAGGAAGTGGGCTATGGCAGCTCCACATACCATTACCACCTTAAAGACTATAAAAGGTGGACAGGGAGAGCTAGGACATTTCTTCTTCATCACTAAAATAAGAGTTCTCCCAGAAACTTCCTTAGTTGACTTCTGCAGAAGTCTTGGCCAAAATCAAATCCCAGAGGCATGTCTACCAATAAGTAGATTCAGGAAACAAGGTACATGACTATTTTGATTGACTTTGATCATCAGTTCTCAAAGTGTGATCTGGGGACTCCACCCCCTTCAGATGTTCTGAAAGGTGAACACTATTTTAATAATAACAGTAATTATCATTTCTTTTCCCTTCAGTGGAATTTCCAGACTAAATAATATGTGATGATTATAGTATGTTAATGATCTGGTGACTGTAAAAGGTATGCTTATGCATTTTTGTGTTCAAAACATTTCTCAATAGACATAACCCATTTAAAGTACTGAGGGCTCTTTTGGGGTCCCCAGTGCTTTATAAACATGAATAAAGGCCTGAGAAGAAAAGGTTTGAGAACTGCTGGCTTAGATGAATCAAGATCCTTGAAACACAATGAAGATTGCAGCATTGAATAAATTGGAGTTTTATTAGCAAAAAAAGATGTGGGGTTTCATAGTGAGTAGAAAGTTAATGAAGTCTGAGTGGTCTATATTAGCAAACAAAATGATAGGATCACTCAGACAATTTATAAATTAATTATTGGGAAAAAGGACAACATTATATTCAAAATCAGTAATATCATGATCAATTAGAATTTATTTCTGGAATGCGTAGATGGTTCACCATCAGAAAATGTATTAATGCAATGTAACCCATAAATGGTCTAAATTATTAAAATAATGATTATCTCAATATAGATGATAAAGTTCAAAATCATTTTTATAATAATTATCAGAAAATCATGAACTAAAGGAACACTTCATTTGATAAAAAGTGTTTACCAAATCATTTAAAGCAAACATCATGTTAAGCGCATTTCTTATTAAATATTTTTTAATTATTGTTTTTAAAGATTTTAAAAAAGTATTTCCAGAGAGAGGGGAAGGGAGAGAGGCAGGGAGGAAGAGAGACATCAATGAATGGTTGCCGAAAGGTCCTGCCTCCAGCTATGGACCTGACTGGAGACCTGGCTTGCAACCTGGTTATGTGCCCTGGCTGAGGAATCGAACCAGTGCTCTTTGGGGTCACAGGCCAGTGCTTTATATACTGTGCCACCAGCCAGGGCCGCTAAGTGCATTTCTTTTTTTTTAATTAAAAACAATGTAACATATTATAGCACTGTATCTATACAATGTAGGTTTGGAGCTATTTCAAGATGGGAGGTCTGGTCCCCTATTCCTCTCTGCGTATGGCTGGCCATTCCCCTGGAGTCTGCCAACTAGGAGCTTTGAAGCTAATCTCATCCCAAAGCTGTGGAACACTGAGCTGAGCAGCAACCTTGAGCAGGCAAGTGTTGTCTTGGGGTACACTGCCTGTTTGTTCTAAGGTACATACAGCCATCTTTGTTCTAGTGTGTACATAAGCCTGCCCCTGCTGTAAGCTACTGTGTGCTGTTGTACAGGGCAAACAAACCGTATGTGTAACACTGATACACTCGAGAGCCACTCAGCCTTGTGGTGGTTAGCCTGCTGTCACGAGCAATAAAGCATTTTTCTGTGCCATCAGACCAGAGACAATCCCACTGCGATCAGAACCTGCAGGTCCAGTCCCTGTGATCCCTAGACCTCACAGACTACTAGCTAAAATATAGACTGAAAATAGTATTTTTTATTAGTTGATTATTTATATAGGAAGAACTACAGAATCAACAAGTTATTGAAGCTAAAGAGAGAGCTTGCTGAACACATTATAGTATGTGGGGCATGTAAAATTATGTTTTTCACAAGCTGTGCATAGAGTGTAGGTCACGTAGTAATATGTTTTTATAGACTGGAAGTAGAATGTAGGAAACATAGCTATATGAGTTTAGGTATGGGATGGCAAGATTATAAATAACAAAGGTAAATGGGCTTATAACATAACGTCCTACTTGCATATTTCAAAAAGTCATCTGCTCCCACCATAATGTGTCAGCAATAACACCTGCATACAATGGGTTAATACAAAAATACATGATAAACTTTGTTAACATATTCTGATCTTGTAGTAAGCAACTAGAAACTATGACTGAGAATAGAAACTGGCCCATGTGCGCTTAGAGATATTTGGTCTCTTTTTCTTGCTGTGGCTATTAAGAGATAGCTAATATCATTTAATAAATATTAATTGATAAATATAGCAAAGTATCATTATTGGTGATCAGTATACAAAACTGTCAAAAAGACAGAAGGGCTTCTTTTCAAGGGAGTAGCCTAGTAAATGAAGATATGTACCCAAGGATATGTTTGTATGTTTAACAATAATACAATAATTACATAATTTTTCTTAACATTATTGCTTTGGGAACTAAGTTTTTGACTTGAGATGCACAAAACAATGTGATATTTCATTGTCTCTTGAAAATGTTAGTAACTAGTTTTTTAATTTTTATTTATTTATTTATTTATTTATTAAGATTTTATTTCATTATTTTTAGAAAGAGGGGAAGGGAGAGAGGCAGAGAGGGAGAGAGACATCAATGTATGGTTGCGTTTCACCTGCCTCCAGCCACAGACCTGATCGGAGACCTGGTTTGCAACCTGGTTATGTGCCCTAGCTGGGGAATCGAACCTGCGACCTTTGGGTTCGCAGGCCGGCGCCTTAACCACTGTGCCACCAGTCAGGGCTAGTAACTAGTTTTTTTAAAAAATATGTATCCAAGTATCTGACCTCAATTAAACATTCATTGTAATCTTACCACTAGGAGTGCACACAGGTCCTTCTGACAAGAAGAGAAAATAGAAAATATAATTTTTGTCTGTGAAGCTCTTAGAAATAAGTTAGGGAAATAAAATGTAGACAGATAAAATAATATGATAGTAATTACAAAACAAATATTGACCAGCATAGTAAAACCTTGGCAATGAAAACTAACTAGAAATAAACTCATCTAAATTATTTATTTATTTAACTAATCTAAATTAGTTATATATACACTTTCTTATTCCAAATAAATAAAATAACTCACATTAGGCTAAATAATGCACCATAAATCAACATGGACTCAATAATTGTGCATAAATAATTTATGTGGTGTTAATACCTCCACCATGGACAATGTTAAGATACCAATGATTTAACAGAATTTCTTAATATTTATAGAATGTCCTTAATAATCACAAACCAGAGTGAGCTAGCTTTAGCAAACTATAGTGTATATTTTAAAACCATATATCCTTTCATTACCTCTAAGAGTTACTACTTCCATTCCCATTCTGATTACTGGAGAGCGATGTAGAGATTCTTTTAATAGATAAGTCAAGGCTCAACATGTCTTACATCTCATGTTTTATTGGAACAAAGATTTATAGATGTCATCTGAAATGCTTAAATCCTTAGTCTATGAAACTATACCCCTAACCAAGGCGTGTATTTAAAACAAATATTGTGACAAGATGGATGTATCAGTTTTATATTTGTTGTTGACATTTTCTGCATTTCATTGATACTATTTTTCTTTTTTACAGAATAGCCTCATCTGAGAGATTTATCTTCCTCTCACTCTCCTCCAAACTCCTTTTTCTCAAATGTTCTTTCCATGTTTGCTTTAAGAGTTCCTTTACAAAAGTATTCTAAAATTTGTTACTAAGCATTCTAAAACCCTAGCACTTATTGCAAAACATCTGAGATACCTTAATGTACATTATTTGTAATAGGTATGGTAGAGTTGAGTTGGATGCTATTATTTATTTATTTTTTTAAAGTAATTTTTAAAAATATTTTATTTATTATTTCCAGAGAGAAGGGAAGGGAAAGAGGCAGAGTGGGAGAGAAACATCAATGTATGGTTGCCTTTCACCTGCTTCCAGCCACAGACCTGGCTGGAGACCTGGCTAGCAACCTGCTTATGTGCCCTGGCTGGGGAATCGAACCAGCGACCTTTGGGTTCGCAGGCCGGCACCTTATCCACTGTGCTACCAGCCAGGGCTCTAGATGCTATTATTTTGACAGTTGTTCTTTTGATGTTTATACATCAGACTTTGGAAATGTTGCTGTTAGTTGTCAGAACAGCCTTGTTCTGAAAGATCACCTGGAAACCAAAGTAGGAGTGGGCAACAAGTTTATTGAGGGTTGGAGTGGAAGGGCTCCTCCTGGACCAACTCAAGGTCCTGTAGGAGCAAGGGAATGGAGACTCTAGGTGGGCCCGAAGGAGTCACACTGAGAACTTCTGCTGGTGCATTTTTAAGCTTGCAAACTGCACATTTCAGCAAGTGTTTGCTCAAGTGGGTTCCCAGCATTCTGTTGTCCTGACCAGATTAATTAACACATTCCACCCAGGCTGCCTCTATACTTGGACATTGGTGTTGCAAACAGGTACTCATGTCACTGGCTTTGAGCTTGGAGTATCTTTTTTATTTCTTTAAGGTTTTATTTATTTATTTTTAGAGAGGAGGAAAGAGGGAGAAAGGGAGAGAAATATTAATGTGAGAGAAAAACAGAGATGGTTGCCTTTCATACCCACGTGCCCAGACAGATGACCAAACCCATAACCCAGGCATGTGCCCTGACCAGCAATCAACTGGCAACATTTTGCTTTGTGGGATGGTGCCCAATCAACTGAGCCACACTGGTAAAGGCAAACTTGGGATGTTTGCAAAGCAGAGGAAAATGTAGACAGTTTGAAATTCTGTCTGCCTTCTTTGTATATGGAGAAATAAAGATTGATGCCCAGATTATTTTAGGTTTCAGGAAAGACTATGGGAGATACACTCAAACTGTAAAGGCAGTTTCACATCAAATTTAGTCTCCATAAATCTCAACAGTCCACTTAGATGGCGAAAATAAAATAATGATATGACAAGCAGTAATACAGCGTGGCCAAGGGGAGAGGAGGATTTAGATAAAAAGCAGGAAGGAAAAATGTTTTGAAAATCCATTACATCAAAGAGACCCATTTAAATTGTTTAGTTTTGATAAGGAAAGATAAAATAACTCATTTATACCCAGGGCCATGAATAAGTGCATATAACATATATGGAAATCTCAGGGAATCAGTTCTCTGGAAGAGATTTCTTCATCTGATGCATTATACTATAAAATACGCAAAGGCAATGAGGTAAAGGTATGATCTTGCATGTATAGGTTTTAAAGAATATGTAAAAATATTTGACATTCTTACGTTAGGTAGCAGCTAGGAATGAAGTGGCCAGTAGGGAAATAAAGTCAGGGCCCACACCATTATAACCTAACAAAGAACTTAATACAGGAGTCTGGTAGCAAAAAGAAGGACTGCCTCACCCACTACTCAGCAGTCCTGAGCTCAGTTTAATATTTCCAGGTGTTCTGAACAAGCAAAATATTTTACTAGCAAAACAGCACAGGAGAGTCCTTAAGCCTGTGTTGAGAAAGGGGCTTCTGTTACAATCTCGCTGAGATTGCCAGGTGTCCTGAATGTCACAAGCACGGGTAGCACAGAAGGAAAGGAGGGGAGTCCTTGAGATTCTATGGTGGGTGACAATTTCACTAAGACAAAGCACCTTTATTAACTGAAAAAGAAAGCCTTTGAAGCTGTACATTATTCTCAAGGTTTAGAAAGGGGAGAATGGGGGACCTGGAAGCTGACAAAGGTATTTAACCCCTGAGCCCCAATAATTGGCATACTTAGATTACCTAACATGGTAGTCGCAGCTCAAGTGTATAAAACAAACTTACTAACAACTTTCTTTCCCTATACATGGGGCATTTAGACTAGCCAGGTGCCTGCTTGCAGCTCCGTGCTTATATGTGCTGCATAAATAAACCTGATATTTCATTTCCACTATACACCTTTGTCTGTTGCTGGAATTATTCTCTTGTGAGGGAGACAAGAACCAAGGCAGGGGAGGGACCCTCTTGACTCAAGTCTCTCTCTCCCCATCCATAATAGCTAGGCCTTTAAAAACATAATTTGATGGAAATAAAATAGGTAATAATAAGATGGTACCTTCAACTTAAATTGAGCAATGAGTTATCAGGTAATGTATGAAAATTATCCTGTAAGTTCTACAGTAACCACAGGTATGAATAAACTGCATATCCTTAACCATGAAGAGTTTATAGTCTAACAGAGGAAATAAAATTCATTTATAATTAAGTTTAAAATGTGTCAGGCCATGACAAGAGCACTGAGATGATATAAGTAGGCTATGTAAATTTAGTTTTGGGTAGAAGGGTATATAGAAAAATTTTGGTAGACATACAGCTTTGAAGCAGAATATTAAAAAATACCTTCTGAGGAACAAGGGCATTAAAAATACATACCATTTATTATTATTACATTATTATTATTAATAAAAAATTATTGATTAGTCTGTTATATGCTGGAAACTATGTTAGATGTTAGGAAGAAGAATGAATCAACATGGTCTCTGCCTTGAAAAAAATAATAGTGACTGTTCATGTTAGGAAAGCAATTTATCCTTTTCCCTTTTTCTTCTGTAGTATAAGTATTTTGATACAAATTTTTAAAAATTTGTGTTTAACCAGTCAGTTATGGCTATAAGTGGAGAAGAAAATATAGAGACAGTAGAGATTGAAAATTAATAAATCAAGGCAAATAGCATGTAAATGTGACAGAATGGGAAAGAGCCAACAGAATTCTTGAACCAGCTCTGTGAGGTATCTATCTAGTATACTTAAAGTTTTGCTCTTTTCTGTGACAAAATTATTTTGAGTAATAATTATGTATTATTTAATAATAGTCATTATTTTGTTAATTTGTTCTTTATTAATAAAACAATTTTAAAAATTACTTCTCATTTTAAAAGTTAATAAATTTATTAAACTATTTCATGTGAACTAAATTTACACTTAACCAGTTGTATTAGTTTCCTATAGCTGCTATAACAATTTACCACAAACTTAGTGACTTAACACAACATACATTTATCATCTTATAGTTTTACATAGGTTAGTAATATGAAATGGGCCGCATGGAACAAAAATTAAGCTGTTGGCAAAGCTATGATTCTTTTGGAAATTCAAGAATAGAATCCCTTTTCTTACCATTTTCTGTTTCTAGAGGCTGTTCTTCCCCCTTCAAAGGCAGCACTCACATCACTCCAACCTCTGCTTTCCTAGTCACATCTCTCCCCCTTCTTGCTCCCTTTTCGCTTGTAGGGACCTTTGTAACTACATTGGGCCTATGCTAAGAATCCATGATAGTCTCCTCATGGCAGGACCTTTAATTTAATCACATGTGCAAAGATCTTTCTGCTGAGTAAGGTAACATATTCACTGATTCAGAGTTTAAATCTAAATATTATGTCTGATTGCTTCTCCTTTGTTTCACTGACTTACATCTTATTTTATTTTTTATTATTTTTGAATTTTATTGATTATGCTGTTATAGTTACCCCAATTTCTTTTCCCTTTGTTCCTCTCTGCCCAGTTATCCTCCTACCCTCTAGCAGTCCCACCCCCACCTTAGTTCATGTTTGTGGGTCATGCATATAAGTTCTTTGGCTTTACCCTTTTCTGTACTATTAATATCCCCCTGTCTATTTGAGCCTACCAATTATGCTTCTTGATCCCTGCACCATTTCCCCAATTCTCCCCCTTCCCTCTCCCAGCTGATAACCCTCTAAATGATCCCCATACCTATGATTCTGTTTGTCTTATGGTTGGTTGCTTAGCTTGTTTTTGTTTTTAATTTCTAGATTCTATTGTTGATAATTTTAAGTTTGTTGTCATTTTATTTATTTTTTAGAGGCTTTAAAAAAATATTTTATTCATTATTTTTAGAGAGAAGGGCAAGGAGGGGGTAAGAAAGAGAGAGAAACATCATTGAATGGTTGCCTTTCACCTACCTTCATCTGGGACCTGGCTAGAGACTTGGCTTGCAACCTGGTTATGTGCCCTGACTGGGAATCCAACTAGCGACCCTTGGGTTCACAGGCTGCTGCCAATCTGCTGAACCACACCAATCAGGGCTGTTGTCATTTTAATGTTTATAGTTTTAATCATCTTTTTCTTAAGTAAGTATTTTTAACATTTCATAAAATAATGACTGGTGATGATGAATTCCTTTAGCTTTATACTTTGTCTGGGCAGCACTTTATCTGTCCTTCCATTCTAAATGATAGCTTTGTTGAATAGAGTAATCTTGGTTGTAGGTCCTTGCTTTTCATCACTTTGAATACTTCTTGCCAGTCCCTTCTTTGTAGGTAGCTCTCTTCTTTTCTTTTGATGTTTTTAAGATTCTTTCTTATCTTTAACCTTTGGCATTCAGGGGTTGAATCTAAATGTTATGTCTGATTGCTTTTCCTTTTTTTCAATTGCTTTACATTTTATACACAAAAACTCTAAATGCTCACATGAATGTACAGAAATGAAGGAACTCAAGTTCTGTTTTCTTCTTTGTGTTTATAATCCCTGAGATCTATTTACTTCTAACAAATTAAATACAAGAGTATGTTTATTTCTAATTTAATTTATTAAACTCAGGGATTTTCTCTAGACATTAGAGAAAGGAACAACCTTGAGGCATTCTGAACTATGAATTTATACTTGAAAGAAATTTATATATAGTTGAGCTCACCTCTGTCAAGGACACTTGTATAACTGGAACTTGCCTGAAATAATTTTAATGTAGAAAATATTAATTAAAGGATAAGCAACAAAAATGTGATCATGTTAAACTTACTTGTACATTATTTTGTACATATGTGTGCAACTCAACAGTAACTGCAATAATTATTCAAATTTGGACCATCAGAAGACCTATTTCAAGTGTTACTTGACCACCAACATTGCTAAGGTTACTGAGGCACTGTGACAAGAAGTAGACCAATGAGCATCCCTTTGTTGTCTGTACTTAGAGGGGCTGTTCCTGCTACCCCACCTTGGGTTTGCCACTGAATCAATTTTATTTCTTTCCAAGTGTAGTTTTTAATGTTTGCATAGCAAAGTCCACTCTGGATATTTCAGATACAGTAAATGCTACTATCATGAAACATACATGTGCTAAATAATAGCTATACAATTCATGCTGCTGTGACTTTGTTAAACTTTTATTAAGTATGGCCATGGCTGTTAGATGGGGAGACATGGGTCAATAAAAGACCACAGGGGGTTGAAACAAGGTTTGTTGCTCAAAGGTGCTGGAAGAGTTTTCACATTACACCTTGGGAGGTCAGTTAAGGGTGTAATCAGGGAGCACAGCAGAACTCCTGGGGTACATGCCTTTATTAGGATCTACAGGTGGAGTGCTTTGGGGTTCCATAGCTAAGGCCAGATTGGTCAGTTTCTTACCAAAAAGAGTGGAATTTTAGTAAACTTAGATGGGAGTCCTATGTAAGGCATATGAGGGAAGGTCCTAGGAGATGAGAAGTGTTTATCACAGTGGAGGTTATGGTGTCCTATTGGAAACTTACATTTACTTGTGACTCTATAAGTCTGTTTTCTAAAGTATTCACTTATACGAGGGGCTAATGTCCAGTGGCCACTTGGCCACACAAAATAAATGTCAAGGCAGCAATATAATTGGAGTAGTTTAGCTAAACTCTCAACACACACAATCAAGATCACAGGGCTTATGGAAAATGAAGTTAGAGACACAGCACTCAAAAGCTTCTTCAGTGCCACATTAGAAAAAAATTGGAATCAATAAAAATGGTAGCATAGTTTTACATATTTTAAATATTTAAGAAGTAGTAGGTGGTTCTGGCGACTTCTGGCCAAAATAGAGGTAAACACATTTCATCTCCCTCATAAGTAGAAGAAATTTATATCTATCTCAAAACTGAATAAAAACAATATAGAAATTTCAGAAAATCAAATTACATGGAAGTGCAACAAATGAAGAATAACAAAATACTCATCCAGATGGGTAGGAGGGGTGGAGCTGAGGAGAAGAGTGGCAGTGGCAGCACCAGAGCTGAGTGAGGCCATAATGAAAAACTCATACTTTTAACCTGGAATCCACTCCAGGGTTGGACATCACAGCTCACAGTTCCAGGGCCTGGAAAAATAGAGCCATATTGCTTCTGACTGTGGAAACCAGTCGGGGGTTGGGGTGGAGAAAGAAACTGCTGGTCTAAATAGGCAAGCAGCATTGTTCCCTCTCTGACCCATTTCCCACATATAACATCACAATGTTGTGAAATGGGTCACCCCACACTGACGAGTTCCTAAGGCCCCACTCCTTACAATGTAACAAGTATGACAGAACTAGCTAAGACACAGAGGCAAACCAAGAAAGCTATCAAGCTGAGGAGACAGAGAAGTTTCCCCAAAAGAGGGAGCAAATCAAGGTGCCAGTGGGAGAACTGAGCAACTTAACAGCCAAAGATATAGCTAACCTAACAGATGCAGGGTTCAAAACACTGGTGATTAAGATGTTCACAGCCTTGACAGACATGCTTAAATATAACAAACACAGAAAAAAAGAAGTGAAGGCTAGGGTATGTGAAACCAAGAAAAATTCACATGAAACCAAGGGTGAAGGGAAGAAAACCAGGGTTCAAATAAATTATTGGAATATAAGGAAGAAATACACAATCAATCAGTACAGAAAGAGGAAACAAGAATTGAAAAAAACAAGGAGAGCCATAGGAACCTCTGGGCCAACTATAAATGTGCCAGTATTTGAAGCATAGGAGTGCCTAAAGGAAAGAGGACTTGCAAGAAACTGAAAACATATGTGAAAAAATGATGAAGGAAAACTTCCCAAGTTTGGTGAAGGAAATAGACATTCAAGTCCAGCACTTAGGTCTGAAACAAGCTAGACCCAAGGAGGACCATATCAAGATACATCAGAATTAAAATTCCAAAGGTTAAAGATAAAGAGAGAATTTTAAAAGCAGCAAGAGAAAAAAAGAGGGAGTTACCTACAAAGGGGTTCCTATAAGACTGTCAGCTGTTTTCTCAAAAGAAACTTTGCAGGCAAGAAGGGTCTGGCAATGAGTATTCAAAGTGATGAAAAGCAAAGGCCTGCAACCAAGATTACTATATCCAGAAAAGCTATCATTCATAATGAAAAGGTAGATAAAGCATTTTCCAAACAAGGTAAAACTAAAGGAGATGATCACTGAGCCATTATTATATGAAATGTCAAAGCCATTACTTAAGAAAAAGAAGATCAAAACTATGAACATTAAAAAGATAACAAACTCACAACTATCAACAGAATCTAAAAAATAAAAATAAAAACTAAGCAGACAACCAGAGAGGGAACAGAGTCAAAGGTATGGGGAACCTATGTAGGGGTATTGGCTGGGAGGAGGATGGGGAAGAAGAGGGGAAAGGTGCAGGAATTAAGAAGCATAGTTGGTGGATGCAGATTATACAGGGGGATGTTAAGACTAGTACAGAAAAAGGTAAAGCAAAAAAACTCACATGCATGATCCATGGACATGAACTAAGGTGTGTGTGTGGGGGGGGTTTGAAGGGGGAGGGGTGCTGGGCAGACGGGAACAAAGGGAAAAGAAATTTAACAGCATAATCAAAAATTGTATTTTTAATGAAAAAATGTGGAATAATTCAATATGACACTATAGCTTGGCAGATTATCTTCAGTTACTTTTGTCAACCTTAAAAAGTCAGCTAGATATTCCTCCAACAAAAAATGGGCTTATTCAGGAAAAAGAGAGAATTGCAATCTAGAGCATGATGATCCAGGATGAACCACATCCAAGCCCACCAGCACAAAGAGGGAGTCTTTTGTATTTTGTTTTTTGTTCTTAATAGAAAGGAAGAGGAAGTTAGAAGGGCTGTAATAGCTGGAGTTCTTCCCTCAGGGCTTTGAAATCAACAGATGCACAACAGCTCCCTCTACAGACCAATCCAATTCCAGCCTCGGTTGAAGGAGGCATCAGAAGGGTGAAGCCTGAGAGTTACTGTGAAGTGGTAAAGAAAGGGTTATCTGAAATGAGTTGGAGTGTTCTTCGTTGTTTTTTTGTTTTTTTTTTTTTTAATTTTATTTAATTATTTTTAGAAAGAGGGGAAGGGAGAGAGGCAGAGAGGGAGAGAGACATCAATGTATGATTGCCTTTCATCTACCTCCAGCCACAGACCTGACTGGAGACCTGGTTTGCAACCTTGTTATGTGCCCTGGCTGGGGAATCGAACCTGCAACCTTTGGGTTCGCAGGCCCGGCGCCTTATCCACTGTGCTACCAGCCAGGGCGGAGTTGGAGTGTTCTAATGCTAACTATGATAGGTATGGTTCATAACACACTATATGAAATGAGATAACAGATAAGATATTTAAAGGGTACATTTTGTATACTCCTATGTCTTGGTTCAGCAGGTTGCTGTTTTCTACTGTCTCAAAAGTTTTGTCACTGATAGAAACTGTGAAACTTGCATCATGCCCAAATCATTCATTAATGTATCAGTCTCATTGGAATACGTTTGTATTTTTAAAACATGCACTATAACAGAGCCCACCTTAGTGTCGCTTCAACTCTGAGTGGCAAACATGAAGAAATACAAAAGCCTGTTTCTAACTAGTATTGTATATCAGATAATAGACCTGATACTGGGAGATTAAATGGTTTTATGTCAACTGCACAGCACCTGTCAGAAAACTCTCTCCACACTTTCTCCGACTTCACTAATAGATTCTAGTACTCCTGCTTGGGTCTTACTTGACTTCAGAGTCTTTCTAAAGACAAATTTTCAGAGTTCCATTGCCAATGAATTGAAATTGGCATCAAGAGATGGAAAACTGCTTTGTCATTATTAACAGTGGAAAAAAACACTGGTTCTAAAGTCATTTAGAGCAAGATTCAAATCTTGGCTCTTAGCTCTTACTCATAAGTTGCAAGTCTTGAAGAGTTACCTAAACTCTCTTGGCCTCTGTTCTCTGAACCATAAAACTGAGTTAATATTGCATATTTCAAATGGTTATTGCGAGAATGAAATAAGACCATAGAGACACAGTACCTAAAATAGTGTCTGCATCCATCTGTTGTGAGTGGTTTCTCTAACCTCTTGGCCAAGCAAAGAAGTAAAGAAATATGCATAAATCTAGCTTGAGCCTTGATTGGGGGTAGAGGGTAAGTAGGAGGTGTGTCAGGAAACTTATAAATCTAAATGATCACCTTTCTTTCAGGGATGCATAGTTTCCATGCCCTATGCATGAAGACAGACAAATTTGAGTGGAATGTTACAAGCCACAGATACATGGCACACATATGTGAAGACACATTTTAAAGCTAACCCCAAAGACAAAGATGCCAATGAAACATGTTTCATTCTTCCCTAAGACTTTTTTTTTTTTTTTTTTAATTCTCCTTGTCCCTAATAATGCTTTGTTCTCCTCTCTTGGTTCTTTTCTTGATGATTTATGATATGAACTGAGGCATACCGAACTAAAAAAAAGCTCACATTCACAATAATTTCTTCATGATATCACAAAAAATTTAAACATGGAAAACGGGGAAACTCTTACTCATCATATTCAAAAATAACAAAATAGTTGGCATTAAAGTAATTTTTAAAAACACTGTTAAAAGTCAATCTGTGTATTTCTTTCAATTGGTAAATTAGGGACCACTTAAAACCGATTACAATCTGGCAAAAAACAGTGGGCATGACTCTCGAGGATGTAAATTGTCTGGCTACAATTTTTCCTATCAAAGGCACCACATTCTAAGGCTTTAGTTTTCAGAGGCAAAGACCTGCTTTTTTTTTTTTTTTTTTTTTTTTTGTATTATAATCTTCAGACAAGAAGATTCATGTCCATAAACACGAACAACAATAAAGCTACTCAGGACAGATGAAACGGGAACTTGGCAGGGGATGGTGTTATTTCTGCCATGGCGATGCTGGTTACATGATCCCTACTGGAAACTGCTCATTGGCTGAGGCATTATTTCAATTTGGAGGAACTGAATACCAGTGAGGATTCATGTCCTGGTGTAAAAATGGAAGTGCTGAGCTAAAGTCAAATAAAAGTCAGAGCTCCAGGAAAGTAGAAAATTATTTCTGCTTCAACCTCATGCTAAGAAGGTACAAATTCATTCCAAATTTAACTTGAATGTAAACAGAGTAGGGTGTCAGACATGTTCACATTTGGTAAGAACACTGAGGAGGAAATTTTACATTTTTTCGTATTTTTGTTATTTTACTACAATATTTTTACCATAAAATTGCTGATCTTCCATTATTCTAGGCAACTTTGTTGCAAGGGAGAAAGGGAATACAGTATTACTAATTTTTTCAGCCAGACAAAATGTATGTCCTTTGTATTTGATGATATAGAGAAGATGCATTCTAATCTATTACACCAATACTTCTTTCAGAAGATGGACTAGAACCATACTCCCATCCCTGTTTAAACAGTTAAAGGGCAAAAATTCAATTGGGAGCTGGGGTGTTTTTATAATAAATTTCTAGGAGTCCACTTTTAAATATCTTAATGACTGCTCAAGATTCCCTGTTTTCATGTGTTAATGGCAACAGGTCTGATGAATAGCATCAGATAGCCTTGTGTTGTGTCAAGGTGGCACCAATGTCCAATGAAATTGACTTCCTGCTGGAAGATGCCACTTAATGTGGAATCATCTAGACCACCAGCCTAAACCCAGTTGACTTGCCATCTGCTCCACAGTGAAACTGGCACAGTCTCTAAGAGAAAACATACTGCCATCCTAAATAATGACCTTTGGGATGAAAAGCCAATTGACCATGGCAAGTTACATTGATTAATTGTTGATGTTAAAATCAAGGTTGCAAGCCAAAAAAAAGAAAAGAAAAGAAAAGAAAATAACTGTAATACATTAGTTCATCCTGAGCTTTTCTTTCCAATCTGATGTTTTATGCTGAAAATTATTTCAGGTTATTTGCCAAGGTGCTAAATTTTTAGAAATAACATTAATAGTAAAATACCTATATTTGTAGATACATAATACTAAAATCAGATTTCTGAATTCAATAATTATATGCTGCCAGGTCTTGAGAAAGAATGCTTATTTGGTAGTTTTCTATACAATACACACACACACACACACACACACACACGGTCTGTCTGGAAAGTATTGAGGCAATGTCAATATAATCAAAACAGTTTGCACAGCTACTACTTTTGGGACAGATATCATATATTTTCTGAATCTCATTGAGGGTCTGAAATTTCTTCTTTCAAAAGTGATTTTAGTTTTGGGAAAAGCCAGAAGTCACAAGGCACCAAATCCAGATTGTATGGGGGCTGAGTCACCTGGGTAATTTGATGCTTTCCAAAAAACTGCACAAGACATGATGCATGAGTGGGTGTGTTGTCCTGATGAAGCTGCCAATCTCTAGTTGCCTTCTGAATCATCTGAATAGTTTCCGCAGAAGAATGTTCACACAATGCAAAATTTTATGCAGGTTTCTTGATCTTTTTGCTCCTTTTGAATGCAATGGCCACACAGTACACATGCTCACTCAATGGCATCCACCACCCCCACTGACTAGTGCAGTGAAATCATCATTGTTCAGTTATGAACATTCCAGTCCACACTCCTTGGCTTCCAGGTTATATCAATGTTGCACAAACTATTCTCAATTGAGAACTGTTATGAGATTCAGTGAGATTAAGGAAAATATGATGAGGCCGCTAATGGAGATTGGGAGAGCTGTGTGCAGTCCCAAGGTGCTTCCTTTGAAGGTCACTGAGTTGTCATTGTCCTATGTATAATATTTCTTGTATCTTCTTTAGTAAATGCTTCTATTTTTCATATTACATGGCTGGATACCTTTTGGACAGATCATATACATATATATGAATGACAGGCACAGATAATAGTATGGTGATGACCGAACAGAAAGGGGATTGGGGAGGCGGAAGAGGACAGAAGAGGAATGAAAAGAGACTTTGGGCAATTGGCAAACAATTAAGTGTGCAGATGATGTTTTGTTGAGTTGTACACTTGAAATCTGTGTAGTTTTATTAACCAATGACACCCAAATAACTTCAATTAAAAATATTTATCATATTGGTTTATGGAATTTTATAATGAATCTATGTTTAACCTAAATGAGAGGTAAACCCATGTTCAAGGTAAGAGGCAGTTCTACTTTATAAAAGCAGCAGAGAGACAGAAAACAAATCTAAATGGCCCTTGGTCAGACACGGGCAGGTGCACCAATCAACCCCACAGTGAGAAAGCTATAATGATGAGATATGTTATGGTCTTGTTGGCTTCAAGTCCATTAATTGTGGAAAACGCTGAGAGCAATTAGATTTGACATTGATAGACCCTTATACTCAAAACTCTAGGGGGAGGAATCCTCTCTGCCAACTGTTTTTCAAACAGACCCCTTAACTACTGTATAAAATGTGCAGCTCCTTAAAGAATGAAGGTACCCAAATTAAATCTAAGCAAGGTGGCTGTGTTAATTCTGAATTAAAGCTTTCCTTTAGGCCAGAAGGCAAATGGCATTTGGAAAAGAATTGTAATATCATCCTTGAAAAAACCTCCTGCATTTTTTCTTTACGTATATTCAGAAAGAAACTTACAAACTTAAGGGAGGCAAGCCATGTTGGCAGTTTATTAAATTACTCTTCTATTTTTATCACTGCCTTTGAAATGTGTTCCTGCCATCCATGGATTGTGAAATCTTCCATGCTTGTTTTGTATTTATAAATAAATAATTGCTTTTCATTTCTTTTTATTACAGAAGCTTTTGCAAATGTATATTTGGAATATTTGTCTATATATGATATAGACACATTATGGAATGAAGGCAAAACAAAGCAGAAAAATATCTTTGGTGGTTGCTGAAGTTATGTATAGTATTTCAACTTAGGCATTACTCTGAGGACAATGTGAAATGTTTCACACACTGAAAATATATTTTAGTAATTCTGGTTCTTAAGCATCTAAGAACTATCTATCCCAAAAAAGCATTAAAAATAAAATAAAATAATCCTAAGAATTACTTCATTTTATTGTTTGATTATGAAGATTTTTTGCCTAAAATAAATATTACATAAAATGTTGAAAGATGATTTTCATTGGTTTTAAATGTACTTTCTCTTTATTAATATTTTTCACAGTTTGATTTGTCATTACTATTTGTTGAATTCTTTGGATATATCAACACTTCCTTATATGCTCCTATTCTTATATTCTCCTATTTTATTACATAAAAGCCAATTTGAAGGTTATGTCAACATTTTTTTTGAACATGCTTGGGACAAAGTACACAATGGTGAACATTCTTTAAGAACACTGGATCTCTACTTCACAACTAAACTGTTGTGTATGAAATTGGTCTCTAGCTTATCACACAAACAGAACTCAAGTTAATCTAAATTATTGTACCTTCAAAATAATAATAGAGATACCAAGACAAGATGCAATATTCTTGCTCAGCATATTTCTGTCCTCTATAGCCAGTTTTATATATTCTCCAAGACAACAATACAGAGAAAGCTTCTTATCTGTGTCCTAGGCAGGAACCCCTACCTTCCCTACCTCTTCCGGTTTCTATTATAGTTGTTGGTTTAGGTTTGGCTCCATATATTTTAATGGCAGTAATATAAACAAAATAGTTTACTGCTTTCTTGTACAAAAGAAGCCCATTTAGATCACATCTTTCTGTTCCTAGGATGATGACAGCATGTTAGTGTTATCACATGTGAATTTTTTGGGTCCAAAGACTAGGGAAGAAAAAAAGGCAAAAAGGAAATCTCTACCAGAAAAATTCAGAGAAATATTTAATTCACTAAAAGTAACTTTGCCTAGACATTTGTTGCATACTACATTTACCCCTTTCACTAGACTATTAATAAAAATACTTATTAATATAACCCAGGGTGATTTCCTAGAACTTGATAGGATCTATTTATTCTTTTCCTTATCTAGATTTATTAAAATTATGTGGAGCCTATAGATGTCTATAGTACATATTTATGCTTTTGTGACATAAGATGAAAATCAGTTCTTCCCCAGTTAACTGGTTAATTCTTCTTAAGTATGTTTTTCAGTCCTCATGTAACAAACACTTAAGTTGAAAGAAACTTTCACGTGAGTGCAAGAAGAGGCACCGTGGACACTGGCTAACTACCCAGTGATCTGATTGGATCATGCAAATAAATACCATTCCTCAATGCCACCCAAAGGAGAAAAATTCCTGTGAATTAAATGCATTCACAGATGAAAGCATTCATTTTTCTGTTTTTTGCTTAATGTTGAAGCTTGAAATAAAAAAATTCA
This sequence comes from Noctilio leporinus, assembly GCA_004026585.1. NCBI lineage: Eukaryota > Metazoa > Chordata > Mammalia > Chiroptera > Noctilionidae > Noctilio > Noctilio leporinus. The sequence goes on along the minus strand of PVIW01002679.1, from coordinate 157,475 downwards.
GACTAGATCTATTTGTAACTTCAAAGACCTAGAGAAGGTAAGATGCTCTGAGAACATATCCAAGTCGAGGGATTTGCTGTCACACATTTCCTTGAGAAACCTCTTAAGAATCTGAGTTTATGTGGAGAAACTCCAGAGGACAGGGGAAAAACAAACATTTGTTTTCACCTGTCTATATCAATTACAAGAATACCCAGGGTATATTGATCTAGCTAGAACCTCAAAGTTGTCTTTGATGACAGAACTTCTTTCTTTCATTCAAATAAACCAATGGAAAAATGGCAGCTCTAAATCAACAAATTTCTCAATGACAGAAAGAATTTAGAGCTATTACATTGCACAAATAATTAATCTCACGACCCACACAAGCCACTATAAAAATTTTGTAATAAAAGGATATTTTTATGCATATCATTCAACCCAATTACATATATGGTTAAGAATTGATATCTTTAAATATAAAGGAGATTTATAACTCTATAATACACTAAAATACTGAAGTACACTGCCTGAACTTCTGGAGTCCTCAGAACACTTACTTCTTAGGTTTTAATGTGCTGCTGACTGTGAATGCACTGTAAATACGTGCCCATTGTATCAATTTTGAAAAGTCAGGAAATCTGTCCTTTATGGATTAGATACAAGTGGACACAAATTTATAATCTTTATGGAAGCATCAATTTTATCATGCACAACTGTGGAATTAGGTTGTGTGCATTTAATTAGGCTATTTGCACCATGTTGTTGAATCAGTTGGATGCTCATTTTAACATTTCACTTTATTATTATTTTTAGATCTGTATAAATGTCTGGACTAAATCAAATGTGTAGAATACAGAGCAGACTATATACTTTAATGTAAATTTTACTGCTTACCCAAGAATGAGTCTGTTAATATATGGCAGACATAAAGTTGATATTTATTATTTGGACTGGGGTAAAATTTATGGGTATTCCCTTAATATAAATGATAAAAAGTCAAAATGTGCATAAGGCATCTACTACTGTGCTTAATTAGACATAGTTTACTACGTTTTTCTTGTTTCTATTTTTTTTTAACAGTCTAATGTGCACGAATATAGAGACACACAGTCATCATTGTTATGTAGTATCTCTCACCTCTTTCTTTTCTATTATAGCATTTCAAATTTGTTCATGGATCTACTTCTCCCCTGTGTGACTTAAGGGAAGCTGAATTCATCACCAGAACCTGGCTTATCTAAGCCAATAAATGTATAGCATTGCCCTAGTGAAATATCAGTCATCCAGCGGTGGGGATGTGACCAAAGCATGACCAATTATAGCCCGTGATTAGGGAAGAAGTTTCTGTCTTTCACAAAATGTGAACAAAGGAGAAGGATTTACTAACGTGTCAATAATCTTGGGGCCATAAGTCCATATCAAGGGAAAGTTGACAGATAAAGGAGAGCAGAGAAAGTTAAAAACCAAGGAACCAGTCTTGGAACCTCATCTATTTCGTAGCTTCTTATGTATGATAAATATCCATTGTTTTGGTTAGTTTGAGTCATTTTATTTTAGTTATAATAACTGTTTCTTTTAAAATATGGTAACATTAATAGATGCTTATTAGTATATTAGAAAATACTGAAAAATTAATCAAAGAAAAGCAAAAGATTTATAAAAACAGTAATACTTGGAGATGCCACTGTTGACATAAAGGTGTTCAAGTTTTACTTAGTTATTTTTTTTTTGCATATACAGGTTATCCATTTTGTAAATGTAATTTTAAGAACTGTATTTTTATCAATTAATTTTGCTGTTTCTTATGTCTTTTCTCCATTTTCTGATGAATGTCTTTCCTTTTGATTTGCATGAATAACTTGAAAATATTTATTCATCAAATATTTATCTACTATATGCCAGACATTTCTTCAGCCTGGGAGGTACAATAGTTAATGAAAACAGGTATTGCCCTTGAATTCATAAAGCTTCATTGAGCTTAGACACAGCGAAGATACACATTTATAAAGTAAGTGCATCGTCTTACGCTAGCTGTCATGACCAAAAGACACATGAGGTTAAAAGTGATTCTGAGGAAACACAACCTACCGATCAGCCATGGAAAGTTTGGGTGAAGTAGCCAGGGAAGCATGATTTGCAGAATGTGGGTGGGCAAGAGTATCTTCAGGCCTGTTGGTGGAGGGCCTGTGGTACTTCCAAGCAACTGAAACAAGGTCGCTATTACTGAAGCAGGAAAAAACAATGCTATGCAAGGGGAAGCAGGGAGGATTTGATTATGTGGGCCTGATCATTGGAAAACTACTACATTTTGAGATTATATGTTGGGGGTGGGCATTAGTTCATGTTTTTAAAATAAAGACTCTGGCGTCATTGTAGAAGCTGTACTGGAGGAAAGGCATTACAGGTAGGAATGACACCGAAGATTACAATATTGGATTTGATAAATAATTGGGTGTTAAAATTGGTGCTAAATTGGTGGAAGGGGATTATAGACAACTCAGAGATGAAATCAGGAGGATAATTTGAGATCAGATCATGTAACCCCACTTAGAACATGGAAAAGACTGAAAATTTTTTCTTGGTATATGGAAGCCATTGAACAACTGTGAGCAAAGGAGTGATGTAATAAATTTTACTTTAAAAAAAAGACTATATTTGGCTGCTGTGTGGATTTGAAATAAGTGGTTAATATCTTAAAATTGCCTTCATAAAAGACTATTACTTTTAAAAATAAATAAGGATGAGGTTAATTGTACTGATGTATTTTCTGATATTAAAACCATCTGTGAATTCCTAAAGTTGACCACATTTAATTATATAGGGTATCATATACAGTTGATTTGTTATATTGTTATTATTTTTCTGATATTTACATTTGCACTATTGTATAAGTTTCTTTTCTAATCTATCAAGAAATTAGGAGAAACTGAGGCAGGTGATGTAAAAACACAATTCAAAGTGAGCATCTTATTAATATGTATTTTAATGTTTCAATTATTTGTGTCTGAAACATACATTACAATATGATCCAAAAAAAGCTGGCAAATAAAATGCTATATTTGAATTAGCAAGGTATACTTTGTAAATGAATAGGTTATCAGTATTCACCTTTTGCTGCTACAGTGGAAGGAAGAAGTTAATCTAGCATCTGAAACAATACAGAAGCTTGGTAAAACAGCATTTTACTACCTAGGTGTTTTCATTCTTTAGTAGGACAAAGAAGTAATAAGTAAATAAATGAATGAGTGGGTGAATAAATCATCACTATTTGCACTGTATTTTTCAGGCTACAGAACTTCTTTCACTAACATTATTTTATTAAAAACTCACAACAATACTCTAAGAAACAAACTATTCCAACATTTTGACAGAGGCAATATATTAAAGTGAGTTAAGGACACCCAGAATGCCAGAGTACAAGTACTGTTTGTTCCTCTCATTACATGTATAATATTTGGTAAATAACCTCTTTGCTCTCTAGTTTTCTGATCTGTAAGATAGAGATAATAAATATTTCATGACTTTATTATGAATATAAAATGAATAAGGCATTTGGGACAATGCCTCTAGAATAGTATGTGTTCAATAAATATTTGCTTGCAAAGATGTTAGCGATAATATTAATTGCATGGAGTTGAACTAGATTCAGACTCGGAAATTGTCTCACAGTAGTGCTCTTTCCATTAAATAAAGCTAGCAAAATACAACCCCAAAAGACATGCTAAATAATTTGCTACAGAAGCTCAATGTTCTCATATAAAAAAAATAATAATGAATGCTCAGCATTCAGCACAGTAACTGGCACATAAGCGTCATGGTTACTACAAGTGCATTTAGCTAAATTAAGGACCTAATTATTTTAAGGCTAAATCATTTATACAAATACAGCATGCTGTTAGAGAGACAGTGGAAAGTGTATGCTAGCCAGAGATTTGCTACTTGTTTCTAGTGGCTATAGGCAGCTCTTTTCAGAGATAGCTTGCTCTATTGTATTAAAAGCCATTCAACCCAGTTTTCCTCTGTGTGTCCATATGGAGAATGGTGTTTTGCAATGTTACTCATCTGATCAGGAAACAATGCCATTTTCAGAGATTGGAGATGCCTACCCTATTTGGCAAGGGTTATTTGTGACTCCTCTGCATCCATCAGTACACATGGCGACAGGGGGTTCTACATTCAGTGGCACCTGTGTGTTCAAAAGCTTTTATTCTCTTGTGCTCTGAGTTTGCCCAATTTAGAAGCATGACCAAGCTCTAAAAGTCATATACCAGCTGGGTAGGAGGAGAAGATCAAATTGGGCCAGAAAATTTCATCCCAGACCACCTGAAGATGTATTTCTAAATGTATCAACTGACCTGAAAATGCTCTACTTAACATGAATGAATGTATAATACCACACAATTATTTTTTCATGGAGTAATAAAATTAAATACAAACATGTGAGTAGTTAGTCCTGTTTATGCTATCATCTCAAATATTTGGCAGGGATAATTATAGAACCTGATGTTGGCAAGTTTTTGCCACAATAATTATAATAATTATTGTGTGTGTGTATGTGTGTGTGTGCGCAAATAATAGAGAACTGTTTCAGCTGAACATGTAGTCTTCTAGATGTTTGCCTTTTTTTGATCAGCATTTCAAGTTGAATTAGTTTTTTATTTTAATTTAATTTTATGTTTTGCTGCTAAGATATCTGCCTTTTTGGCCAGTGCTTTACAATGTACTGTTGGAGAAAACACATTAATTTTTCTACTATATACCCTGGTAAAAGTGAATGAATATATTATATTTAAATTGATAAAAACAGAAGCTTAAATAGAGAAAGGTTTAAGGCTTGGGATTGTTTTAGGAACTATATAAGCTAACATTTCTTATAATTCATATCTTCATGAAATGCCTTTATAATATCTTCCCATTACTCAGTCTCTCTGTGGAATAACAATGTATTCAATAAAACCCTCCTACAAATATAAAGTCTGCCTCAACTACTTAGTGAGTTGTTTTTAAATTTAGTTATTCCTCAGGCTCTTTTAAATGTCTTTTGTTAAAACAGTTTTAATCAGGAGGAAATTGGGTGAACTCATGACTAAAACTCTTTAGAGAATAGTCTTAAAAGTCTGGCATCATATTTCCCAAGTAGTCTTTCTGCCTCAGGAAATGATTTATTAACCAGAGTTCAGCTGCATTTTGCTTTTGTTGTCGATGACAAAAGGCATGTTTAAGCATGTTAAATTGGCTTAACAGAGTGGACAGAAATGATGGTTTACTGTTGCAGAATTTGCTGCCAATGCATATTTCTTCTTTGTGTTACACATAAGAAATAGTTAATCTGACCTCAAAGAAAAGAAACATATGCTCCCCTAGATAAGGTTCTAGAGATGAATGAGTCTGTCTGCTATATAGCATTTATTGGTCACACAGAAGAGGAAGAAAAGGAGGATGGGAAATAAGCAGAAAATGAGACTCACTGAAAGCTTGATTCCAAAGGGAAAGAGTGAAGTAAAACAGAGAAATGACACACAAAATGGAAAGGAAGTGGGGTGAGTGGAGAGTGAATGCAAAATAAGCATAGGTATATTGGCAGTCAGCTGTCTCTCTAGGCTCATATTTGTTATTTGTCCCTAAGCAAATTATTCTGTAATGTGAAATAGTCAATGTGCCTTTTTAAAATGAATTAGGTGGTCAAAAGTAAATAAATAAGCTCAATTTGGGAACTAAGGCCCATCAATTATATAATTCCAACAGGCACAACCATCATCCAAATTCTATTTTGGGCTATGTCTCTATGTAGTAAATGAATTAAGACGGCAGAGTTCTTGGCCCGGTTTGATGTGGTTCATGTAGCTGGAAGCCAAAAGTGGTTTCCCCTCACTCACATCCTTAGGACACTTCAGGATGGCTGAATTCAAGTTCCACAACTGTTTTGCCCTCTATGACACTGTCTCATTCTGTGCCTGCATCTCTTACTCACTACCCTTCTCCTATTGACTTCCACTCTATTCCATTTGTTAAACTGGTTATATTTTATTTTGTTAGAAATACCTATTATCCCAGGCAAATCCTCCTTGACCTTCTAACATTACTTAGTTTATTGAGCACCGCTTTATTCTCATAGCTGATCTTATTATTTTCAAGATACCTCATTCACATGATTCTCTTTCTTCTTTTCTGGTCATTTCTTGTTTCCTTTCTTTCAAAATATTTTTAAACTAATCATGGTCAGTGAGAAAACTGTTCATTGGTCTAATAAACTTGGAAAATATTAATACTACAAATTATAACCTCTTTTTGAGGATTTACCACAGCATATTAGATTCTTTTTCAAGCCCTGGGACAAAGAAACCCTTTGTGGTTAACATCTAGCTCTATTTTAAATTCTCTTTTCAGCATCTTGTTTGTTGCTATTCTTTAAAAGATCATGTGTAGGCAGATAACTCTATATAACGGGCCCCAATTTCTATCCAAGCATTAATCCAATTGGTTTAAATGAACCAAGTGCTGTTAAATGCTAGGGATAGAGTGATATATGGGACATTGTTTCTGTGTTGAAGCCCACTAAACACAAAGTTGGTTGGGGGTGGGGATAGATGAAAACAATAAGAAAGACTGAGAGCTAAACTGAGGTCAAATCATGAGAAGTATCGAATGCCATGCTTTGAAGCTTTAAGCTTTCCTTGACAACCATAGGTACCACTGAAAAAATTTTAAGATAAGCAATATGATTTTTTAAAAGACCAATATGGATGAAGAATATACATCAAAACAAGGCAAGATGGCAGTCTGTGGAATCAGTTTCCATAAACCAATGAGATGATAACTTTATGGAATTTATCAGAATCTGCCTTATGTTGTTGTTCTTTGTTGTGAGTACTTTTCTACTTTATCTACTAAATGTGCAGTCTTTAAGGACAGCAACTCTATCCTGTTTATCCTTATATACTTGCCCATGCTTAACACATTTCTTTGCACATATTAATACTTTCTTAATGATTGCTTGGTGAATAAATAAATATGAACTTGTTACTACTTAAAACATATTGTAGAGCATATTTCCCCAGAGGATGGATAAGCCAAAAGAAATTTAAAAAGCAGTTAATGAGAATCAAGAGAAATTGGAAATTAGTGATGGGTAAAATATGACCATAAAGAAAATAAAATTTGATGATAGAAATTGCTTATTTAGGAGACATATTACTACAAATGCCTAGTAATTTAATATAAAGACTTTCACTTCTAAGTCACAAACCTTCTGTTTTTCCACCACCATTTTCTATTTTAAATAAATGGTTGGGGAAGCAGCCATTCTTCAACCTGCCAGCCCTCTCTGAGATTGCCAAGTCAGTGCCCTGGGCCTGACACATTCTCCTATATGGAAATCAGGTGCTGAGCTATCTCTGGGCCCCAGATTCTTCTTTCTGATTAAGAGGTAACTTCCCCATGTTCTGGTAACCCAGGTAACTTCCTTGTATTGCTTATGGGTGTGTCACATGGCACCTGGGCTGCCCACTGGGTAGATGTATCTCCCCACCCACAAGGTAAAGGGTCTTCAGTTGCATTTCAAGATGGATGCTACAGGTCACATCCTATGTTGGCCAGTGGGAGGGACCTGCTAGTCACGGAAACCTGCACACACCACAGATACTGGTCTTGCTATATGCATTTTTCTTCTGCGGGCAAAGCGTATTCCAGCCAGCACTTTGTGTTTGAGTCCTTTTGGTAATTCTGAAGAGGAGCATAGTGGGCTGCTCTTTGTGGACTCCTTTTTCTGGAGGTTGCCACTCTCATAATCTCTGTTGTTCTCACCATGGGAATCCTCAGTTGATATTGGTTGCTGGACCTTCCTGCTTGACATAAACACCACAGCCTGTAAGAATTCTTGAACATGGAGTAAAATCACTGGCACAACAGTTGCCATTTGGTCACTGTTCAGTAACCGCAGCTGAAGGGAAGCTCACTCCTGAGGGCAGGAAATTTTAAAATGCTGATAGTTCCCTTTCCTGCCTGTAGAGAGTGTGAAGTTGAGATAATGTTTTGAACATCCACTGGTTATTGTGTTATTAAATTATAAGCTTTAGACAAAGAGCCTAGAACCGTTATCCAGTTTTAACATACTTGGAGGAAGTCTTCTAGGCTCTTGGCAAATGTTAAGAAAATACAAAGCAGTATCAATAGTTTATTGAGCATTTACTATACTCCGAATCACATGTTATATAGCTCTTCTCCATCAACTTATTATTATCCCCATCTTAGAGATAATAAAATTGAAGCTCACAGAGGTTAAAGAACAGTTAGTAACTAGCAAGGTCTAGCTGACTTCAAAGTTTGTTCTCTTAAACTGCATTTAATGCTCTTTTTCCAAACAAGAGGAAATGATTCCTTTTCTCATGAGCTCAGGGGTGCTGGGAAATCTTCTGGCTTCAGTTGGAATTAAAACTGCTAAAATGTAATTTACTTCAATTGTGATTATTAAAAATTCTGCTCTGATAGTTCAACATGTTAATAAAACTAGAAACTATAAGCCACCATCAGAAAATACTTTTGTCTTTGACTATATGTTCACCTGAATTCATTCTAATGCCAGGAAGAATGGCTCAAATTTGCCCAACAAAAGCCTGGATGCCCTGAAAACTCATGTTCTACAGTATAGCTTCATAAGTTTTGGTGTAATCATACAAAAAATGAGGAAAAAATTAAAATTAAGGTGCAAATGCTCCAATGACAAGAATAGCAAATATTCAATACTGTTCCTAATGTCTGATTAGTATCAAAGGCAAAGAAAGCCAAAGCCAAAGTTACTGTTTATGCCTTCTAATAGAGCTTTTAAAAATTCTTCTAATTTTAGCTTTTGAAACACTCTTTTGGCTTCTGTGTGAAGAAAGCTAGTACTGAACTTGTTTTGCATACAACGCTTAGAAGGAAGGAAGCACACCATGTTAAAATGTCAGCAGGAATATATGTAAGGGCAGGAAGTGAATTACTCCTACAGAGTTGAAGAGTCAAGCGGCAGCAAATCAGCTCATTAAGACCAACTACATCTAATATCGCAAGCAGTGTCCTGGGAAAATCCACACTATTTTTTTTCTGACGGCAAGAAAGAGCTATGTCATATTTTGAAAGTAAATCATTGATCCTGTATTTTTTTCAACCTTGAAACACAAAGTATGAGGAAAAAACAAAAAAAAAAAAAAAAAGAAGAAGAAAGCTGTTATTTTCCCTAAGACAGAAGGGCAGAAAGGCCTAGATCTAATAGGAAGGTTGTTTTGGAAAAGCTATGACTGTATCAATTTCAAAGTAGTACGAATAGATGCTCAACCTTGAACAGCTTGAACAAACTCTACAGAACTTCTAGATGCTCAGAGAGCAGGCACAGACAACTCAGTGAACAAGGCCTTTCAATACGGGGAGCTCATACATTTTCTCTAAAGTTTTCCGCTGAAGCTGAAGGCTGAAATAGAATAGAAATAGACAATTCTCACCTTAGTGACATTTGCTGAAAGCAAAAGTGATATTGTGAACAGAGCTTGTTCTGCAAACTCTCAGCAACCAAGCCTTTTACTCATAACCTGGAAACATTTGTATAGGTAGAGGTTATGTTGAATTAATGCATAAAGCAAGGAGTAAATCCTCTTCTAATACCACCCTGGTCAGAATTGTCCTTTTGTAGAGGTGTTCCAGGAAACTTTACTTCCACAGGCCATAAAATTTCCTACTTTCACCCTATTTAATCAAATTTTATGTTCTTTTTAATAGAGTGCCAGGAATTTTTGTTCCAATGATTAGAAAAATGGCCTAAATGTCTATGGAAGCATAAATATTTCCTGAAATTTATTCATATTGAACTTAAGGTGATCGATCCATTTTTACGTCTTGCTTGAGGGAGGTGAGGCAAGAGAAGGGGTGCCTTATTGGGGTTCAGATGAGGAATGGGAGTTGATAAGCAGGAGGAAAAAGCATATGGTGAAGACCTAGTCTAAGTTCACAGGGGCATTTCATGTGGGGAGTCATAATTTTGGGCTGAATTCAGGGCCATTGGAACAGATGAGCCAAAGTTCAAATGCATTTCCCCTAATGTTCTCAGAGATCAGGGTTTCTCCTTAAAATGGATACATATTTTTAAAATATCAAGAAAGTAAAAGTAAAATGCAGTAGGCTTAATACTTTTGCAGACTTTTTACCGTGGCAATGACATGAGGTACTCCCTGAAAAAAGGGAGCTGATTTTGACAGCCACGTGGAAACACCCAGTCCCCATCTCTATGCACAGAATACCAGTTATCCCAAAGGTTGCTGGAAAACAAACAAACAAACAAACTACTGTTTCCATTGTAATACTCAAATATGATTCAGCGGAAAACAATATTTGCACTCTGTTTTAAGAAACTTACAAAGATCAGATTACCCAAATACAGTGTAAGGTTCATTAAAAATATGCCAGTGTAATAGTTGTTTATTTTTATTTTATTTTATTATTTTTTAAAGATTTCATTCATCATTTCCAAAGAAAGGGGAAGGGAGGGAGGTAGAGAGGGAGAGAAACATCAATGTGTGGTTGCCTTTCATCTGCCTCCAGCCTTTCACCTGCCTGACCTGGCTAGAGTCCTGGCTTGCGACCTGGTTATGTGCTCTGGCTGGGAATCAAACCAGCGACTTTTGGGTTGGCTGGCATCTTTCCACTGAGTCACCAGCCAGAGCCAATAGTTGTTTTATTATTAAGAGAAAACAAAGCTTATTTTAATTTTAATTTAATTTAATTTTTAAAAGATTTTATTTATTATTTCAGGAGAGAGGGGAAGGGAGAGAGGAAGAGAGGGAGAGAAACGTGAATGGTTGCCTTTCACCTGCCTCCAATTATGGACCTGGCTGGAGCCCAGGTTATGTGCCCTAGCTGGGAGTTGAACCATTAATTTTTATTTTAAAAAGAATAAGAAGAAGGTATATATGTAGCATTGCCTTAGAATCCTATTATATTCAAAAGTGAGCAATCATTTGCTAGGCTTAGATTTGGGAAATCTCTATAATTCAGGGAAGTTGATCCACCGCAATAAAAGTTTTTAATCTCCAAGTTGCTCTTTGCTGAAGCTTGTTTGTTGTTCAGTAGGCTTCCCAGCTGGTGCATCTGGCTCTATGACAGGGGATGTCATGTTCTATACATCATGATGCTCCACATGACATCACAGATCAAAAAAGAGTGCCAATAACAAGAAGGTGTCATCTCGCGATACAAGGTCTCAGCTGGGGAAAGTCTCAGAAACCCTCCAACCCACTATTAAAAAGAATATAGACTGGAGAGGCAAAATTCAGCTTGCTGGGCAACTTAAATTTTATTTGGTTCAAAATGTTATCTTAGAAAAATACAGAGTACATGGGAGTAAACAAAGGTTGCAAAGTTGGGTTTAGATCTTGTCTGGTTTAGAGATAGATATTAGAATACTTCTACTAACTCAGCTCTGGTTTTAACTCCTGGGAAACTTGCTAAATTTTAAAATTTATTTGACCATTATTTAAAAAACATATTTAAGTTAGTTGGGAAAACTATCTCTGTTTTTCAAATTGATGATACAGTCTATCTTGATATTATTTAACTCCACACAGTATTTATTATTTTTCAGAAACAAATGCATTTTGTTTCATGTTGTTTTGTTTTCTTAGTAGCACCTAATGACACCTTTGATTATCACACAACCACTGTGCGATTAGATTGTATGATGATATCATTTCACTTCAGGGGAAACTGATCCTGGTCTTGGGTAAGAAGCAGGTCCAGATCAAAAACAAAACAAAACAGACAAAAAAAAGAGAGAGAGAGAGAGAGAGAGAGAGAGAGAGAGAGAGAGACAGAGAAAAGAAAGAAAGAGAAACAGAAATCCAGTTAGTAAAGTTAGGAAAAAAATCACAGAATATTAGAATTGTAATTCTTCTGAGAAATCATCTAATACCTAAAATATACAGACTTAGAATATTATTTACAGAAGCTATTCAGAAGGAAAAGAGTTCCACAGCCAAAGAAATATAATTAATGATATATTCTCTACCCTGATCAGAAGAGGCTCATTGTATATTAGTATATTAAAGTCCTGAAGTATTCTAAAAAAGAAATTCTACAAAAAAGCTTTTTAATTTGTTTCTCCATCATTTCCCCAAGATACCATAATATGGTGGTGATAAATGAAATAGAGCTGGCTTAACTTTATTTCTCATTTTAACTGTGTGAACCTGGCAAGTCAATTAGCACCCCTAAACAGTTTCCTCACCTAGTACATGGGGGATAATATTGTACCATCTAAGGGTGGGGTGAGGAAGAAATGAGACAATGAAGGTTAAAGGTCCTAGCTTTATAGGGCCTCAGCCACAATGTGTCCTCTTCAAATGGTTACTTAATTATCTCTAAGAGACACTTATGATGAAAATGTCAGGAACCTAGTTCTTATGGGAGTAAATGATGCATAATTTTGAAAAAGAAGTTGTAATAACTTGGTTGCTGGTTCGATTCCCTAGCCAGGACACATAACCAGGTTGCAAGCCAGGTCTCCAGCCAGGTTTGTAGGTGGAGGCAGGTGAAAGGCAACCATATTGATGTCTTTCTCCCTCTGCCTCCCTCCCTTCCCCGCTCTCTAAAAATAATAAATAAAATCTTTTAAAAAAAAAGTTGTAATAACTTAGTGAAAGTAAGTGACACAATGCATAGCTACTAGTAAGATGTAAAATCTTAGGACTTCTAATACTGTCCTCTTTCCATAATAGTTTAGTCATCTATCATGGGTTGCAGATTGCATGATTACATTAAGTAAAGATAATGGTACACAATTTGTTACTGTAGCATTGAAATTCAGATTATAACCTGCCAGTTTCTAGTGGTATAAAATTAGGCAACTTGGCCTTTTGACTCTCTTTTCATATTTGTACTTCATGGATTAATAAGTGTCTTACATACATTAAGTGAGCAACTGTTTGCGAAGATGCTGTATGAACTATTATGTTATATGCAACTCTTACTTAAGATTAACAGTTAATGCTGAATGATGCCCCATGGTTTCTGAGTAGTTAACTAAATATCTGTATGGCTTCAATGTCTAGTAATTACATGGAGAAAGAAAAGAAGGTATAATTAATCCCCAAGTACTTTTGAACTCTTAAAAAGGGTTTCAAAATCTGTGCTAATATCAAATTTCAAATAATGCAATGTGGGATCTCTCTTTCCTTAGCTCATTCCTTCAAAGCATCTGCCTCTAAGCAACTGTGGAGGAAGACTTACCACGGCTATAAAACTTTTGTAGATAAACCCAGTAGAAATTAAAGTACATAATTATTATTGTGATTTTTCATAACAGGCAACTAAGTTTCAGACAGGCCGACCGACCAAGTGAGTCAGGACATGAACCTGATTTTTCAATTTCAAAGTGTAAGTCACCTTCTACTGTGTCCGAGGTACAATGAAGAAAAGATCATTTAACAGATGATTTCTAGAGCTCAAGCCCTATCAGTGCAATTTATTAAAGGATTAATCTAAGTTACTTTAGAAAATTATCTCTGGGCATACATTATGTATTTAAAAATAAATTTCTTTTTAAAAGTTTTATATCAGTTAATTATTTTTATATTCATAAGTGATTAAAAAGAACTCTTGAGGAATGCTCAGACTGTACATGTTCTGAAGGCCAAGAATTATAACCTTCCATAGTCCTACTATGGAGACAGAAAGTAAGATGAATAATCTTTGTTCAGCACTGGTGCTGTATTTTTTTGTTTTTGTTTTTAGCACCTCTAAATTTTACATGTATTTTGTCTAAAACATAAGACTATTATTTTGTAGACATATAATTTCCTCATCAAAACAAATCCCTCTGGGATGAAAAATCTTTTGGGAAAAGGCTTATCATCATATCATCTGTTTGAAATTTTAGAGCAGTAAACACATTTCAATGAGTATTTGTCGAATATCTTCAAAGTCAGGGTGTTGTACAAAGCAGTAGATGGCTTTCCTGCCTTGAAGGAAGTTAATCTAGTGAGTGAGTTGGACAGAGGCAGAGAATATTTAACTCATAGGGAACATATTAGGCCAGAACATATAATGGGTTCTTTGACCAGCCCGGATGGGCAAGCTAAGATTTTCCTAGTTCTTAATCCATCCTTTCATATTCAAGGCATAAACTTATTGTGAGTCTATCAGATACCAAGAATTTTTCTAGTTTCTACCAATACTACCACAAAAATAACGCAATCCTGCCTTGGCTGGTAAAGCTCAGTGGATTGAGTGCAAGCTTGCAGACCAGAGGGATGCAGGTTTGATTCCCAGTCAGGGCACCAACTTGGGTTGTGGGCCAGGTTGCCAGTTGGGGGGTTGAGAGAGGCAACTATACATTGATGTTTCTCTCCCTCTCTTTCTCCCTCCCTTCCCCTCTCTCTAAAAAATAAATAAACAAACAAATAAATAAAATATTTTAAAATGCTGCACACTTAAAAAAATAACACACTTCTATAAACCTTGTTCTCATGTAATTGACACTAATGACTAGGCTATTCTAATATAGATTAATATCCTAATGTAAACAGTAGAAGAAGCTATTGCAATATATAGGGAATTCAGAGGAGGCTTTCTAAAAGAAGTGACATCCACACTGATAATTGAAGGAAGAGAAAGAGCATCTTTTGCAAAGTATCAAAGTTGGAGAATGGAAACACCATGCTAACCTAGATAAGAAGAGAATACACAGAAAAAGCAGTCTTGACCTCATCCTATAAAACAAATAAAACTGAGCCAGTTGAATAATATTTTTGAGAGAAGGAAAAGCATGTGTAAAGTAATAGAATTAAATCACATCATGTATAAAAGATGAAGTGCTAGTATTTTAATATAATCTTGTAAAATTCCGCAGCCAACTTGACAGGACGTGAGCCCCGAGGAGGAGAGGAGAGTCGAGATTAAAATGAAGCTTTATGCTGTTAGGTAATAAGGAACCATTGATAAACGTCATACAGAGTAATTGCTTAGACTGACTTCCTGAGATTTGCAGATAATGAAATGGGGGTCTAGAGAGGGTCTGTGACTTGCTCAAAGGCACACAGCTATTTAGAAAAAGAGCTAGAAATATAATGCTGGTCTGTGGAGACCAAACTACACATGCCTTACCTTCGGGCTTTTGAATTATTTGGGAAGTCTCAAATGACAGATTGATTGTCTATCAAGTAACTGATAGAAGTACCTTCCTCACTCAGGAATACTCCTCAAATGGGTTCTTCCTAGAGTAAATCCTGGGATGATGCCTAGATAAACACAAAAGTAAGAAAATGTTTGTTTGACTTACAATATATTGTGGTTTCTCTCTCTCTCTCTCTCTCTCTCTCTCTCTCTCTCTCTCTCTCTCTCTCTCTCTCTCTCTCTGCATCAGCCCCTTTATACCTCATTTATTTTTGATAATTCATTGTCTCTCAGAAGGGTCACTGTCATCTTATTGCAAACTGAGAGTGGTTTCCCCTGGGCTCTCCCGCACCTGCAGCCCAGTTAATGCCCCCAGTCAGATTAGCTCTGGGTCAGCTGTGCTGCAAGGAGAGGGTTTTAACCCCCTGTAGACCTGGTTTCTTCCTTAGAGTGAGTCTGAGGGAAATACATTCACAAGATTCCTCTCTCCCTGGTCTTTCCTGCCTGGTCCCTGCCCTCTCTCCAGAGCAGGACACATTTTCTCCCTCAGCCTGCAAAGCTTCTGTTTTCTGCCTGGCTGCGCTCACCGCCTTTCGATAGCACCTCAGGGAATTGCCCTCTTATTACCACAATTACAATCTGTACACATTTCATTAAACTAATATCGCTTCGCCCTGGCTTTCTCCACAGAGCAGCACAGCTGGAGGCCCATTTCTTTTCTTCAGCTTAAACACTTTGACAGGTTAGGAAAGCTATTATGGCTGAATAACAGGTGTTGCAAAACAATGTGCATTTGATGTTTAAATGAGAGAGCTTCTTTATTGACTGCCTTTATTGCAGCTAAGACTCTCCTTTTTCACAATGACTGGGTTTTTATTGTTTTTACTGCTTTTTAAAGTGTATTCTGTTGTTTCAGAATAGGTCTGAAGTGACTGCATGTGATTATTTGTTATTCTGCTGTCCCTTCTTTTTTATTACTATTATTTGTGCTTCTTGCTTTGCTTTCCAGGTGAAGAATAGTTGCAGAAATAGAAATGTTTTATTGGTTCTCTCTTTCGTAGAAACATACCCACCTCATGAACAAATCCCTGAGGGCCTCTCATGGGATCCTTCTCCATTATTTTGCCTATGTTTATACTGCCTACCTCAGTCCATTCATCTACCCTCCACTGACCCAATGAATTGGCTCCCAAATGAGAAATAATAAAATACAAATGGAGAAGTAGTTTACTATTATACTTTCTTATCTGAATATTGCCATCACAATTTTTGTTCAGTACCTTGCTGCATAATATACATGCTGATATATACTTTTGGGGATACATCCTTTATCTCTTGACATTTTGTTAATTTTATCTTCATTCATCAATGTTAAGCAAATCTTTATTCCTTTTCTCAATTTTCTCACCCAATATCAGGCTCAGCAGGACATAGTCTGTTTTATTATTTCAATAGGATGACTTTCACCGAAGACACAGTCAACTGTTAAAATACCATTTTTCAAAGGAAAGTGCTCAGTGAGAGAGAACACAGATTATGAAAGCATAGAAATGGATGGGGGAAAAAAAAGATGACTTTAAAATATCTGGTGTGGTGTTGTTCATATTATAGGTACTCAAAACTTGCTTATTAACTCAAAGCTAAGTCATAATATATAGTTTTTAAAACAAAATCTAGATTTGGTGTTTATTACATTATATGGTAGTAAAAATCACTAAGTAAAATAAAAGAAACAAAAAGGTTTGTTTCCTTTAGCAGAATATTTTCAATTTTTAGTGTATTCAAAATTGCAACTCGTCATAATTACCTCCTTCTCATTTTCATGTGGCCAAATGAAGTTATTTCTGTGATTAGGTAAGACATGTGTCTTATCCAACATATCTACATTGAGTGCTAGGATTGGGACCGTGCCTAAGTCCCCATGTGTCTTCAGTACTTAACAGCGTTTCTGAGGACACGGTAAGTGCTCAATAACTTTGTTTGGAGATGAGATATTTTTTCAACTGGATTTGCTACCTAACTAAAGGGGCTTTGCTTGCCTGTGCACATCAAAACCCAATAAAATGCAAACAAGACTATGCAGCAAAGAAAGTAAAGGCTTATCAAAGGAAATGGCACCACGCCCAGATACACAGGTGCACTACTGCTCAAAGACCTGGCTCCTCAATGGCTTCTAGTGAATGGGAACAATCATCAATCATGGTGACTAAGGGAGTTAGGGTCATGGACCCTACTGATTGGTAGAGTAGAGGTAGTTGATCATTGCATCTGGTCCTCATGTCAGCCATGGTGTGTCATTCTGTGTGACTTCGCCGGAATGTGGTCAGTAGGGTTATTCCACTTTCACGGGCTTGGGGCTCAATCAAAACAGAGGTCAAGTTTTTTTTGGGGGGGTGGAGGGAGTTGACTGAGCTCTGTTTCTACAGTCACTAGACCCGAGGGTTTATTCTTGAAAATAATTTGACACTGACCAGAACCTAATTATCCTGGGGGCTTAAGAGAGTGAATATGCAGTACGTGCAAGGTGGAGGGCTCTGGTGCTAGTGGAGTGGACAAAGTCGGCTTGAATTAAGGAAAAAGTCACATTTAAGAAATGAAGTTCCTGTGGGGTTATAGGTTTCAGAGTTCTTGAAATTTTAAGGACAATTTTGTGTGTATGCACAGGAACGAGGCAGTGAAAACTCCCTTTTTATTTAATTCAAAAAGGAATCTGTGACTCCAAAAACTTATGAATCCCTTTTATAGAATGAAGTGTTTGAATAATAATAATAATAAACATTTGTTAAATAAAGGAATTATTTATTGAGCCATTAGCTTATGTATATATTTTTTCTATTGTTATGCCTCAAACATAGAATTTAGAAAACTGGGTAAATTTTACTGATCTTACAAAACATATTCTTAAATTGTTTGTTTTTCCCCAGGGCCAGAGACTAACTCTGATCCTCAGTTCGTAAATGTGATACAAGTGGATATATTTACTAATAATGCCCAAATTTGTAAGCTCTTTACAAAAGAATACTTTCTCATTTAAAAGAAAACAGAAACCTAGCCCACTAGATCCCTGATTCATCAGTTCCTTGGACACCAGTGAGGCCTGTCCTAGTTTTAGAGATTTCCAAGTACAGGGTGTGTCTAAATCTCTGTGATGTCTAACTCAATTATTATAATAACAACAAAAATGTTAATGAATGTATGTTAAAGAGTTGCATTTTTGCTAAGACTTTCAATAAACTTTCTACAAGTTGTGGAGTAGACAGGGAAGTTATTCCTTTTACTTAACAGGTCAGGAAGCTAAAATCCAGGAACTGTTCAATGATTTTTTTCATGGCTGTTTGCTTCATGAGTGGAGATGCAAATCAAAATATTAACCTTAGATTTTTCATTGGTTACTTGCTTCTAAACTAATACATACAGATAATTTTTAAAAATAGATAATAAATTTAGAAATATCTTTGCAAAAAAAATTCTCCTAATATGTATTTTTCTTTCGGGTTTAAAATTGGTAAAATAATTTTACCTTAGGAAATTGACTTTAAAATAAAAGAAAAAATATTTTATATGTTTGAGCCAATTACTTTAAGTAAAATTTATAAATACCTACAATATGTTAAGATCTAGCAAAATACTACATGATGCAGTAATTCATGGAAATTCATTGTAGTCATGCAGTGATTTTTTCAGAATTAGCTGCTCTCTCCAGGTAATTCCATAGCTGTGGATGATGTGTGAATTTTCAGGGAGATGTTTTGCTTGAAAGATGAAAGAATGAGAAGATTTTGTTTCTGAATTTACCTTTAGTCACAACACTAATTAAATTGTTTAGCATAACATGGGTCCTATTTATCAGTTTTGTACTTTGGGCCATTTTGAAACTTTGCATATTTAGATGTTTATGTAAAAGCGTCAGCAAAAGCTAAATTCAGTCTTGCCTATCTACATTTCTTCCTTTCAAATATCATTATAAGCTATAACTATGTTTGAACAGATTCCCTGATTCTGCCTATTGAAAATAATAGAATCAGTTGCCCAGAACAGTTCTGTCAATTAGATTGTATCTGTGCTGTCTTTCTTTTGTCCTAGAAATTAATCTTCTTGAAAGCATTTGTGTTATTGAAAGCAACGGAGCCTGGTAATGCTGGTCATTACATCTATTCCATTTACATTTTTGTCCAGGATATTTTTCCAAGTTCTCTTCTTTCCCCTGAAGTCCCCATGATGGCACTGCATCTCATCAGGTATCCTTTCAGCCACACAGAAGCAGCCTGCTGTGCAAAAACAGAGCTGGGTACAAAGCACTGCCTCCCATGTACCTGGTGCTTCCTGAGCTTGTCCCTTAGGCCAGCAGCAGCAGGAGTGACCCAGATACAAGATTGTTTTCCTGTCTCTGGATTTTCCCATTTGCAGGAATGACCATTGTTGCATTACCTCCAGGATTTGAAAAACACTGTGAGACCCCTGTGTGTGGTACAATTATCTCCACGGGAAGAAGGAGGGTGCAAAGTAAAACTTTAAGCTACAAAGAACAAGAGGGTAAGTGTAGCAGAGCAGATGATGTTAGCACAGTGTTGCATTGCAACAGCATGTACCCTTTCCTGTGAGTGTGGGAACAGTAACCTGCCTGGTCATGGGCAGCAGGCACCAAGTATAAGTGCAGTTTACAAATACAATAGAGAAATTGGGGAGCTTGTTTAGTCTGGGGATTAATGCTAAGCAGAAAGGGAAATGTCAGGAAGAACAGAAATCTATGATGAATTTAATAAGGTTAATTTTCTACCCATTAAATATTAAATGACTTATAAAAAACAGTTCATGAATCATAAAACGAAAATAAATAAATCTCTAATGTTTGGGTGAAAAGGGCCTTAAGATATCAGTCAATATCGCTAAAATGTTTTTCTTTAAACCAGCATTCTTAAACTCAGGCATGTATTCCCTTTAAGTGATCTGGTGAAAACATAAGTTCCAGTCCTATCCTGTATCAATATGTTGGCCTCTATACTCTCTGGTAGCTTTCCAGATGGCTCTGTTGTGCTTCCAAGTTTGACAACCACTAACCCAAACCATGAGGGAGAAGAATCAAAACACTTCGAGGCTGCATATGTTTATTTTGAAACCATCCATACAATTTAATTTCTAAAATTTAGTAACTTTGAAGCCACCTTTGACTCATATCCCACATGAAATCTATCAGCAAATCCTGTTGGCTCTCTCTTTAAAACAGCGCCCAAAGCTGACCACATTTTACCACCATCATCACCATCATCCTATTAAAAGTCATGGTGATGGTTGGCCTAGGCTATCACAATAGGAGTTTCTTTAATGCTACCCTTTATCACTCCAACTCCATGTCCTCCTACACAGCAGCCTGAGGGATCCTGCTAACTATTAAATAAGACCATGTTACTCTTCAGGCATCCCCTATGGTGTGCGGTGTAAAACTGTCCGAGTTCTGAACCCCATAGCTTTCCCTGCCTCTCCCCCTCACCCACCTCTCTTAACCACAACGTTCTTTGCTCATTGCTGTCCTTCGCGCATGCCACTCAGGTTTTATCTTTGAACTTGTGTCCTGGATTGTTGGTTTGCCTGATTACTCTCACACGAGGTAACCCCCTCAATCACTAGCTTGCTCCCCACAGACCCCTACTCATCTGAGCTCTTGTCTGAGGATTCCTTGACCACTGCTTGTAAAATAGAACCTGAGATCATACTGATTTAATCTTGTGTGCATTCATATGTGTATGTGTGTGTGTGTGTGTGTTAACATTTGTTGCTACCTGGAATATTATATATTTATTTACCTGTTTAACCTCTAGAGGCAGAAGAACCATATCATATTGCCCAAAAGGATACTGATGAATGTGACATTAAAACACATTTTAATTTGTTCACAGTTCAAATCAATATCTAATCCTGGGCCACATGTGTGTGAGTGTGTTTCCAGATGTCACTTTTGTCCACTTTGCCCACACCCTCTACCCTGGTCTTTCCATCTACAAATTGTGTTCACAATGATTTCATATCAGCTCATCACCCCATATTTAATGTCTCTGTTTATAGTCAGAAAATAATTAATTCCATATAAGATATTCATAACTGTAAAAAGCCTTAACAGATAACCTAGGATTCACTTATTTTTTGAACCAAACACCAGATTTACTTTTTGACAGATAATTTTTTTTGTAACCTCTGTGTGCAAAAAATTATTTTATGAGCTTTCTTTTTCAGGATGTTTATTTACTTATGACTGTAGTAGGGTAGACCACACTATTGGCAAGTTCAGATAACATATGATCCATGATATCCATAAATTATTTTATTTTTAACAGATTTTAATAATAAATATTTGATTGTAATTGTAGGATTTTAGGTCCTCACCAGTGGAAACTTTATTTTCAGATAGAGACAGAATACCTTTAAAAGATCTCTTAAACTCCACAAAGTAAACAGCTGTATAGCTTACTGTGAATATTTTAATGCTACTAGAGGATTAAAATATTCTGACTTGACAGTTTGTCAAGACAGAATAGTTAACTACAGGCTTTGCTTATTTGAGAATATTCAATACAGTTCCTAGATACATAGGTATTTATGATAGTAAATATATGCAACAAAAGAAAAATATTAAACAAATGTGTTAGCAAAACTCTTATATCTATTAAAGACTAGATAAATTAAAATCAATGTATTAATTATATTGGCTAAGTGGATGGGTAATAGTTAACCACCATATGAGATTTTCCACATAATAAGTCTTTGATTTAAAAGAGCTTATTCAACCCTGGCCAGTGTGGCTCAGTTGGTTAGAGCATTGTTCCTTGGACAGAAAAGATCACAGATTCCATTTCTGGTCAGGGCACATGCTTAGGTTGCATCTCTTTTGCATCGATGTTTCTCTTCCTCTCTTTCTTCCTCCTTTCCTCTCTCTAAAATCAATAAGCATGTCCTGGGGTGAGGATTGAGGGAAAAAAGAGCTTAATGTTACCCTGTCAAGTGCATTTAAAATGGGGAAAACTGGAGTGTGAGCCTTGAGCTGAGGCTGTGCCATGAGCTTTGTGGGTGTGGGCCAGACATGGCTTGGCAGCTGATTCAGCAGGCTAAGGAAGCATCGTGAGTGACGGCTCCACAACAAGCCCCCTCCACTGAGAAAGCCAGAATCCATTCCAATAAGCCTTTCTCTTCAAGAAGTCCACATGGTCCTCATGCACATAGAACCCAGAGAGAAGCTACAGATATGTCCTCAGAATTAATGAGACTTAAGTGAATTTCCTCAATGTAAGATTGATATACAGATGTACATTCTTATATACAAAGAGCAGTTACAAAATGAAATTTATGTTAAAAACCTACCTTCAATAACAACAAAAACTTAGGCATTTAAGAACATGTATTAAATTATAATATTTTATTACATTATAGCCTAATACTACTTTTTACAAATTTCCTTATGTGCTTATAACAGATTCTCAGAGTATTAGTTAGGTAAAATAGATTTGTCCACTTTATGTCCTTTAGTGGAAGCTTATTCATTGTGCTGATCCAATTTTCTGTACTGTAACTATTTTTCATAGTATTTTTCTCCAATACAATTTTTTTTTTGTAAATAACTGTGACAAATTTTAAGTGTAATGAGTATACTGCAATGGATCCAGTGGAGAAAATACAAGTATTTGCCACTATCATTGGAAATATAGGTGCCATTACTCATGGATCCCATCTCTTAAAAAATGGTAAAGCAAAAATACATGAACAAACAAAAAAGGATTTTTTCAGATGCATTGCTCTGAAATTATATTGAGACATAGCCTCAATATAATAATGTATGCCGATGTTTTCCATAGTTATTAAGGATAATGTGACTTTGAAACTAAGTAAAATCTTATTCCCTCATTGAACTTTAAATGTATGTCTTATAGAGTATATCACAATCTGACCCAAGCTATGTACTATCTGAACTTTTTAACAGACAGAAAAAACTACATGAAAAGCAATTATAAGATAAGCCTGGTTTGTTTCCCATTCCAGTTGCAAATTTTTAACTTCTTCATTCTTCCATGTAGTAAATGTTTACCACATGCTAACAAAAGTTGTTGTCATTATTCTTTGTTGTAGCTCAATTCAGCTTTTAATGTTCAGTTTCCATTCATATGACAGAGCTTCTAGAACATCCTTTAGTGAATCTGATGGTAGAAAACATAGTTAATTGGAAAATATATTTACTTTGCCTTCATTCTAATGTAATAGTTATGGCAAAGATTGCTATTACACTCTAAGTGCCCAAGTACACTTGTTCCCACATCTAATTCACCATTTAGATCTATCATTCCAACTGAGACATTTATCTCAGATCTGTCTATCCCATTTCAGCAAATGCCACCCCTAGTCTGAATCCTTTTTCTTTATTAACTGCATTACTACAGCACCCTCCCAACTTTTCAGCCATGATTGCCTTTAATTCTTGAGAGTGATATCTTTTTTTAATGTGTATAATACTTTAAAATAATTCAATATCTTAGAGAAAAATATACTTGGAATGAAATCTGAATTCTTGATTTTCATTTACAAAGCTGTGAGTGGTTTGTTCCCTCTTCACCATTCCCAACATACTGTTCTGTGCCTCGGATAGAAAATGGAAGTGTTTTAAATACCTTAAGAAAACACAGGTAGAAACATGGACATGAACAACTCTTTAATATTTTTCAACCTGGTATATGAATCTATAACCTGATCCATTTCTACATTTCTTTTTCTTTCAAGCTTGGTTTTCATTGCACATCATTAAGAGTAGTGATGAAATAACTTAGGTTTTAGATTGAATATAACTACATTTGGGGCAGCAAATATATTCCCATTGTTGACAAGTCACTTATTAAGGTTTAAAGAGTATCACTGTGATTCCCCAAATGTGGCTACTAAATTTATCGCAAATATTGAAAGATACTGCTCACATCTATAAGAGCTTAACTTCATTACTTAAAACAACCTTCAATTTAACTATTTTTGTGTTAAAGTATCTTTCTATAAAAAGTGTATTAAACATTGCTGAGAAATTACCTAATAGATTATTGGCTTAAAAGTTTTTAAATCAATTCAAATATATATATTTTTAAATCATATAATCAAATTTAAAAATCCTTGAAATAGGCAGGCCTCCCCAAACTCCAATTATCCTAATATTACTGGGAAATTCATCACCAAAGTGGTATCTGACTAGGCAGCTATTGATTTCCTTCGGTTAGTTTGTTTTGTTCACTTTTCTTTTATCAGTTGGGCAATGCTTAAATCTTTCACTTGTGGGAACTGGGACAAAATGACTGTGAGAGAGATTGCGTTAACATGCCAGTATACCAGGTGTTTGAAAAGTGTGGGGGAAATAACAACTATGCACATAATGGAAACAGATGTGTGTTGTTAAATACAATTGATGCCTTGGAAAAGAATAATGAAAGACTGAGAAAATTAACTGGGAATTAAAGCCAAGCATGAAAGTCAGGGGTACCCCTGGAAGAATATAAAACAGCTTTCACTTCTTTAAGCTTGAAGACAGAAAACTGCAAACTAGAACTTATAAGTATGCCAGAGCTCAAAAAAACGTTACATGCCAAACCTAGTCAAGTTGGCTATCCAGACATCAGGGCCCAGAGTCCTGTGTTGCGATAACTGTGTTGAGGTGCTCAAATACTGAATCCCTAAACATTCCTCACTTCTCAGCCTGACAAAAATGGCCCACCCCTCTTGATCAAGGCTAGTACTTCCCCTGGTTTGAGGAAGGTGCAGAGGCTTCTACCTCCAATAAAATATGACATATACATTCCCAACCCTTTAGGTTTCCCCTCCCTCCACTTCTGGACACTAAGACAGTAATTAGGGCTCAGGATCAACACAAGTTGGCTAGGAAAGCACTGTGTCTGTTGATGGGGAAAAATAACTATACCCCCTGACAAAGATCTCAGCAACACACTTCTAGAACAGCTTTCAGAGGCTTAAAAAAAATCAAGGAATAGCACAAAGTGAGGTAGAAATGACACAATTGTCATACCAGACAGAGGAGGGATTTAAAGCTTCAGTAATGAGGGCATGCTAGAATGATTATACTATGTGAGGTCTAAAGTATCACCAATGACTGTGTTCTCTGAGAGCCCTCTGAGTGTTTAACAAATCAATAAGGAGTCTCTTGGTGATAAAGGAATCAGCATCATTAAAAAGTTCAAATATGCCCGTTGTCTGTTAAGCCAACATGCATGGTAAGATATATGGTTATAGAATTGCATTCTCTAAGAGCAATGGGAATGGTGCGACTTCCAAGCCATAGCTTACAGGTGGGGAGGCCTCACCAATAGAACTTAGGTGGGTACAATTATTGTTATTAGATGTTACTGGAACCTAGCTGCCTTAGAAGAAAGATAGATGATAGCTAACAAGGGAACGGCTCAATCTAAATAACTAAAAACGGTCAAAGATGATAATCAGTTTAGGGCAGCTGTCCCAAGTAAAACTTCATGATGTCTTGCCCAGATTTTAGAATGAGAAATTATTGCTTGGCCACATCATATTCCACACCATCCAGAAGCTTCCAGCCTGATAGAGTCAACTAGTTTGTTGAAAGCACAACTAAAACTCCAGCTTAGACAATATGACCATGGGGTTCAGTATATCCTGAAGATGGTACATCTTTAATTGGTATGGATATACCAAATGATATAGATCCAGAAACCAAAGGCTGGAGGCAGAAGTGACTCTGCTCCCCATCACTTCTAATAACTCACTTGGAAAATTCATGTTTCTCATTCAAGCAACTTTGTTCTGATTTCCAAGGTGGTAAGGCCGCTACCTGGGTGCATGGCAGGAGCCCCATTGAACTACAAGTTATGACTTTGCATGAAGACTTTGAGCTCCTTATGCCAAAAGATCAGAGGGCAGGAAGAGGAGTCACCCTATTGGTGAGTAATTGACCCTGATAATCAGCCTCATGTTAAAACAAGAGGACCAGGGAGAAAAAATATCTGGCACCAGGTGATTGACTGGTACCTGTTGCTACTTCCTTGATCAACTTGCACAGTAAATGGACTAGTGCAGAAACCACAGCCTAAAAAGGATAGGTTCAGATCCCATAAGGGTTAGCATCACAGTCACAAACACTCAGTAAGCCACCTAGACCAGCTGGAGTGCTAGACTGTGGTACAGGAGGGAGTCCGTGAGTACCAGTGTGGTCCTGAAACCAGCTGTGACTTGTCCCACATACCTTCTCTTCTGAAGTTGCCTTCGGAAAATAGGCACAACCAAGTCCTGGGGGATCTACTCCAAGAACATATACAAACAACTGGATCTGAGAGGCCCAAGGAATGGAGTGGAATGGATGCTATGATGTTGCCCATGTCTCCTTCCAGGATTAGAGCTGATTACCTCCAGCTGCTAGAACTCTCTGGAACTTTCCCTCAGCTTCAGAGATCTGGTTTGTCCAAGATCATACCCTTTCCTGGAGGAAGGTGGCATTTGATAGACCTGACTATACAGCAGCCCCCTTGCTGCAACTCTGAAGGGTCATCCCAGCTTCCAAGTTTCCATTTTGGTCAGCTGAGGCCTTTATAAAGACAGCTGTGGATGCAATGTCTCCTTTTGCTCAAACCTGCTTCCGTCTTTTTCCTTCCACAGTGTGACCTGTGAGCACCCCCTAATGCACTCTCTGTCTCAGTCTACTTCATGGGGGGGCCCAGTACCCTCATATTCCCTTTGCTCTTCAAGTGATCATCTGCCTCAGCAAAATCAATTTGTTTTCTGTTTCTGTTTTTGTTTTATTTTTTCTGTACTAATCTTCTAATCAACACCTTCCCTTAGGATGTTTGGCTTCAATGCTTTTTTAAATCTCTGGTGCCAATTCAAACCATATCCACTTATAAAACTCAGTTAAAATCTTATTTCACATAGACATTTTCATGTTTTGATCATCCAAAAACTATACTCATTTCCACTAAGGCATATTTTTTATGGAAATGTTTTTTTTTTTTTTTTTTTCTGCCATTAAAATAATTATCCCTTAAAATTTGAGATTGTGCTTTAAAGATTTTTTGTGAAATCTCCAATAAAGCCTATAAAGTAAGGAATATTACAGAAGAACTACAAGTATTTGCTGGTTTGTAGATTACATAAATGAATGTAATCTACACATTTACTGCTCTCCCTCTTCTCTTATAACTCCCTACATTTGAGCCCTATCTTTAGGTATATATAGCCTTCCTCTCCAAACTACCCTCCCCATCACCCATGTTCAGCATTAATTACTGACATGATTGTGGCAGTTAAAAAAAAAAAAAAAAAAAAAAAAAACAGCCTCAACTATTAGTTTTTTTTGTAAATGTTAGCATTTAAGTGAGTTTCTGAATAAATAAGTGAATAGTCTGATTAACTGAAGCCACAATTGGATATTCTGACTGAGCCACAATTAATGGAACTCTTTGGATAAATGTATACCCTCACATGAACTCACCTCACCCCCCTGCCAATGTCTCAGTGGCCCACTCATTGTCTGTGGCCACCAAGATAAAAGATCTGGTGTACTGACTGGTAAGGAGAATGGTAAGGTAGAAGCAGCCAAAGCTCATTGAGCCTCTGGGTTACAACATTTGCTATCTTCATTCAACACTGGAGTCTGCTGTTCTCTACTGTGGTAATCAAGGATGGTGGTGCTACTCTAAACCTCAACCAGTGCCTAAGGGACCTCTTACCCTAGATTTAAACCCTTCGTTTACTTTTGGTCCATTTCAGAAAGTCCTCTGTATGGAGAAAATACCTCACACAGAATGGTGTTAGTGCCTGCCTCATTTCAGCATTGGTTACTACTCAACCCTCCATAATTGTGATATCCTAGGGTGCAGATTGAGATGCTTGGTATGTAACCTTGTCCAAACTTGTGCTCCTTAGCTCCTTAGCCACAGGTTCCAAATGCAATCTTGCTATCTTGTCCTCTTACTTTCTGGGTAAGTGTATATGGTAGGGGAAACTCCTATAATAAATGTTACTTCCTCAGTTCTGTTCTGGATGCCACTGCTTTGATTTCTAATGACTTTTGTCCTTTCCTAGTATATTCGTTTTCTAGAACTGCCATAGCAAAATATCATAGAATGAGTGGCTTAAACAACAAAAATTATTTTCTTATAGCTTGGGAGGTTCGAAGTCCAAGATCAAATCGGTGGTAAGTGTGTTTTCTTCTGAGGCTTCTCTTCTTGGCTTGCAGCGGCTACCTTCTCACTCTGTTCTCTCATCACCTGTGCTTTATGCACTGTCTTCCTGGAGTCTCTTTTTGTTTCCTAATCTCCTCTGCCCATAATAGCACTAGTCAGGTTGGTTCAGGGCCCACCCTAAAGGCCTGCTTTTAACATAATTATCTCTTCAAAGGCTCTATCTATAAATACAGTCAGATTCTGAGGTACTAGGTATTAGGAGTTCAACATATGAATTTAGAAGACACTGTTAAGCCCATAACATGCAGTAAGCACATTGCTCTGTGTTACTGAGATCTTTGCAGTTCTCACAGTAGAGTCATCCATTTGTCAATTAATCTCTTCCATAACAGCTCATCACTATTGTTGCTATTAATCCAGTTTATCTAAATAAAATAGAATAATTTGCTGGTCTACATGTTGATTTGTTAAGTGACAAATCATTAACAATTGAAAAAAAAACACACAAAATATTGCTCCACTCAGCCCCTAAGTATTTCTATACATTTTGTTTAATTGGATCAATATACATTTAAAAACAGTAACTTCTAGTTGTTTAAATTTGTAGCTCTGGTCTCCATTAGCAATTTCCCACTTCAAAATATCTCCATCTATTCACAATATAACCTTTAGAAAATTGTGTTTTTTTAACGGGAGTGAATAGATACTTTTTTTTTTTTTTAATAGTCAAAATATGTGTTAGAGATTTATAACAACATAATGAGAATTTGATAGGCCAGAAAGATCCCAAAGGTTTGGAAATACTGGTCTAAGGTATCGTGTACACATACATTCCTTCATAAATATCTCAAATTCACAGCTGAATTTTATTCCTATACATAGAACACTAGTACACAGACATAGGTAAGATTATAAGAATAGAGAACCATAACAATATCTGTAACAACTGTCTTTTTGTTACAATGCTAAGAGAAGTACCAGGATACGCGCTTTTTTATTACAGCTCAGAAACTGACTACTCCTGATGGCAAATTTTAGATGATAGATTTGCCAGGAAATTAAAATGCCTGGGAGTAGATATCAAAGGACTATCTGAAGGATCTCCATTACTGACATCAGAGAAAAGAAGACTTGCAAAGATATATAATTTTAATTGGACTCTCTCATGACAGGCTGACCACTTGCCAATATTTATCCTAAGAAAAAAAAGTAACATGAAGGGGAGTAAAATTTATTATATGTCTTCCAAGGCTGCTTGGAACAGCTGTGACAGTTTTTAATTTATTTACAATGCCCTTTGTCCTAGGCTTTCATTTTTAAATTTTGTTTGACAAAGAAGTAAAGGAGAGAAGCAATGTGAAATTGTCTAATGAGGAATCTGTACACCAGATATTATATGGGCAATGGAAACCGTCCTTGGTCTGTGTACCATTATATATATATGGAAATATATATATGTATTTCCTTATTTTACTTTTTAATATATGTAAAATAGAGAAAATACTTTCAAATCTCTCTCCAAAAAAACTTGTTTCAGGAGTAAAAACCAAAAATGTAATGCAGTTACATTGTGTACTAAATTTACTAATATCAATCTTACTGGATTGTTGAAAGCTCTTACCCTTGATAAATCTAATGACTAGTTTCCCTGGTAGCTTTTGGGGAACAGAAGTACCAGAGAAACTAGCGATCTGGGCCTACAAGACCCCCCAGGCTTCAGGTCCATTTAGGCTGGCCCTCCACATGTTGGCCCTTGCAGCACTTAAGTCAATTTTCACCCATGATTTTCAGATAGGGGCTATTTTCCTTGAAAAAGGAAACTGAAAGATCTGATGCTATTGCTTCCTCATTCCTGCATGGTAACACATCACCTGTGGGTTTATTATTCTTACAAAATTGAAAGGAAAATGAGTTTTGTTTTCCTTTTCCACTTAGAATTTTCTTTCCTAACTTAAAAAAAAAGACTATTGATGACAAAATTTAAGTTTGGATTAGTTCATTCTCCTACATAGAATTGTAAGCGAAAGGAAATGTGTTTGTTACCTTTTGCCTTGAGATTCTCAAAAACACATTCTATCTTAGATCATGCCAGACTCCATTAATATAAGCTTGAAGTGATTATAATTATGGCCTTGATCATCACATTTTATACATCTTTCTCTTCACTTTAACATCTATTATTGAACATATGTACTGAGGTCAAACCATACTATAGGTTTTAAGACATGTAAGATGAATATGTAACAGTATTTTCAAATGAAGGTACTAAAAGTGACTTGGAGAAACAAATGCAGAAGTGAAATAGTACTAAAATAACATGAGACTATGCATATTTCTAAATCAATGGAAATTGTACAGATAATGGTATAACCTCAGAGGAGGAAGGTATCAATCCAAACCAGAGTGAATAATAAAGACTTTAAAATGACTCATAAATTGCATATGTTACACCACAGTCTCAGAAAACAGGAAAGGCTATTTAAAATAACAGAAATGAAAAAAGCTCCAAGGCAGAAATGATCTTGACATACCTGCAAAGAGGCTAGTTTGGTAGGAATAGTCACGTTAATGAGAGAAAGGATGAATGCACAAGGTAACAAAGAGTCATGATAGAATGCACTAGTTAGTTGAGGCAAAGGAAAAAATTCTTATATTCATAGTTACTTTTATTTCACTTTTTTAGTTATTTTCATATTTATCATCACTTACTTGTGTTACTAGCCACTGTGTCATTGGAAAATTTTTTATGAACTCAAGAAATCTGTTAAAACCCTAAAACCCACCTTATGCAACTCTGATCCTAGGCACCAGAGTGCAGGTATATTAATGCTGCACTCTTTTTCTCTCAGACATGATAAAGAGAAATCCTCTTCTCACAACCATTCTTGCTAGGTTACAAAAATCAAGGTGGGCATACATATGCCACTAACTGTGCACATGTATTCACTTGAAGGTAAAGAAGGCATAATCTTGCCTTCAAGGATTTGAAAATGTGTAGGAGAGACACACATATACATACATCTTAACATTACCTGTATGTATAAAAGAAATGTGCTATTTATAGTAATAGAACTCCATACAAGACATGGATAGTTTGTAGGTACTGCTTTTTTTTTTTTCGTTTCTGGGAAACTAAACAAAGGTGATTCCTAATTAGAATTTAAACAGAAGAATACAATTTTGCAAGATACATTGAGACTAAATGGATATTTCAGGCAAGATAAATGCTATGAACAAGGCAGGACAGTGTGTAACACCTGTAATATTAGGGGAACTACAGGTATTTTGATATTACTAGAGTCTGAAAACACAGGAGGGCAATGTGAGAAGAAGTGAGGAACCAGATCATTAAGGAATTCTAGCTGCATTCTATAGGCCATGAACAACCACTGACGTGTTTAAGCTAAGAGAAAAACATGATCAGATTTACACATCAGAAAGATAATTTTGCCTACAGTGAAGAAAATGGATTAAATATAGTCTAAAGATAGGACCCTAAGTTAGGTTACAGGAATCCAAATACGACCTGTCTAGTGTGGCTCAGTTTATTGGGCATTATTGACAAAGCAAAAATTTGATGGTTCAATTCTTAGTCAGGGCACATGCCTAGGTTGTAGGTTTGGAGCCCTGTAGGGATGCATTAAAGAGGCAACCCATGAATTTTTCTCTCTTACACCTATATTTCTCTTCTTCTCTCTCTCTTTTTTTAAGATTAAAAAAAATTTATTATATTTATAGGGAGGGGAAGGAGAGAGGCAGAGAAAGAGAGAGACATCAATGTATGGTTGCCTTTCACCTGCCTCCAGCTACAAACCTGGCTGGAGACCTGGCTTGCAACCTGGTTATGTGCCCTGCCACTTTTGGGTTCACAGGCCAATGCCTTATCCATGGAGCCACCATCCAGGGCCTTCTTCCTCTTTTTCTACTGCTCTTCCCACTCTTAAATATATATATATATATTCTAAATACAATACAATGAAGGCTTGAACCAAGGCATAGCAGTGAGTATAGAAAGGAAAGCATGCATAAGGGAGCTATTTAAGAAATAAGATTTGCAGCACTTGATTAATTAGTAATAATACAATGATGACAATGATCATAAGCAATGCCTAGTGTTTACTGAGGGCTTATAATAGATAAGGCTTTGTACTCAAAACTTTTATTTTCACATTCAACCTATGAATCAGGAACTTTTAATTTCCCTAAAACCTTGATATGTTCTAGCTTGGTAACTGGGATCTCCTTTCACCTAATAGCTTAGGCTAAATGCCTTCACCACTGATTAATCTTTTCTGTCCATTCTACATTACAACCAATTCATCAGTAAAGACTACTATCTCCACTCACCACCCGCTGGCAACAGCTCTTGTCCAAGCTATGATCATCTCTCCCCAAGACTATGTAAAACTTCTTCCTAACTGGTTTCCCTGTTCTGACCTTGTTTCTCTAAAGCCTATTCTTCCTACAGTAGTGGGAGCTACAATCACCAAGCCTCAGAAGTGCCAGTTGATTCCCGTCACGATTAGATCTAAGTCAGAAGTCAAGGCTGTTGTGAGCAACCACTGGTTACCTCTCTACTGCCTTTCAGTTTCCTCCTCTGCACCCATCCTACTCTAGGTATACCTCTTTGCTCTTGCTGGAACACAACCAGGCAATGTTGCTACTTCAGCTCTTTTGTCCTTGTCCTCCCTCAGACTGGAATGCTCTTTACAGAATTCCCTCCTACAAATAGGTCTCCGTTCAAATGTCATTTCTTAAAAAATTCCTTCTCTGATCATTCTATCTAAAGTAGCACCTCTTCCCTGTTCTCCCATCACTCTCTATCCTCCAACTAACTCTCCCTTCATTATGGGTATTGCTACCAATGAATAGGACTGTTATTTATTGCTATTGATTGCCTTCCCTGGTAATATAACTAGGAATCTTATTTAGATTGTTACATGTTATATCCTACGGACTGGGGAAATACTCCCCATGCAGTTGGTATGGAATACTTTCTGAATGAATGTAAATGAATGAGTGCTTTTTTTTTAAAATAAATAAACAAACTGAAGCATAGAGAAATAAGTAAATTTCCTAAGTGCATACAGCTATGGGGGTCATAGAGCTGGGTTTCAAGCCTGTGCACTGACTAAGAACATGCATTTTAACCACTATACAGTAGTGTCTTCATGTGCCTAGCAACTCACAGTGGGAACTTTAGCTCAGAAAAAGGAAGTATTCAAAGAAGGATAATAAACATTTTCTCCTTTCTGTATTGATATACTTTAGTTAAAGTTTTAGACCAGATGATGAGTTCATATGAAGAATATATTACATATAGCAAAAAGAGATGGCTAAAAATGGAGTTAGTCATTTTGGTATGTTAGAAAAATGGTGACTTGGAGTCAAAAATATTGTTTTCATGTTAATCTCTACCACATAATCATATAAGTGGACTTCCTTCCTCCTATATGTAAGATGGGTAAAAATAATTCCTATGTTGAACATTGTGAAGATCAAATGAAATAATATATGTGGAAAATTTTGCAAAATATTATAGTAATGCAATAATTGTGGATTAAAACACACCCTTTCTTTTCTTCCTCATGTGCTATACATTCTATTGTTGCAAAGTTATGTTATATAGCTAACCACCGCTTGCTTAGATGCTTCTGGCTATCGTAGACTCAAGCCAGTCTCCTGACGAACTACATACATACTGGGCAAATTTGGCTCAATCTGTGCTAACTAGCTAATGTAATTGACCTTCTGTCTTATATTGCATAATTGCTGTCTTTGTATCAGAAATTGCTCACTGAGATCTGCAGAGAAGTCCAGAGACCAACCTACCCTCTGTACATTTTTAATCTATTGTAAATTGTTGTTGCTGAATAAATTAAACAGGCTGAGAATGAGCCTCTAATGGGTGTAAAAACCACAGATTGCAAAGTGGTGTCCCCAGAATCTTTCATGTTTATTCAAATTAGAGGTCTTAGAAGGACTTGTTTCAAGAGAAGTAGAGGGAAAAGTTTAAAAGCTTAGTTGTGGCAATTATAGGAAGTATGTTTTCTGTCTCCTCATAGAAATGCATGCATCTTATCCATAATGGCTGCCAGCCTTCTTGTCAGACCAATTACTTTAAAACAATTGTTTCATTTGGAATAGATGCCACAGCCCAAGTGAACATCCCTTGTCAGTGACACATTCAATTAAACAGCTCTGAATAGGAGTTCTGGAGGGCCTACTGTGCCTTGTCCAGTCTTATCAGTCAACAAAGAATAACCTTAGAGACTTTGGTGCCGGCTGGTTCCACTGTCAGGTGGTTTGAACATGTTGCACCTTCCTAGGGTTCCTCGGAGTTTTTCATCCCTTATGCCTTTGACAGCCAATGACAGGCGTCGTCTCAGCAGTGTCTGGGTCCGCAATGCCAAGAAAGCTTATGGCGGTAAATAAGATGGCAGCTGTGACAGTCCTGACAGCTGGCTGGAGCTCAGGGTGGCGAGGGGAGCCGGACTGTGAGCAGTTGGAGCAGCAGTGAGCTATGACCACCATTACTGGTTGGCAGATGTCAGTTTCCACGCTACTAGATACTACATGATGGGATGGACACACTCGCATCATTATACAGTCGGGCAGAACTTTAAACAAACTCCGGGCACCTAGCATGTTCTATACCTTCTTTTGAGGTCAGAAAAAATGAAACATTCTCATTAAAACATGCATTCTTTGCCTTTGTAGTACTTGTACAATTGAGAAGGAATTTGGGGAAATAGCAGTAGCAGACAAGTGGCTCATTCATGTTAAGAGATGGGCTTGTTGAAAGTAAAACTGATTTCCAAGAGAGTTGATGGTGTTGGCTGCTTTTAGGAGTGCTGTTAGTCACATATGTCTTGGTATTCCTTTGTGGAAAAATTGTACATGTTTCCCATGCCTTTTGAATATTCTTCCATCCTTTTTTTCTTAGACAAACCCTCCAGCCCTCCCCTCTGCCTTTTAATATTTTTCCTATTTCCAAAGGAGAACTGATGATGAAAGTACCTATTATCAGAGGAGATGGGTGTTGTAAAATATATATTGTCAAAACAGGTAAAAATGGAAGGAGGCTGCTACATGAAATTGTGTATACCATTGTGAGGTCATAGACAGGGCAAAATGGATTTCTGTGGCCGCGTTAAATCTGTGCAGAATACAAACTTGCTACTTTGTCATAAGGTCAACCCAGGTGGGTGAGCAGGCTCCAAATCTGGACATTTGTCATGCATCTAAAGCTGAAAGCTGTCAGACTAGCTCTGTCAGCAGGTGGCAACAGAGCTGAACCTCGTCACGAAGAGTAGTCAGCAAAATGACACAGGCACAAGCTGATGCCATGTTCTCACACTTCAGCCCTGTAAGAGGTTTGAGTTACATTTATCTAAATTCGCTTCTCAAAATGCCCAACCCCCCAAAACACCCATTAGCTTGATAATAATATTCTTAATACAATTCTGTCACAGATGTGGCATTTCATATATAATAAGATGCCACTCCAAGCATTTGTGAGATACTGTGTTTTTTTAAACCTATTTCATAACACTTCAAACATTGAGTCTTAAGTGAGTGAAATGCCTTGGAAACTCTCAAAAGTAGGCAAACCTGTCATTATAAAAGTTTACAAAAATGCCTCTGAGCTAAAATTACGTAGTGAAAATGAAAAGTTATATATTTGATAAATGAAATTTATAAATGAATGTCTCATTAGGCAAAGTGATCATTATGCCAATTGATTTTAAGTAAATTAGATTTAGGCAATTTGACACTCCTCCTCTAAATGTACCTTTCTACTCTGAAATTCTAGGATTTCTGATGTGCACAACAAAGCCATTGCCCAAGACAGAGTTTGCAATGGCTCTATTTCCAAGTAGGGTCAATATTTCTTACATAAAGTGATGGTGAAAATAATACAGAAATAAATATTTTCTACAGGCCAGGTATATACCCATGCACTTTATATTCAGTTATCCACTAAAAACTTGCTGAGCATCTACTACTATATGTTGGGCACATTTCTGAACTAACTCAAGTTGTCTTCATACTGGCCTTGTGCCTTATTCCCAAATGTGGCTGGAGGTGTGGGGGCAGGAACAGGAACTGAAGCAAAGAAAAGTTAAATAATTGCCTAATAAATGTTGAGGGTGGGTTTTTAACCCAAGCAGTCTGAGACAGTGATTTATTGCCTCAGTAGATGGGCCCTGCTGATTAGTCATTAACTATGCAGCTCTAGGGGATTTTTTAAGCTGGGAAAAACACAGAACCAGTTGTGGAGATGTAGAAGGTATTCCCTGTACAGTTAAAAAGAAAATGTAAGGGCTATGACTTCTCAGTGATAGCACTACTGGGAGATCAAAAATCACTGAGTGTATCTAATAATCATCAAGTCTTAAAATGAGAAGAAAGAAAGCACCTATCAAAAGGAGCAAGTGATGAACAAGAAATCCCAGATAGAGCTTATTAAAATAGTCACAGTATGACATGATGATTTTTGTATTTTCCCCTTTCTGCTGTCTAGTTGTTTATGGAGGCCCAAACTCTGCCTCCTCACCTCCCTACCTGAATACTTCTGTAACAGCTGAGAGTTGAATATTCGGAGGATGTTATTCCAAGTAGGACCTCTTTGCTGGCACTGTGATCAAATGCCACAGGCAGGAACTGGTGAAGGGAATTACACTTTGTCTTCTGTGCTGTTGAAAAGGTAAACGAAGCCCTGGCTGGTGGCTCAGTAGATAAGACTCCGGCCTGCAAACCCAAAGGTCACTGGTTTGATTCCCTAGCCAGGGCACGTAACCAGGTTGCAAGCCAGGTCCGTAGCTGGAGGCAGGTGAAAAAGGCAACCATAGGTTGATGTCTCTCTCTCTCTCTCTCTGCCTCTCTCCCTTCCTGTCTCTCTAAAAATAATAAATAAACTCTTTATTTAAAAAAAAGAAGAAAGAACAAGTAAGTGACCAGAAACATCAGAAATCGGCTACATTTGGTGCTGAACACCAGATATAATTCTGGGGAATGGAAACCATTAATTTCTAATACTATGACTAACAATACTATTAATGCTCTTAGTCAAATAACATTTCCACTATGACATGATTATAATCAATTCTGATACATAGTACTTACATAAATTTGTTAGTAAATAAAACAAAGACATTCTATCTATCTTGTCTATCTATCAATATCATTAGAAATTTAGGAAACAACAACAAAAATAAAAGAAAAAAGAAACCCTTAGGTTAAAATTATTTAAAAATTGATCATTTGAACTTTAATTTACAATATAAAGAAATAAACAAGAAACAGATTTTGATACAATAATATTTGCAAAAGGTAAAGTGTACCTGCAATGCAAACTACCCACTGGGGACAATCTTCCCGCAGAAGTGAAATGCTTTCTTGAGCTCAGCTGGCGATCTGTTTACGCCCTGAAGCATGATTATAATGTTAACCTTGAAAGGTCCTAATGAAATGAGTTTGGTGGTCTCAGCCTATATATTTTTATATGCACTGGTGCATGCCTTGGAACATATCTTGATGGACTGTCTGTGGAATAGCACAGCATGCATCCGAGATTACTGTATGACCCATAGTCTCCACACTATAATTCCTATTTTTTCCCACATGATGCATCTCTCAAAATTCAGCTCAGAAAGGAGAAATGACTTCTTAATGACAGTCTGTACATTATTGATGGAGCAATAGGGTGGTAAAGAGATTACTCTAGGTGTCTTGTTTGCCAGTTGATTAAGCAGAGTGCATGCATTCCCTGGGCAAAACATGCTTTGCAGGAAAAGTTATCTACTCAGTCTCTCACTAATGACAATATTGTAAAATCTGAGACTCTCCCCTTTCCTCAAAGCCTTGGTGGAGTATGATTCTTTAAATCAGACTGTAAATTAAGACATAAAATTAAAATGGAAATGCATACAAACTGTTTTAGTCAACGGAACACTGTTAAGAACTCAGGTTGAAATAAATGACTGAGTAGTATTATTTGTATTCTATAATAAGGATAACAGGTCTCCTAGATAATCTTTCTAAGTTTCAAGGCATGAAATCTTTATACATCTGGAAGGGATATGTGGTTGCTACAACTATGACATAAAATATTTAGAAGTGAAGTGATCATCTTACAGATCAAAGCTTAGTATTTGAGCCACTGCCCAGTGAAGTTCTAATGTGATGGTGCCACTCTTTCAAGAAAACATGGGAGATCAAGTTGTAGCTTTCCAATCTTCTGTATCAACTTTGGAACCAGTTTGGCAATGTCAACCATTTATCTCAGTATCCTGAAGGAAAAGACATTTCACTTCTTGTTCATCCACTGCTGACATGGGACTTGAATGTAGGATATAATGTGAAAGCAAAACTTTTTCACAACTAAAAACTTTCATGCCTCACTCCTTTCAATGTGAATGTCACATTGATAAATAGCTTGCATTCTTTATATTTAACTTCTCTGAATGGAATTCAAGATATTTTTTTCTGAGGCCATTAGGAATTTATGAACCATTTTTCTTCTCTCTAGTCTTCAGAAAAGAACCTACTTGTATAAAGAAGACTCCAAGGCATTTGCCATTTTATAGAGCAAACGCATTAACAGAAAACTCAGATTTTAGGGGTTCTGAGGGGCTGTAGCACTGGAGAACATGTACTTAAAGAATATAAACCAAACACAAATCTTTTATTCTTCCTCATTGAGCATTTTTTCTTCTGTGTCTTACAGAAGACTTAAATTATAAAATTATTCAGATGTTAGCCATTTCTTTGAAAATCCCCATTACTTATCCTGCATTAGGGTTGGCATCTCCGCACACCACTGCCATTTTATCATTACTCTTAACATACTTGAGGGATGTTGGGTTCAAAATCCCCTGTGACTTCTCCTTCTGTCTAATGCAAAAACTTAGGCAAGACTACAATAAAAAAGGGAGATGAATTATTTAGCCTGCAGAAGAGAAGGCTAAGTGGGTTTGAGGATTGTAAAGGAAATTCAATAATAGTCTTCATGTACAGAACAGATATTATACAGAGATTGATGACTAGCTATTCTCTGCATTTACTGAGATCATAATAAGAGGAAATAAAACAAGAGAGACTAAGGTAGCAGTGAGGAAAAATTTCCTGATGTTGAAGTTTGTTGGTTATGGTTGTGTTCAGTTCATCAGTCAATTTTTATTAAATTTCTTCTATGAGGTCACAGTTGTCCAAGATGGAATTGTTTACTTAGGAATATTTTTATAATATATTTACATTTTGTCTCTAATGATGTAGCTGGTCCTGTTTAGAGGCAGGGAAACAGGTCATTGGTTTTATGACTGTGATTTCTTCAAAGATTCACAGCAGAAAATGTGAGATGCTGATACAAATGTTCAGACTAACATAACATGGGTTTTCCTGGCACCCATCTTCAGGATAGAAAAGAATTAAGAATAAACATCCATCAGTGGAATTCTTCAGACTTCAACATCTTTAAGTTCCTCTTAAAAGCAGAGTTCCATTGAAAGAGTTCTTGGCTAATCTCCTTTAGTTCCATTAATGTTCTCTTCTCACAGAGCTGATCTTGAAGCCTCACTGCATTGGTGGCTGTGGCTACTATTCCAGTTTCTGGCTCTCCTGCTTAATGAAATGATGACCATCAACTTAGGCCAAAGGTATTTATCTCTCTTCTTTGCTAATAGTGCCACACTAACCTGCTTGTTACTCCAATTTTGCTCCCTAGATATCTCACTTTTGTCCATGTATTTTATTCTTCTGACTCCGAAATCTACATTATCACTAAAGTTAAAGAGTATCTTTTTGTCAATAGAAAAAAAATTATGAGTTATTAAGCTACTGGATTGTGAGGACTTGCTCTTTCAGGTAGGACAGCTACATTGCACGGAGTTTAACAAAAACATGTGAGTTGCAATATTTTATATGAACATAAAACTGAAAATCCTGACTGATATGCACCAGTTATAATAATTGACTTCAAACAGTAAAAACCCCTATTTTGAATGTGTCCTTAACTTCCGAGGCACTTCTCCTTGTTTGAGAATCTTAGCCTCCATTGCTAAGGTTCTCAAGTTATGGATCTTAGGGCTGTCAGTTACAGAAACATCTTACCATTTTTTAACTGTAAATCAGGTCACCTTGCAAATATAGTCCCTGGCCACCAGATTTTCAAGCAAGCTTTTCCATGGTCTTATCTCTCCTATTTTATTTAGATAGTTAGATGTGCTGAATTTTAAAAACCACTTGTTATAAAGATGTACATCTTAGCACTTCTAGAACATTTGCTTTGCATATGATCCTCTTAAGCAACTTGCAGCCTAGATATGATTGAATAGCATACACATGAGTCAGGCCAGGGAGGAAAAAGGGGCCAAAATTATCTTTTTAAAGATAACTCCAATTCACACACATGATTCTAATCTTACTGGATGAAAACATACAGGCTTATTTAGTCAGTTAAAATTAAACATTTTCAAAACATGAAAAGCTGTTCAGCAGTATTTTCATCTATTGTAGCCTGACATTATCCAGGAAACTGACAAGGTAAGGGGAAGACCAGGAAAGTGCTTCTCTGAGGAATAAAGAAGGTATGCAGGCCCTGGCTTGGGGCACAGTAGATAAGGCACCAGCCTGTGAACCCAAAGGTCGCTGGTTTGATTCCCCAGCCAGGGCACATAACCAGGTGGTAAGCCAGGTCTCAAGCCAGGTCCGTGGCTGGAGGCAGGTGAAAGGCAACCATACACTGATGTCTGTCTCCCTCTCTGCCTCTCTCTCTTCCCTTCTTTCTAAAATTAATAAATAAAATCTTTAAAAAGAAAAAAAGAAGAAGAAGGTATGCAGTTTGTCCAAGGCATCCCAGAGTAGTGGCACAGTGTGAAGTAATCCCATTATAGGTTACTACTATTTGTATTTACGTAATTCTAAATCCAAAGCCCATATTTATTTTTTTCCTTCCTATTAAATCAACTTTTACAGTAAATATAAAATATTCTCACTATATTTTAAAATACTTCAAATCAAAACTGTAAACATGTTGCACTGACTGGTGCAGCTCAGTGGGTTGGGCATCATCCCACAGAGTGAAGCTTTACTTGCTCGATTCCAGCCAGGGTACACGCCTGGGTTGCAGGCCAGGTCCCCAGTTGGAGGCATGTGAGAAACAACTAATTGATGTTTCTCTCACACATTTTCCTCTCTTTGTCCCTTCCTTACCCTTCTCTAAAAACAAATTAATTAAATAGTTTAAAAAAGTTGTGGATGTGTCAATGGCTTCTGCTAATTGCTCATTTCCTCTTCTCAGAGGCCCTGTATTTCTTCACTTGGTTTCTAGGAAAACACCTCTCTTGGTTTTCCTCTTGCTTCACTAGCAACTCTCTCTTCCAAACTCCTGTTTTTGAAAGGGCCCAGTACAATGACCTATATTAATATTAAACACTTACCCTTTGGGATCTTAAAAATCTTGTGGCTTTAAATATGATCTGTGTGCTTAATGGTACCAAATTTATATCCACATTTTGGGAGCCTACTTTAAACTTCAGACAACTTCAACTGCCTACTTAATATCTCCTGTTGAATGTCTAATAGATATTTCAAAATTAACATGTCCAAAGTTGAACTCCTCACTCTGTCCATACCACCAAACCTGTTCCATTTTAGTTTTTGTCATATTAATGGCAACTCTGTGGTCCAATTGTTTAGATACAAATCCTTAGAATCATCGTTTATTTTCTATATACTTCACTTTTGACTATTAGCAAATTGTGTTTGGCTCTAACTTCATATATTTCTAGATCACATTTCTAAAACATCTCTACTGCTGTTACAGTTAGTTCTTCACCTTCATCTCTTGCCTGAATTACTACTCTGGCTTCCTAATGTTTTCCCAGCTTCCCATATTGCCTCGTATAGTCTATTTCCAGAAAGCAGCAAGAGTGATTCAGTTTTACCATGAATTATGAAACAGGTCTATTCAAATTCTCCATATTTTCTCAATTTTTTGCAAAGTTAGAATTATAAGCCCTACAAAGTTCTTCAAGTATCTGTCAGATTTGACCCTCTGTTATCTTGCTGACAGGATTTGCCTAGTACCCATTCCTTTCTCACTCCGTTCCAGCTACCTATGCCAGAATTCCTACCTGTTCTGCACATATTCCAGGAAGCTGCTGTCTCAAAGCATTTGCACTGGCTCTTGCCTCTGCACAGAACGCCCTGCCACCAGGTATCTGCAAGGCTCACACCTTCATTTCCTTCAGCCCTGTTCTCTATGACCTTGACTGCTCCTTCCTTCTCAATCTTTCTTACCTGGCATTATTTTATCCCCTTCATGGCACTTTCTAGAATGCTATGTCATTTAATTATTATGTTTATTTTTTATATTTTGTCTATTCATGAAAATATAAATCCCACAAAGCAGCTTTTTGAGTGGCTTTTTGATGGATGGACCCCCATAACAAAGAATAATGCCTGACACACAGTTGGCAGTCAATTAATATTTTTAGAAGAAAAGAAAAGAAAAAAAAAGACTGAAAACAGCGAAGGGAAAAAAGAAAGATTTTTTAAATTGTGAAATCTATAATATATCACTTAAATGATAGATATATTTGAAATAGATTTATTCTCTTGATAAACTACAGAAGTTAGACACTAGGATAAAAATTTACAATAATTGGGGTGAAAACATCCTGGGGGAAGTTTTAAAAGTAAAACAGAGGGAACTGGATGTTAATAAAAATAAAAGATATTTCATCACAGCAAAGATGAACCTGAGGAAACTTGAGAAAATTAAATGTAATGTATTCTGGATGGGACAGAACATGAATATTAGATAAAAACTAAGGAAATCCAAAAAACTAAGGATTGATTTTTGTTAATAGTAATATCTCAATATTTGTTAATTGTAATAAATATACTACTCTAAGAGATAAATAATAGGGCAACTGTGTGGGCATTATATGAGAAATCTCTACTGTTGTAGCTATAGTTTTCTCTAAGTTTGACACTGTTCTACAACAGAAAGTTTACTTAAAAAAATAAGAATCTTGACTAGAAAAAAGTGATGTACATTTTATTTAGAAGTTTATTCCCTTTTTCCTTTCTTTATTTCCATCACATAGAATTTCTATGTGACACCAATACTACTTTAAAAGTTCCCCAATATACAAAAATGTTATAATAATAACTTGATTTTACTTGTACTCTCAAATATTTTATGAGAAAAAATAATTATAGCATCGTAGAAACTAACAGTTGTAAGGGCCTCAGAAATCCTGACAAGCAACTATTTGAGGAAATTTATCTGTGGAACTGGAAACATTTTCTGATGTGACTTTTTTTTTTTTTTTAAAGACACCATTGGGAACATATTTGGAGTTGACACCTACTTTGGTTATTAAAATATAGAGTAAAATTCACAAGAAAAACATATTAGTATATTTAAAAAGTACATTTAGTAATTTGAGAAAAACTTTGCAACTGAACCAGAGCAAAATGCAACAATGGAAAAACAAAGAGATTAATTCATTGTTTAATTACCCATTATTAAATGAGAAACATTTTTGATCACAGAACATATTTTGTACACACTTGATAGAAAACCAAACTGTAGCATTTATAACTTCGGCAAAATAGATTATTAGCTATACTCTATCTGTAGTGTATTGATTCTAGAATATCTGTACTACAGTATCACCATTCTGTGTAAGAAACAGAAATGCAGTCTATGGCACTAAACCACTTCCCATATTATAAAGACATGAAGTTACAAGGTCAGAGATTGCAAGCATAATTTGGACACTGAAGTAGCCCTTTGAAACTAAGGAAGAGTTGGTAGAGACCACAATGGCAGAGAGAAAGCTGGAGAAAAAGGAACAGAGACTGAGAGAGGTGGTAGAAACTTCCTTGAAATGTGGCATAGTCCTTCCTGGAAGAATTTCAAGATGAAAATTTTAAATAAAGACTGAGTGCTTTTTGATTTTGTATTAATATGTAAATTGAAATGTGCTTGTTTGCAAGTTTCTGGGCTGCTGTGAATGACTTACTGAGTTTGTTCTCCTTGTTGAATCTAATCTGATCTGCACAGTTAATAAGTTATATAGTATATTAACAAGTCTCTTTTTATTCCATTGAATAGTAATCATTTACTGCCACTTGAAGGAAGCTTCAAACCTCCCCAGTTTGGGGAATCAGAGAATAAGGGTGCTCTAGGCAGCCTATTCTGTCACTTATTTGCTGTCACCCATGAAGCAGTAGTAGGACTGGAAGACAGAAAAGCTTATCACAGTATGTGCACTAATCCTAAGCAGGTGTGAAGGAGACTGTGAGGCTGCATGTGACCAGGAGCCTTTTCCAATTCTACCTGGCCAGTCCAAGGGTAGGGGTGGGTCAGGGTTTAACTCACAAGTTCCGGACTTAAGGTCATTCCCTTATTGGGTTGCTGTTTGAATGATTTAGGTGATTCTCTTTCATGCTTAGTAATTCTTTTACTGAGAGTGAAA
The DNA here is from genome assembly GCA_004026585.1 of Noctilio leporinus. Taxonomy (NCBI): domain Eukaryota; kingdom Metazoa; phylum Chordata; class Mammalia; order Chiroptera; family Noctilionidae; genus Noctilio; species Noctilio leporinus. The sequence goes on along the minus strand of PVIW01002679.1, from coordinate 112,684 downwards.
ATTAGGCAGTTTATTGGCCTTAAGTTTTGTGGTTTTTTGACTTCAGTCTTCAATATTGGGTCATTAAAGTTTTAGGGACATTGTCCTCACTGAACTGTGGACTTTGTCATTCAATCCAGGTGATTTTCTATTTAGGAAGAACACTATACCTAACCCTAGTTTTATCTGAGTAGATTTTTATTGTTTTTACAATAGCAGTCTGTTTTCACTGATGCATATCTTATGTAATTATTTCCTTTCTCTTTCAATGTGAAATAGGTTTGGGGTTGATGCACCCAAAGGGGTTAGTCAACAGAATAGACTAATTACAGGTAGGCAGAAGAGATAATGTTTTTACAAGCCCCGATCACATTCCAAATAAAAGTCCTATGCTTTCCCTGATTAATGCATCCATGCTCAATCTAAAAATGTTCCTTAAATGTTACCAATCCAAGGAATTCAGCAGGTCCTTAGGATTTGGCCTAATCCCTCCCACAAGACTACTCTCTGATGGATCTAAAAGACATCACTAGAAGTCTTATTCAAACAATGCTGTTACAATGTTTTAGAATTAGTGAAGGAACTTGGGAGCTAAATTAATGAATGAGTTGTTGCTCCTATGATAAAAAATCATAAGAGCTATTTGTTAGAATCAGAACATCCCCAATTTCTCCATTTTTGTATGTGTCTGTGTTCGGAGAAAAACTTTACCACTCCCACAGTTCATATAGTCAGACTAAATACTTCCAGACTCTGAATAGCTTGCCTTTAAGTAGTAAGGTTTCTAGATCGCCATCAGTCTTTCTATGACTACTTCAGAGTTTATGACGTTAGTAAATAAATCGTATTTTTTAGAATGATACCCTGATTCATTTGCCTGGTATTTAGACTAGGAGCAATAAAATCAATGTTTCCCTTTATTTGCTCCATTTTAACTTTCTCTGACACTCCACTCCTCCCTATATACCTGGAATTGACTTAACTGCCTGCTTCTTTTTTTATTGTATTTTTAAAAATTACGGATGTCCCATTTTTCCCTATTGCTTTCCCATACCCCACCTTCCCACTCTCACTCCTACAGTCAATCCCCATTTTGTTGTCCATGTTCACAGATCCTTTATACTTGTCCTTGACAAGATTTTTCCCCTTCTTCCCTTGTTACCCTTTTCCCAGTCCCCTCTGGTCACTGTCAGTTTGTTCCTTATTTTCATAGCTCTAGTTCTGTTCTGATCATTTTTTGTTTTGTTCATTAGTTTACACTTACAGGTGAGATCATATGGTATTTGTCTTTCACTGCATGGCTTATTTCACTTAGCATAATAGTCTTCAGTTCCATCCATCCTGTCACAAAAGGCAGGAGTTCCTGGAGGAGAATCCAAGATGGAGATGTAAGTGGACATACTGCATCTCCCTCCACAACTAAAAACAGATGCATCTACCTCAAAACTATAAACAACCAGAAATTCAAGAATATCAAGCTACATGGAAGGCCAACAAGCAGAAGATATAAACAAATGCTCAATGAGATAGGTAGGAAGGGTAGAGCTAGGACAGAGAGGATGCAGTTTGGTGGTGCAGAAGCAAACCAGCCCATGTGGATTCCAGTGCCCATGTGTGTATGTGTGGATGGATGGGGGAAATAAAGCCACATTGCCTCTGTGTGTGAAAACCAGTGGGGTTTGGGGCAAAGGAAGAAATTGATAGTCTCTCAGCAGTCTGTGTGTTTAGAGGACCCCATGCTCCTGGAATATCCACAGATCCACTCACTGTGGGAACCACAGCAAGAACAACAGCTAGAAAGGCATCAGTTCCATATGAGAAGCAGAAGTGCCTGGAAAATGTGCAAGTGCCGAACAAGTAGTATTGTTCCTTCTCAGACCCTTCCCCCACATATGGCACCATAACATGGTGAAATGGGTGGCTTTTACTGACAAATACCTAAGGCTCCACCACTTACAACATCACAGGTACAACAGCGCTACCTAATTCACAGAGGCAAACAGGATCCTGTCAAGTTGAGGAGATAGAAAAGTATGGCTTAAAAAAAGAAACAATCATGGTCCCAGTGGTAAACTAAATGATGAAGAAATATCCAGCCTAACAGATGAATAGACAGCCAGTCTAATAGCTATACAATTTGAAATGCTGGTGATAAAGATGCTCCCAGACTTGACAGATATGCTTAAGTACAGCAAATGCAGAAGGGAAGAAGTGAAGGCTAGGCTTAGTGAAATGGAAAATACACACAAAGCCAAAAGTGAAGGAAAGGAAAACAGGGTTCAAATCAACAATTTAGAATATAAGGAAGAAATAAACAGTCAACCAGTTCAGAAAGAAGGAACAAAAATCGATAAAAAACATCATAGGCTTAGGAACTTCCGGGACAACTTTTAACATGCTAACATCCAAAACATAGAGATGCCAGAAGAGGAGGAATAGCAACAAATTGAAAACTTGTGTGAAAAAGCAATAAAGAAAAACTTCCCAAGTTTGGTGAGGGAAATAGGCATACAAATCCAGGAGGCACAGAGAGTTCCGAACAAGCTAGACCCAAATCAGATCACACCAAGACACATCACAATTAAATTGCCGAAGGTTAAAGATAAAGAGAGAATCTCGAAAGCAGCAAAAGAAGAGAGTCACCTACAAAGGAGTTCCCATAAGACCATCAGCTGATTTCTCAAAAGCAAGTTTGTAGGCAAGAAGGGACTGGCAAGAAGTATTCAAAGTGATGGAAAGTAAGGACTTGCAAGACTACTCTGTCCAACAAAGCTATCATTCAGAATGGAAGAGCAGATAAAGTGCTTCCCAGACAAAGCAAAGCTAAAGGAGTTCATCATCACCAAGCCATTATTACATGAAATGTTAAAAGGACTTATTGAAGGAAAAAAGGATAAAAATTATGAACATTAAAAAGACAGCAAACTCATAACTATCGACAACAGAACCTAAAAAGTAAAAACAAAAACAAAACAAAAACAAAAACAAACTAAGCAAACAACCAGAAAAGGACCAGAGTCATAGGTATGGGGATCATTGGGAAGGTCGGTCATCAGTTGGGAGGGGGAAAGGAGTGAAACCGGAAAATGATGCAGGGATTAGGAATCATAATTGGTGGGTACAAGATAGACAGGGGAAGTTCAGAATAATAGAGGAAAGGGTGAAATCAGGGAACTTAAAATATATACAACCCTTGGACATGAACTAAGAGGAGGGTGGAGCTATGAGAGGAAATAAGAGTCTAGGGTGGAGGGGGGCAAAGGGAAAAGAATTTGGGACAACTATAATAACATAATCAATAAAATACACTTTAAAAATGGTAGGAATTCTTTTTGCTGCATAGTATTCCAGTATGTAAATATACTACTTTTCTATATTGATAATTTCCCTTCAAAGTAATATTTGCCTTATCTAGATTACTTATTGTTTATTCTTCATTCTAAACAACCTTTCTGCTTTGAAAGTCCATTATTATTTTTTTGTCATCTTTTGTTATTCTGGTATTAAATTAGTAATACTGCAGACTAATGTATGTATTCCACTGTCCAGCAAAGTTTCTGGAAATGTAACATATACCTAACAAATATGAATTTTGTGAATAAATAATATTCACAAATAGTAGTTATTTTCAGATATTATTTAATATGTGAGAATCATTAACTATTCCATTCAAATTCTTCTAAGAATTGTTGAAAAATTGATAATGCCCTGGCATCACAGGTATAAACAGTGATTTATTCTCTCTGATTTTTCTCAATATAATTTATGATAGTGCATATTAAAACACTAAAATGTGTTATACATGATGGTTGTCACTATTTCCTCATTATTATAGCAATATCTAATTTTTTAAAAGATTTTATTTATTATTTTTAGAGAAAGGGTAAGGGAGAGAGGCAGAGAGGGAGAGAGACATCAATATATGGTTGCCTTTCACCTGCCTCCTGCTAAGAACCTGGCTGGAGACTTGGCTTGCAACCTGGTTATGCTCCCTGGCTGGGAATAGAACTAGCAACCTTTGGGTTCACAGGCTGGTGCCTTAATTCCTTAAAATAAGGACTATGTTTTATATACAGGGTATGCATGATAAAGTGTCAAAATTTTAGTAAAATAAACATACCACCAAAGTCTTATATTTTGAAACAAATTTATTCTTACATGTAAATACATAAACATAGTCATTAATTTTTAAATTGTTCAAAAAAAAGTCTCCATTTGCTGCAATAATAGACTTGATTTGACTTTGGAATTTTAATCATGCTTTAATTAACTTTTCTTTATCCATGGACATCATAATGTTTTCAATCTTAGCGTTAACAGCCTCTTTATTGGAACGAAGTTGTTTATTAACTTCTTTCTCACAAATGCTCCATACAGAATAGTCAATTTGTTGACTTTTGTAGTAAATTAATATTTGAAGCTACCCATGATAGAATTTGGGGGTCTGGCCTATAGTTTAGAATCCAGTAGTTGGTGAAAAGCTATAGGATCTGATAGGATTTGCATCTGGTGAACTAGGTGGACAGATTTCCTTTGATCAGAATTCAGGAACTTTGACACTGAGAAATGCTTGCACCTTTTTGGTGTTATGTGCTGGTGCACCATCTTGTTGGAAGATAAAATGACATCCATTAGCAACTTGCTTCATCCATGGTACAACTATTTCTCTCAAAATGTCACGGGAAATATCAGCAGTCACCTTCAAGCCTTGTGGGAACAAATGCGGGGTCATGATATCTCCTTCATTGCTAATCACACCTAACACCATCATTGCATCACTGTAGTGTAGCAGGAAATTTTATTTTCATGACAATTGTGACTTCATTAAGATTCTCACAGAGCCGCCTGTTGTTTCTTCTGTTGACTATTTGGTCCTGCTGAGAATTCTTTTCATTGGAGAAGAAAATCAGAGGGTTTTTTATTTGGGATTTTTCAATGTTATCAGTTTCCTTGCTTTTTCAAAGCACCTTTCCTTTGTCTGCTGTGTTATAAACTGGCCTCTTCTAAGAACATATGATCTGTATCCGATATCTTCAGCAATAATCTTGCAAACCACTGCCACTGATATCTGCAGTTCTCTTGCTATGAAGCTCACTGACTTTCTAGGATCTTCATTGCTGATCTCCTGGATTCTGTGTACAATACCTGGACTTGTGTGATCCTTGCATACCTTATACATTTTCCTTGCTGGTGTGGTGACAGCAGGATCAGCATCATATACCTTCTTCATGTTGTAAACTGTACGTAAAGAGATGTTATTGAAGCCCACAATTTCCTTAGCAGTTCACCCTGCACGCAATCCACAGAAACTATGGTTGCTCTAATATTGTATTCCTTCGACATGAAGGTTGCCCTCAGAATTTAATACTTTATGTCTGAAACAATGATGTTCAATCATAACCTTAAACACATAGTTTTTCAAAATTAAAAAGAAGCATGTGAAATAAAGAGATGCATCCTTATTGCCATTTATCACATGCATCCTGTATATTTTTATTTCCTCTGTTAAATATGTCTACTTATATTATTTTTATTAATTTTTATGGATAGTTTGTTTGTTTTATTTATTGACTTTTGTAGTAAATTAATATTTGAAGCTACCCATGATAGAATTTGGGGGTCTGGCCTATAGTTTAGAATCCAGTAGTTCGTGAAAAGCTATAGGGATCTGATAGTGTTTTGGTCCCAAGTTTGAGATGTTCTACTTGAAATTCTCTTGCTCAATTAAGATTTAAAAGCAACCCTTTCAAATTGTGATATCTGCGCTCTATATTGTGACCTTGAGCCTAATGATAACCATTTTAAGAATATACAAGGTCTGTCCCAAAAGTATCAAGCCAACATCAATATAATTAAAACAGATTGAGTGGTTGATACTTTCAGGACAGACCTCTTATTCTTAGACCACATTCAGCTGTGTGTCTCTTCCCTTTGCTCTTATATAGAGTTAATAACTGTATATTAGTTTTGCATATTCCTGCTTTTCCTTAAAGGCAGAGAAAACATCTTCTCCCATCCAATAACTAGCATAGAGTTTTATATTAAATAGATGTTGAATCAATTTGATTAAATAAATTATAGACAGGTAGTAAAATGGATAGAATTAACGTTGTTCTATTTCTATGAAAATTTATAATGCTTCAGCGTGCTGCCAAATGGCCAAGTCTATTCTTTATTGATTTCTTGTCAATCATTAAACACATATTTTATTGTTCCATTTTGCTTCATTGTTCAGAAATGCCCATTTTGGCCATAATTTATTTCTTGTTCTATGCTATTTAGATCTGCTTGCTGCTTCTAAATGACCACAATATCATTTTACGGATATAATTTACTCTAGATAGAAAGTTTAATACAGTTTCTCAATATTTGATCACTTCATAATGTCATGTTTTGGAATTAATGGTATATTGTATCCTATTTCACTAAGTTATAATGAGAGACTAATAAAAATTATAGTGTCTAGAAAGTATAATTTTAGTGTTTAAAATAATTAAGATACTATATATCCAGAAGTCACATTTTTCTCTTGATCGATCACTGTAGAAACATTCTGATAGAGCTATTGTTGGATGTCACTATCAAAGAGCATGATTTCAAGTGGTATTACATGACTTAAGGGGAGATATAAGTTAAAACTGGTTTTTCCTGTCTTACCTTGCTTCTATTGCAAACAGATGTGTAAGTACCTAATTGCATTTAAAAAATTTCACATAGACTTTATCCATTTGTGATTATATCATTTGACAGAGGCTACAGTCTTGAATCAAATTATTTTCTAGTTTGGGCTGTCGAGCGTTTAAACAAGTTATCCCATGGTTTTGCTGCCTTGGCATCCATTTTGGTTGGCCAATTACCCTGCAAGGCCCTTCAGTTGACACAAGGCCACTTATGCAAAGTGCCACAAACAAATGTAAGTTCCTGAGATGACTTCCCCAATAGCCCTTGTGATCAACAGTCCCCCACCTTCCAGGGCTTCTCCTTAGATATGACCCCCATGCAACTTACCAAAACACTGCTTTTTGGTGGAATTGACCAATCTGGCCTTAGCACTCTATGCATGGATCCTAAAGGGCCAGTGCTTCGGATCCTGGGGCTCTCTCTCTGCCACTGCTTCCCCTCTCTGCGTAGCCCATCAAACATTCCCTGTACTTCTTCCAGGACCTGTGAGTCATAAATGTCTCTGTTTCAGATTCTCTTGCAGTGTGTTGTTGAACTAAAATTCACCATCTGACACCCAGGGTTCCACTTAACAGATGTTAATTTAACAAAGTCAGAACATGAGCAAATTCATTTGCTAAAATACAATATAAATATAAAAGTGAGCAAAATTCAGCCGGGTCTTTTCTTCTTATGGCGAGAAGCTCAATAGATGTTAAATTCCTAAAATGAACTATAACTCTAGTAGGAAAAAATATATATTGAATTAAATGATTGTGAAAAACAATATGAGAACACTTAAACAAGTATAGAATGGCATGGAAAAACACAGCATGGATTAATAAAAAGAAAGATGAGTGTCAGGCTTAACAAACCAATTAACTTTCATCAGGCAAGAGAGTCATTGAGTTCTTGACAGGGGTAAAGCAATAGACATAATTTGTTTATGGATTAAAAAGCCTCTTTGACATGCTACCACATCACAGACAAGAACGTGAAATCAGCAAGTTATTTATGGAAAAATTATACATTGAATAAAAAAAAGTGCACAATAGTAAAGAACATTGACTGGCATTTCAGATTACATATTAGAAAGAAAAATGGATTGGGGAAGGGGCTGCAGCTGTGCCCATAGGCCATCTCTGCATAAAGAGACATTTGTGACAGGAACAGAATTAAAAGTTGGGAGGAGAGTATCATTGCCAGTGAACAATACCAGTTCAAACAAATTAGAAACACATTAAAATCAAATTGGGTCTGTTATTATAAATTTATTTTCTTGATTTTCTACTTTAAATTTCTTAGAAAATTTGGAAGAGTTTTGCATAACAATAGCTGTACATTTCATGCCAATATGGATTCCACATATTAATGGATGATTTAGTACACAGGCATGGCATGTCAGATCCTTACTGTTTTTTCTCTTCTTTTTCACTTCATGTTTTCCCACACCTGTGAGTCCAGCACAACAAGTATATTACAGATTCTGTATACTTCAGTGAAGTCCCATTTTTCATATTTTTATGTCAGTCCTGGGTCAGATGCCAGTATTTTTATACCTCAAATATTTTAATAATTTTCCAAACTATAGCAAATTGGATTAATGAACAAATCCTCCAGAAGGTTAACTTTGACAACACATTTTCATTTTCCTATCTAGGGGCTTTGCTAATCTATTCCTTCCTTTTTCTCTATTATTCTAAAACTTATTTTATTCAATACTCCAACTGTTCTAACCTATATTATTATAATCAGCACTAACAACTTCCAATTATGTTTATTCTTTGAAACATGCAAAATACTAATAGTTTTAAAACATTTTTTATAATGTTTATAATACTAATCAAGGAAAGTATTGCTATGTTAATTTTAAAATGAGGGAAAGGAGACTTAGGAAGGTTAACAACAATTAATATAAAGATTCAGCATTCAACTAATACTCTAAGGTCACATTTCTGTGATATTTCTTTTTAAAGATTTTTTATTTTTTATTTTTTAATTTCATTATTTCTAGAAAGAGGGGAAGGGAGAGAGGCAGAGAAGGAGTGAGACATCCATGTATGGTTGCCTTTCACCTGACTCCAGCCACAGATCTGACTGGAGACCTGGTTTGCAACCTTGTGTGTCCTGGCTGGGGAATCGAACCTGCAACCTTTGGGTTCGCAGGCCGGTGCCTTACCCACTGTGCTACCAGCCAGGCTTGTGATATTTCTTATCATTGTTTTCTATCTGTTGTCCTTGCTTTACTTCATAGATCTTTTATATTAATACCAATTTTTTAAAGGAGATTACTTGATTTTGAATTTAAATCATTTCCATGAAGCTCACTCCTCTCATCCATATCACCTCCAGACAGAGATTGAACTCCTTGGGATGTCATATCAACTCTTCATTGTAGCCTTGTCCCTTGTTCTCCACTACAGCCCCAGCACCGTACTAAGCTAGTTTCCTTTAATGGCAAGTTCTTCCAATTTTCATGCTGTTATGGTTCTCCTAGAATCTTCTCTCTCATTTTCCACTAGAGAATGTGTCACAATTTTATTTTCCCTATTATATTCTATTGTTTATAAGCATCTGTCAGGCAAAGGCTATCATTTATTTCTGTTATCTCATTACTGGATAGAAATGCTCAATAAGAGACTGCTGAATTAATGTGAGAATTATACCAGTAATTTCCCTCTGTCTTATAGTATGAATTTCAAATTTCATTTACACTCTGAATTAAATGTTTTGATTATGTATGTTCATGTTTAATTTCTGTCCTTATGTGCACAAATTTTTGTAGACTGAATTTTTCACTTATTCTCATTTATTTATAATATAAATATTGAGATATCATCATACATTTTTCAAGTTTATATTGGGGCAGATGGGTAACTATGTCTTTGTTGTTGAACATTAAGGCAATTACAATTTTACCCATTATGAACAGTAGGGTGGAATTACTTTTTATATTTATTTTTGTAAAAATTTTCCTTAGGTTACATATACATACAGCAATATTCTTAGTGATCAAGGTATGAACTTTTACATGGTTTTAAAGACAGGTTCAACAAACCATAGCCTGTGGGCCAAGTCTGGTTCCCAACCTGTTTTTAAAAATAAAGTTTTATTGAAACACAGAGTCATTCATTTAGACATTGTCTATGGCTGCTTTCACACTCCAAGGGCACACATCGCTGAGCAGTTCAGCCCATAACACTGAGATTTACTATCTGGCTTTTACTGACAAACTGGTGGAACTTTGCTTAGAGACAAGTTACTCAACTTCCTTTTTGAAAGGCTATTTGCATTACCAACAAAGTAAGAGTTGACTGATTTTGCCATACCTTCTCCATCTGTGATGAGAAATGATTATAATAAAATATTTATGAGTTGCCTTTTGTATATGATAGTCTCACAGTATCTACTGAGGGGGAGATGAAAAGATCTAGACTCCCTACCAAAGACTTGGCATCTTAGAAAATTGCCCTGAAGCTGGTTATATTTGCTTTGAAAGAAAGTCTACTGCTTTTGGCATCACCATTAGCACGTCAGTGACAGCCAGGTGCTTCCTCCCTCTAGCTAATGAGTTCTATGGAGAGCAAACCTTCAGCTAGTTTGCAATGCCAACAAAATCCAAGAAAAATATAAGAGCTCTAATCTACCAGGCTGATGCAGATATTTTGCCTTCTGAGAGCACAGTTTAATATTCACAAAAGTGCCTTAAAGTAAAATTTAGGTTATTGCATAAAGGTCTGCTGACTTGCTTCAGCGTGGCATTATGCTGAGATTTTATGCCAGGTGCAAGAGCGCTATCATGTTTTATCATTTCTCTGTAGCAAAATCAGGTAACAGGGGTATGCTATAGTTCTCATTATCTGCTTGTAATACAATGTCACCCAATTTGCCAAATAAAAATGGAATGAAAACAGAAGCTTGTAGCAACACCTAAAATATCTTCTGAGTCGTTATCTCTTTAATGAAAAGCAACACTGGACAATTTCAACGTAAATTGGGGTTTAACATCTCATTAACTGAATAATGGCTTATACATGCCATGCATGTTTGAGCACCTGAAGTGTCATAAAAATGTTACATCAAAATGAGTCAAGAGTTCACTCTTCTATCTATGCTCAGAGAGCAATTAAGATTTTTCTGTCCACTATTACATAATAACCATTTGTGTCTTCTTTTATCTTCCTCAGTTATTAAGTAAAGTAAGATTTCCAAGCAGCCTATTTGTTATAATCTTAGGTATTTAAATATTTTTGCCAATGTGGATTATGTGAAAATTTGATTTTGATTTGCCATTTGACTGGCATATTTCTTTTCTTAGGGGGCTAGGGGTCTAACACTAAAAGAAAGTTGACTTGGTATATGTAAACAGCCTTCCAGAACATGAAGTACTGCTGGGCTTCTCCTAGGAACAGTAAAACAAATTTTGTAGCATTGTAATTTAAGCCTATTGAAACCAGTGTGCCTATTTTTTAGTTCATGTAAAGCATCACTTCCAGAAGTGATGTTTTCCTTTCAGAAATCAAGTAATTATTGGGCTGATTTCACTTCTGCACAAACTTTGCCTTGTTCTCATTAGCTTGATTCTCTCACCCTGATAAGCTGTGGCTGGCAACTGGGGCTGGACTAGTTGTTCCATACCAGGCTTGAATATCTGCAGGCGTTTTCCTCCTGTTTCACACTGAGTTAGCCATGAATCCCATCTGTTCTTTATCATCAGGAACTCACAGAGTGCTCAAAGCCATTCTTCAAATAAGGTTGAAAACTTTCATGTCAGCTTTCTAGATACATATAAATATACATACATATACATACATAAACAGGGGTGGGCCAAAGGAGGTTTGTAGTGAGTAAATGAAATAGAGTTTACTCTTGTATTACTTATTATTGTATAATTTTTCCATACAAACAACTATAAAACTACTTTTGCCCCACCTCTGTGTGTGTGTGTGTGTGTGTGTACCTTATAATTCTTACATAGATTCTGGAAAATAAGAATACATAAGCATCTGTGGACAAACCTCATTTTGATATGCTGACTGTTTTATCATTCTCAGTGAAATAATTGTTTGATACATCATATTTATGCTACTACTAAAAAGCACATTGTTTACCAAAAATACTCATGAATCCAGGCCATATAATCAATGAAGTGTTAATATTTCTTGATTTTTGCTTCAAGCAACTTTTTCATTAACTCAGATAGTATTCTTCTATTTGATCTATTGTTAAAGTCACACATATCATTACCAAATTTTTCAGTCCATTTTGTTTAGGTATCAATATTAAAATATAAGTGTATAAATTAGTTAGTGTACCACATATGTTTCAAATAAATGCAAAAAGAAACCTCTACAAAAAAGATTTGCAAAATATTGTCTTCTTGCTTTATAATTGGAAATAAATAAATTCCACTTAATATTTATTTTAAAACAGAGGAACAAAACTGAGCTGTTATAAATCCTTATAAGCACTGCTCTATGATGTGTTGTGTGAAGGCATTTTAATACAAAACTTTGCTTTACACAATGCAACCTAATTCCACAGGTTAGTACAAATTTTAAATAAATACAATTTAATGTCTTCAATATATCTCAAAGAAAATATAATATTTGATCACCTTAAACTCATCTCTTAAATATCTAAAGTAATTAAATCTTTCCTTAAGAGATTTAATCACACTTTTATAGAAATATCATTGTTTATTTTCATTTTTCAGTATTTTATTAAAATTGTAAAATGTGATTGCACCTTTTACTAGAGCATAATATATCCAAACTTAAAAAAATAAATTCAAAGAAGAGCATTAATTCCTTGGAAGCATAAACACTGAAGTATGGAAAAATACAAAAATGTATTTATTTTATACATATTTCAGTTGACCCTTGAACTACATAGATTTGAAGTGCACAAGTCCACTATAAGGGTTTTTTCATAAATATCATAATTTTATTTTTTCTTCCTTATAATTTTTTAAAATAGATTTTATTTATTATTTTTAGAGAGAGGGAGGCAGAGAGGGAGAGAAATATCAATGTATGGTTACCTTTCACCTGCCTCCAGCTATGGACCTGGCTGGAGACCTGGCTTGCAACCTGGTTATGTGCCCTGGCTGGGGAATTGAACCAGTGACCTTAGGGTTGGCAGCCTGGTGCATTATCCACTGTGCCACCAGTCAGGGCCTGATTTTTTCATAACAGGATTTTCTCTATCTAATTTAATTGTAAGAATTAAGTATGTAAGATATATAATATACAAAATATGTATTAATCAACTACTCATGTTTCAGTAAGGCTTCTGATCAACAGTAGGCTATAAATAGTTTAGTTTTGGGGGATTTAGAGTTATATTCAATTTTTGACTGTGGGGGCAGTCAGAACCTTTCATCACTGTGCTACTCAAGGATCAACCATGCTTATTAAGATACTCTTAGAATATGCACCCATTTTAATATATCATTTTGAAATGCAATTTTGTGCAAAACATAGGAATTTATTAATAAAATTTTCCATAGTAATTGCTAACATATGACTCCTAAGAATGTCTTCATAAAAAGAGGACATATTTAAAAGCTCTTGAAATGCAATCTGTGACTTTTTAGAAGAATTTTAGAAGAATTCCTTTGACATTAATAAAACATAATGACTGAAATCCTTTAAAATCAAGTTACCTAATTAAAAAAACATATAAAAGCATGAACAGGAATTAATTATGAAATTGATAATATCTCTATTAGTGATTAAGCTTCAGGGGACTTAAAAACATTTGTGTATATTTTCTTTGATGTATTATATCTCTGTCCATTATATAAATTTTGACATTTTTATTTGCTTCACTGATCTTTTACATATTTAAACATTGAACTTGGGGGAAATGCAATTTGAAAGTACAACGGTATCTTTGACTTTGACACAAATGTTTGTTATGGACAGTTGGTACTTCACATTTGTTCCAAAATTCCATTAGGAAAGATGGACTAGACCAAGCTAACATTGAAGAGAAGAGTAAAAGGAATAGTATAGTAAGCTGTAGGCTTGCTTAGATATCTAAAGATATAGATTAACTTGACATTTTCCCATTTTTCCCCAAGTTATAACAGAGAAGTCAACATGTTGTAAACTAGTTTTCTTCCTAGCTGGTGACACTATATTTAATGAGAAATTCTTATCTCTTAGTCTTGATTGCAGCTAGTCATCCAGTCTCCCATGTTTGAATGATATGTGACTCATTCCAATCCTTTTCAATATGCAGTTAGTCATCAAATTATATAAATTTTATTTCAAGATATGTTATCTAAATTCTTTTCACTTTGCGTTCATTGTTAACATTCTAAGTCACAATTTCATCAGCTCACACAGACGAGTAAAAGAGCTTTGTAGGTGCTGTAACTCAGCCTCCTCCATCTGTTCCATCCTACAGACAGCTGACAGATGAACTTTGTTAAAATCCCATTTTAAATAATTACGTCACTATCTACTCACACTTCACAATGAATTGCAATGGGATGTCTTACAATGTTGCCCTCTATCCAAACAACCACATAGCCTATAATTTCTCAATGTAACTTTAGCTTAAGTTATAGTAGCCTCTACAAATGAGGGTTTTTCTATCTACGGGGACTTATTTGTACTTGGTTTTTGACTTGAGTTTTGAAGTCTGAGGTATAATACCATTACTAAAAATTATTTTTTCTAATTGTTTTGGGATTATTTTTTTCAAGTTGATCTCTTCTTGATAGGTCTTAATAGACATAGTGGCTACACTGACTACTCCTACAACTATGACCTAGCTTTTGATTTAGAACTAGTAACTGATTATTCATCTATTTCTTACTCAATGTTTTCAAGATATAAATATATTGTAGTTTATATTGAAAGATACCAAATTAAAGATGCTTAAGTGATTATAAACAATGTAGATTATGTGGGATTTTTGTTTCCCAATTAGCCAAATGTTAAACTTTTTTTTTAAATAAGTGATTTCACATTATAAGATAGGATTAGGTAGCTACTCCCTAGGCCCTAAAATAGGAGAAATCTGGATATTTAGTTAGATCATATTTTCCAATAACATCCTTAGATTATTCCTCCTTCAGAATTTTAGGAAATAAACTCAGTTAACAAGATAAAAATATCACTATTAATAATCATTAGTAATTTTGCTGAAAATTAACCAAAAAGGTATACTGAAATTCTAACTTCCAGTACTTGTGAATATGAATTTATTTGGAAATATTCATAGGTTCTTTGTAGGTGTAATCAAGTTAAGATGTGATCATATTGATTAGAGTAGGCTTTAATCCAATGACTAGTGCCTTATAAGAAGAAGAGAATCTAGACACAGAGTAGACAAAAATACTGGGAAAAACTTCATGTGATGATGGAAGCAGAGATTGAAGTGATATAGTTAGAAGCTAGGAATGGCAAAGATTGACAGAAACTACCAGAAGCTAGGAAAGAGGCATGAAAAAAAAAAAAAAATTATCCCTCAGAGCCCACCAGAAAGGACCAACTTGGTGACTGTTGGTCCAAAATAAAGGACCAACCTTTATTTTGGGCATCTAGCCTCCAAAACTCTGAGAGACTAAATTTCTGTTATTTTAAGTCACCCAATTTGTGGTATTTTGTTACAGTAGCCCCGAAAAAGAAATATATGTTAACTACTAATATGTCATTAACTACCAATACATATTTCTACCCATGCATCCATCTACTGTCTATAACCATCAATTAATCAGTTCAAATTCCACCCATCCATCCTAATAAAGAGCACAAATGTTCAAGTTAAAGACAAGTTACAAGATTCTCTGAAAGTTCTTATTTTCTTCAAAGCCTCAATTTTCTCATCTGAAACATGAATAAGTTTTAATATTAAATAAAATAAAATTTAGAACAGTACCAGAAACATTAGTAAGAGCTCAATAATTATACATACACACTTGCATATAAACACATGCATGCATACATCACACATAGTTTCATAGCAATAACTTTTACTTGGCTGCACTATCTGTGCTCTTTATCCCTTAGCAATATTTATCTAGCTAGCTATGTATTTTTATATGTCTATATATATTAAAAACAAAAAGTAGCTTTGTAACAGAAATTGCTAGTTGTCTCTAGTATCCACACTTTTCTCCTTCCTTAAAAGCTTCATTACAACATATAAAAGTTTAGAATAAAATCTACATTTTTCAGCAGCCCAAACTCACAAGTTGTGACCACAGAACTATATTCTGGCTTTTAAGAATAAATGTGGAATAGCTGCATTAGTTTTCAATCAGAGTGCTTAAAGGGAGAATATACTTTTTTTTTTTTTTATCAGATCATATCCTATTTGATGATATTCTATCAATATGATTAGTAGGAATTCAAGTAGGCAATTTGACTGTTAGGTGGCAAATGCATATTAAGGACATTAGAGCAAAATAGAGAAGGAATATTCATTAATTTCAGTTTCTGTGCTAGTCAATTAGTTTTACCAGATGTCTGTGTACAAATAACCTGAGAATATTTAAATCTCAACATAAATTTTTCATGTAAAAAATAAAACATACAGGGTGCATGTGATCAATTGGCAATAACTTTGCATCTCCTTATTTCACATGCTTCTTTTTAATTTCGAAAAACTATGTTTCTAAGGTTATGATTTAATAGCATTGTTTCAAATGTAAATTCAGATTAAATTCTGAGAGCAACTGTCATGTGAACCATACTTTCTGGACTGCATGCAGGGTGAACTGTTAAGGAAATTGTGGACTTCAATAATGTCCCTTTATAGACAGTTTACAATGTGAAGAAGGTGCATGATGCTGATCCTGCTGTCACCACACCAACAAGGAAAACGCATAAGGTACACAAAGATCACACAAGTCCAGATATTGTATATTGTACACAGAATCTAGGAGATCATCAAGGAAGATCCAGGATGTTTACCTTGATGTTTTGAAGAGAAGTGGTTGTACTGTGGATGAAGCAAGTAGCAAATGGATGTCATTTTATCTTCCAACAAGATGGTGTGCCAGCACATAATACCAAAAAGGTGCAAGAATGTCTCAGTGTCAATGTTCCTAAATTCAGGTCAAAGGAAATCTGGCTGCCTAGTTCACCAGATGCAAATCCTTTAGATTATTATGTATGCAGTGTTTGTGAGAGGGAAGTTAATAAACAACCTCATTCCAATAAAGAAGCTGTTAAAGCTAAGACTGAAAACATTATTATGTCCATGGATAAAGAAAAGTGAATGAAAGTCTGCTCAAGATTCTCAAGTCAAATTGAGTCTATTATTGCAGTAAATGGGACTTTTTTTAACAATTAAAAAATAATGACTATGTTTATATATTTACATATAAGAATTAATATATTTCAAAATATAACACTTTTGAGGTATGTTGTTTATTTTACTAAAATTTTGCCAATTGATCATGTGCACCCTGTATAAATGGGTTGGATACAACATTATGTAAGTACACTCATGCTTAACTATAAAGCTGTTTACACTTTTAATTAAGTCTCTGATGAATGTGGAATCTTCTAATCAGCCTCAAACTGCAGCCCTCAGACATTATGTAGGAGCGAGAAATATGTTATTTTTAAAAATTTAGGTCACAGTTGAGTCAATTTGTCTAATTTCTAAAGTAAACGTTTTCAAGTATTGCATGTGAAAATGAAAAATATGCATAGTTACTTCAAGAATCTTCCATTCGTGGATCTGGTTAACTGACCACAAACCCTCCCTGTAGAAACTAGTAGTACTGGCCTATCAGCTGGCTCTCAGGGACCCTGGAACTAGATTTATTTTTGCTTTGATTTGCCAAGTGTTATCCCAAATATATACATTATTCCCATTCTGCTTGTGAATTATTTGTGTAAGGCTGTGCTTTTGACTTCCTTAGTCTGATTTTTCTCTTTATGAATTGGAACGGTCTATTATAAGTGAATAGAAAGAGTTTTGGCCTTTTCCTGGTGTTGTTTCCCCATATCTGTGTGGTTTTCCTTCCCTCCTCCTTTCTCTCACCTTTCTCTCACTTCTTTCTTTCCCTCCCTTGCACATCTCTCTCTGTTTTGGTCCCTCATTCTCTCTGCAAAAACATAATTTTTCTATAAATCCTCTAACAAAGTTGTAGTTTCTAACTGGTGGCCTGCTTGTTCAATAAAAGTGACTAATAACCTATAAAAAAAGAGGTCTTCTAGAAATACTCTGCCTCAAGAACACTTACTAGTAAAGTAAGATCAAATCCATTACTTGCCTTTGGGGTCAAGACATGGCCAGAGTTCTCATGCATGGGTTTGCTTATTATGTTCTTTTTATTCATACATGCTTATCTTTAGTCATGTGCTAGGCTCCTTGTTAGGCAAGGACATAACCAGTGTGCATTGATGGATATAAATTTCAGCATGTCACATTTGAACATTGGCAACCACCAGAAGCAAGTGAGCAAAAACCTTATCCCTGTGGTTCCTGTGGTTGGATAATAATAAACACTCAAAATAAATTTGGCTTAAATAAAAAGAGAATAGGTTGACCATCAAATGCCTAATCAGTAAGTGGTGCCCATCAATTATTACTTTCCTGTGTGTTATTCAAATAATAAGGAATCTACACAATATTACTTGGAGTTGCCTTGATTTTGAAAAACAACAATCACCAAATAATGATGATTACTCTAAACTCTGTTTCCCTGAGATTATTTTGAATCATAATTTCTACATATTAAAATCAGTCTAAAGTGAATCATTTTTATCTATTGTGGAGCCTTAAGAACTTTAAGTGCTTTTATGAAAACACTTAACTAGGTGTCATAAATGAGATTACTTTAAAATTACACAATGTTCAAACAAGTGCTGGAGAAGATGTGGAGAAAGGGGAATCCTAGTGCACTGTTGGTAGGAATGATGATTGGTGCAGCCACTATGGAAAACAGTATAGAGTAACCTCAAAATAATTAAAAATGGAACTGCTTTATGACCCAACATTCCCACTTCTTAGAATATATCAAAAACAAAACAAAACAAAACAAAAAAAAAACAAAAAAAACAAACGCAAAAACAAAATAAACAACCTGAAACACTAATTGAAAACACTACATGCATCTCTACATTCATTGTAGGGTTTCTTAGAATAGCTAAGATTTAGAACCATCCCAAGTGTCCATCAGTAGGTGAGTGGACAAATAGGTTGTGGTGCACTTACAGAATGGACTACTACTCAGACATAAAAAAGAGGAAATCTTACTTTTTGCAATTGCCTGGATGGACCTGGAGAGCATTATATTACGTGAAATAAGCCAGTTATAGAAAGACAACTATCATATGATTTTACTTACATGGGGAATCTAGTGAACAAAACAAAATAACAAACAAAATAGAAACAGACTCATAGATAGAGAACAAACTGAAAGCTGTCATAGAGGAGTAGGTGTAGTGGGGCTGAATGAAAAAGGTGAAAGGATTAAATAAAAACAAAAAGAATCTCATAGACACAGACAACAGCATGATGATACCAGAGGAAAAGAGGGGTTAGGGGGTAGGTAGAAGAGGTCTTAGGGGGATAAATAGTGATGACAGGAGACTTGACTTGGGGTGGTAAACACATAATGCAATATAAATATGATGTATTATAAAATTGTACACCTGGAACCTATGTAATTTTATTAACTAATGTCAACCCAATAAAAATAAACACAGACAGACTTTCAGCCAAGATGGAGGCATAGGTAGGCACACTGCATCTCCATCCACAACTAAGAAGGTATACGACTATCTCAAAACTAGAGACAACCAGAAATTCCAGAAAACCAAGTTACATGGAAATCCAACAAATGAAGATATAAAGAAGAAATACTTATTCAGACAGGTAGGAGGGGTGGAGCTGAAGCAGAGAGGACAGAGTGGAACAGTGGCTGTGCCAGGAGAAAGGCTGGGGTTGGCCCACAGAAAGTGCAGTCACACATTTAAAAAAATAGGGACACCTGGAGAGCGCTTTCGGCTCCAGACCAGAAAGTGCAGCTCATGGTTCCAGCACTGGTGGTGGGGGGTGGGGGTGGGGTTGGGGGTGGGGGTGAAATCAAGCCTCATTGCTTCTGACTGTGATAGCCAATGGGGGTTGGAGTGGAGGAAGAAAGTGCCATTTGTTTAGAGGGTCCCAGGTCTTGGAATATCTGCAGACCCACTCACCCACCCACTCTGGGAACCACAGCCAGGGCAACAGCTAGAGTGGTGAGAGTCCCATACAGGAAGCAGAAGAAGTGCCTGGAAAAGGGGTGGGCACTAAGCAAGTGGCATTATTTCCTCTCAGACCCCTCCCCAACATACAGCACCACAATGTGGTGCACCAGGTTGCTCTGCGCTAACGAATACCTAAGGCTTCCCTCTTACAACATAACAGGTGCAACAGCTCTACCTAAGAAACAGAGGCAAACAAAGAAAGCTGTCAAGCTGAGACAGAGAAGCATGGCTCAAAAATGGAAACAGATCAAGGTTTCAGTGGGAGAACTAAGCAACGAGGAGATAGTCAACCTAACAGATGTAGAGTTCAAAATGCTGCTGATAAAGATGCACACAGACTTTACATATATGCTTGAGTACAGCAAACACAACAGGAAGAAGTGAAGGCTAAGTGGAACAAAGGAAAATCCACACAAAACCAATGGTGAAGGGAAGGAAACCAAGGTTCAGATCAATGATTTGGAATGTAAGGAAGAAATAAATAGTCAACCAATACAGAATGAGGAAACACAAATTCAAAAAAACAAGGAGAGATTTAGGAACTTCTGGGAGAACTTTAAATATGCTAACACCTGAACCATAGTGATGCCAAAAGAAGAAGAACAAGAAATTGAAATTGAAAACTTATTTGAAAAAATAATAAACCTAAATTTGGTGAGGGAAATAGACACACAAGTCCAGGAAGCACAGAGTCCCAAACAAGATAGACCCAAAGAGGACCACACCAAGATACATCATAATTAAAATGCCGAAGTTAATAAATAACGAGAGAATCTTAAAAGCAGCAAGAGAAGAGAGTTACCTATAAAAGGGTTCCTATAAGACAATCAGCTGATTTCTCAAAAGAAACTTTGCAGGCAAGAAAGGACTGGCAAGAAGTATTCAAAGGGATGAAAAGCAAGGACCTACAACCAAGGCTGCTCTGGCCAGCAAAGCTATCATTCAGAATGGAAGGGCAGATAAATTGCTTCCTAGACAAGGTAAAACTAAAGGAGCTTATCATCACTAAGCCCTTATTATATGAAATGTTAAAGGGACTTACTTAATCAAAAGAAGGTTAAAACAGTGAACATTAAAATTACAACAAACTCACAGCTATCAACAACAGAATCTAAATATATAAAAACAAAAACAAACTAAACAAACAATCAGAATAGAATCAGAATCACAGGTATGGAGGTCATTGGGAGGGTTATCAGCTGGGAAAGGGAAGAGGGAGAAATGGGGAAATGGTGCAGGGATTAGAAAACATAATTGGTGGATATAAATTAAGAATAATATAGGAGGCCTGGCTGGTAGCACAGTGGATAAGGCATCGGCCTAAGAACCTCAAGGTCACTGGTTCGATTCCCAGCTGGGGCACATGTAACCAGGTTGCAAGCCAGGTCTCCAGCCAGCTCTGTACCTGGAGGCAGGTGAAAGGCAACTATACATTATTGTGTCTCTGTCTCTCTGTCTCTATCTGTTTGTCTGTCTGTCTGTCTGTCTCTGCTTCTCTCCCTTCCCCTCTCTCTAGAAATAATAAATAAAATCTTTAAAAAAATATATAGCAAAGGGTGAAATCAGGAAATTTATGCGCATGACCCAATGAAATGAACTAAGGGGTTGGGGGTCCAAGAAGGAAGGAAGGTCCTGGTGGAGGGGAGCAAAGGGAAAAGAAATTGGGACAGCTGTAATAGCATAATCAATCAAATATACATTAAAAAAGAAAGAAAGCTCTGGCTGGTAGCACAGTCGATAAGGCACCGACCTGTGAACTCAAAGGTTGCTGGTTCAATTCCCCAGCCAGGGCACCTAACCAGGTTATAAGCCAAGTCTCCAGCCAGGTCCGTGGCTGGAGGCAGATGAAAGGCAACCATACAGTTATGTTCCTCTCTTTCTGCCCCTCTCCCTTCCCCTCTTTCACAAATACAGGAAAACTGAAATCATACCAAACATCTTCTCAGATCGCAATGACTTGAAACTAGAAACCAATCTCAAGGGAAAAAAACAAAAAATACTCTAACTCATGGAGACTGAATGAATGGGTTAACAATGGGATCAAACATGAAATCAAAAAGTTCCTGGAAACAAATAACAATGAACACACAACAGCCCAAAACCTATGGAACACAGCAAAGGCAGTGCTCAGTGGGAAATTTATAGCAATACAGGCCTACCTAAAAAAGGTCACAAGACGTTTATAAAAAAAACCTAACCATAAAGCTGCAAGAACTAGAGGAGCAACAACAAACAAAGCCCAGAGCAAGTAGAAGGAAGGAAATCATCAAGATCAGAGCAGAACTAAATAGCTCAGAGATTCAAACTACAATGCAAAGAATCAACAAGTCCAGGAGCTGGTTCTTTGAAAAAATAAACAAAATGACAAGCCTTTATCCAGACTCATCAAGAAAAAGAGAGAGGACCCAAATAAACAGAATCAGAACTAACAGAGGAGAAATCACAACTGATACTTCAGAAACACAAAAGACTGTAAGAAATTATTACAAACAACTATATGACAAGAAATATGACAACCTGGATGAAATGGACACATTTCTGGAAATGTATAAGCTACCAAAACTGAACTCAGAAGAAGCAGAAAGCCTGAATAGGCCAATAACAACTAGTGAAATTGAAGAAGTAATCCAAAATCTCCCAAAGCACAAGAGCCCCGGATCAGATGAATACACAGGTGAATTTTACTGAACATTTAAAGAAGAACTGACTCCTATCCTTCTCAACCTATACCAAAAAATACGGGAAGAGGAAAGACTCCCAAATTTGTTCTATGAAGCCAATATTATTCTAATCCCAAAACCAGGTCAAGAGAAACTAAGAAAGAAAGCTACAGGCCAATATCTCTGATGAACATAGATGCTAAAATTCTCAACTAAATATTGGCCAACCGGATTCAGCAGTACATTACAAAGATCATACACCATGATCAAGTGGGCTTCATCCCAGGGATGCAAGGATGGTACAACATTCATAAATCAACAAATGTAATACACCACGTCAACAAATTGAAAGCCAAAAACCATATGATCATATCAATAGATGCTGAAAAAGCATTTGAAAAAGTACAGCAACCCTTCATGATAAAAACCCTCAGTACAATGGGAATAGGGGGAGCATACCTCAACATCATAAAGGCCATCTATGAGAAACCTGAAGCCAACATCATACTTAATGGACAAAAACTAAAAGTTTCCCCCTGAGACCAGGAACGAGACAAGGCTGTCCACTTTCTCCACTTCCGTTCAACATTGTCTTGGAAGTTCTAGCTATAGCCATCAGAGAAGTAAAAGGAATCAAAGGTATCCAAATTGGAAAGGAGGAAGTCAAACGGTCATTATTTGCAGATGATGTGATAGTGTACATACAAAACCTGATAGGCTCCATCAGAAACTTACTTTACCTAATAAGCAAATTTAGCAAAATAGCTGGGTATAAAGTCAATATCCAGAAATCAAAACATTTTTGTATACCAATAATGAAACATCAGGAATAGAAGCTAGAAAACAAATCCCATTTACCATAGCAACAAGAAAAGTAAAGTACTTAGGAATAAATTTAACCAAGGAGGTAAAAGACCTGTACTCAGAAAACTACAGAACAATGAAGAATGAAATCAAGGAAGATACAAATAAATGGAAGCATATACCATGTTCAAGGATGGGAAGAATTAACATCATTAAAATGTCCATACTACCCAAAGCAATCTACATATTCAATGCAATCCCAATTAAAATACCAATGACATACTTCACAGAAATAGAAAAAATACTTCAAAAATTTATATGGAGCCAAAAATGCCCATGAATAGCCACCGCAATCTTGAGAAAGGAGAACAAGGTAGGAAGAATCACAATACTGGACTTCAAACAATACTACAAGGCTACTGTCATCAAAACTATCTGGTACTGGCATAAGAATAGACATATAGATCAATGGAAGAGAATAGAGAGCCCAGAAATTAATCCAGGACTTTATGGTCAACTAATATTCAACAAAGGGGGAAGGAACATCAAATGGAATAAAAACAGTCTCTTCAACAAGTGGGATTGGGAGAACTGGTCAGCAACATGTAAAACGATAAAACTAGACCACCAACTCACACCATACACCAGAATAAATTCAAGATGGATAAAGGATTTAAACATAAGTGGTGCCGCCACTTTTCCTGGAGAAAAATATAGGCAGGAAGCTTTTTTGATATCCTACACCGAAATATGTTTACTGATACTTCACCAAGGGCAAAGGAAATAAAAGAACACATAAGCAAATGGGACTATATCAAATTGAAAAGTTTCTGTTCAGCTAAAGAAAACACCAGCAAAATTCAAAGGGAACCAACTGTATGGAAAAACATAATTGCCAATGATGCCTCAGACAAGGGTTTGATCTCCAAAATATATAAAGAACTAATGAAACTCAACACCAAGGAGACAGGCAGCCCAATTAAAAAATGGGCAAAAGATCTGAACAGACAACTCACAGAGGAAGATATACAAAGGAAAGAATGCTCAACATCACTAGTCATCAGAGAGATGCAAATTAAAACCACAATAAGATACCACCTCACACCTGTCAGAATGGTCATCACCAACTAATCAACAAAAAAGTGTTGGTGAGAATGTGGAGCAAAGGGAACCCTCGTACACTGTTGGTGGGAATGCATGCTGGTGCAGCCACTGTGGAAAACAGTATGGAGTTTCCTCAAAAAACTAAAAATGGAATTGCCTTTTGATGCAGTGGTTCCACTACTTGGACTATACCCAAAGAATCCTGAAACACCAATTCATAAGAACCTATGTACACCTATGTTCATAGCAGCACTATTTACAATAGCCAAGTGCTGGAAACAGCCTAAGTGCCCATCATGGATAATTGGATCAAAAAACTTTGGTACATTTACACAATGGAATACTATACAGCAGCAAGAAAGAAGGAACTCCTAACCTTTGCAACAACATGGATGAACTAGAAAGTATTATGCTTAGTCAAATAAGCCAATCAGTGAAGGACAAATACCATATGATCTCACCCATTACAGGACAATAATGAACAAAACTAACAACAAGAAAAACAGAACCAGGTATATGAATACAGTAAATAGGCCTTCAGTGGTCAGGGGGAAGGGGGTTTGGGGGAGTGGGGAGTAAGAGGCAAGGAAGGGGAGCTGTTTAGACAAGAACCTAGTATGAAGGAACCATGGACATGGACAACAGGTGGAATTGACTTTGCAGGGGAAAGGGTGGGTGGGGAAGAGGACAGAGGGGAGCAAAAGGGGGATGGATGTAATACAACAATAAAATTAAATTAAAAAAAATTCTTTCTTTAAAAATATTTTTTTCATTAATAAAAACAAAATCAAACAAACAAACAAATAAACAAATAAAAAACACCCAGCATAATGGTTAAGGGAATACTCAATTTTCCAAATGCCTGGAATTGAATTCTAGTTTCCTCACTTACTGTGTCATTTTGGGTAAATGACATAATCTTTCAAATTTCAGTTTCCTCATCTATAAAGTTCTCTCAAGAATAATTCTCCTATGATTAGATTATGTTATTTAACATACTTAGATCACTTTGAAAGTACCTGGCCTTGAGTGAGTGTTATACAAGTGTCAGTTATTATTAGTAAGACTGCCTTTCGAGTTACTATTGATTTTTATCTTAGAAACTCTTCTGTGTGTAGAAGACATTAGCTATATATATATAATTTATATGTAAGGTCCATGGTTTTGAGCACCACATATAATTGACTCAGTCAAGAAATTCTCACACAAAGAGGGGAAATGATCATATCAAATTCATCACTAAAGCAAAAATTAATATTAGTAAAATTTCAGATGAGTGTAAATGTTTAATAATAATTAAGATACATGTTATATAATGTCTGTCCAGAAAAAGTCCAGCCATTGTTAATACAATGAGAATGGTTTGCACAATATTGATGTAACCTGGCAGCCAAGGAGAGTGGACTGGGATACATAAGTGTGAACAATGATGGTTTCACTGTACTAGTCGGTGGGCACAGTAGACACAAGTAAGTGAACATGTGTACTGTGTGGGCATCGCATACAAAATAATTTGAGTGAATGAAACAAAGAATCTGCATCAAATTTTGTGTTAAATTTGACCATTTCTCTTTGAAAGCTATGTGGATGATTCAAAAGTCCACAGCTATGGCCAACTGGTCTTCAGAATAATGCCCTGCTCATGCATCACATCTTGTGCAGTTTTTTGCAAAATATTTAATCACCAAGTGACTCAACCTCAATCCCTACAGCCCAGATTTGGCATCCTATGACTACTGGCTTTTCCCAAAACTAAAATCACCTTTGAAAGGGAAGAGATTTCAGGCCATCAATGAGATTTAGAAAAATATGACAGAGCAGCTGGTGACAATTGGGAGAACTGTGTGAGTTCCCAAGGTGCCTACTTTGAAAGGGACTGAGGGGTCATTGTGGCTATGTACAATGTTTCTTGTATCTAGTATCTTCTTCAATAAATGTGTCTATTTTTCATGTTATATGGTTAGATACCTTCTGGACAGACCTAGTGTATTGCCTTGTAAGAATATTATATACCTATTGAAAGTAATAAACATGAAGACTTTATTACATCAAAAGCTTTATACACTGATTATATATGTGTATATGTATATGCAGAATCTAAATTCTGCATCTAATAATAATGTTTACAAGGACTAAAGAATAATGAAATGTGGAAAGATTTGACTTTGTAATTGTTGATAATTCTGACATAATGTTAATTGGCAAACAAATTTTGTAAAATTTTTCCAAATAAACCTATTTAAGTAGAAAAAACTACTGTGTTTTCAAATCTACTAAATTGAATATTTTGATATGTATGGATGTAATCAGCAATGTGATTAGCTTCACACTTAGCAAAATTTAAAATAAACACTTTCTGATATTAAGAAAATGTCAGACTACTTCTGGTCAAGATGGAGGTGTAAGTAGGCATGCTTCACCTCCTCACACAATCATAGAAAGGATTACAACCAGGTCTCAAAACTAATAACACCCAGAACTTTTAGAAAATTGAGCTGTATGGAAGTCTGACAACCAAGGATTTAAAGAAGATACATTATCCAGATGGGTAGGAGGGGCAGAGTCTCAGAGATAGGGGTTGGGGGAAGAGGACACTCTGTGACACAGAAAAGCAGTGGGGGTGGTGAGGGCAGTGGTAGCAGTGGAATGGATGGTTCCACCTTCAAGTGTGATGGAGAAACGTTGGGAGGGATATGCTGGGAGAAGCTATCCCAGCAGACTACACAGCCCAGAATTCCAGCACTGGGATGAAAAATCCCCATTACCTCTGGTGGTAAAAACTAGTGTGGATTAGGGTGGCAGAAGAAACGGCCAGATTTTTGCTGCTTAAAGAGCCAGCCCAGTCTTAGAATGTACGCACACCCACCCACTCTGGGATTCACCATTGAGGTAGCAGCTGGGAGGGTGCCAGTCACTCACAAGAAGGGGGTGAAGTGGAGTGAGCATAAAGTGAACTGCCAGAAGCCAGGTGGTGGCATTGTCTCCTCTCTAAGCCATCCCTACACAGCTACAAAATGGTGAAGTGGGTTGTCCCACACTGGCAGTTACCTAAGACTCTACCCTACACATTTTCTAGGTTCTTTCCTACATAGGCCATGCTACTGAAACAGGAAGTAAAAGAAGCTCTACCTAATACACAGAAACAAACTTAGGGAGGCTGCTACACTGACATAAAGAAATATGGCCCAAATGAACAAATGGAACAAAACCCCAGAAAAAGAACTAAATGAGACAGAAGTAGCCAACTTCTCAGGGGCAGAGTTTAAAACTCTGGTACCAGGTTACTCAGAGAAATGATTAAGTACAGAAAAAAATAAAGCAAGAAATGAAGGTTACACTAAGTGAAATGAAAGTTAATACAGGAAACCAACAAAGAAGGGAAGGAATCCAGGATTCAAACCAAAGATTTGGAACATAAGGAAAAGATTAATATTTAGCCAGAACAAAAAGAAGCAGCAAAAATTAAAAACAAACAAACAAACAAAAACCAAGGTTAGGCTTAGGAACCACTGGGACATCTCCAAACATGCCAACATCTGAATCATAGGGATGCCAGAAAGAAAGGAGGAAGAGCAAGAAATTGAAAACTTACTTGAAAAAATAATGAAAGAAAACTTCCTTGACTTGGCAAAGGAAATAGATAAGTCCAAGAAACATAGGGAATCCCAAACAAGTTGGACATAAAGAGGAAAACATCAAGACATGTCATAATTAAAAAGCCAAAGTTAACAATGAAGAGAACACTGGTGTGGCTCAGTGCTGGCCTGTGAACCCAGCAGTCACCAGTTTGAATCCCAGTTAGGGCACATGCCTGGATTGGGGCACAGGTCTCCAGTTGGAAGCATGTGAGAGGCAACTGATGGATGTGTCTCTCACACATTGATGTTTCACTCCTTCTCTTTCTCCCTCCCTTCCCATTTCTCTAAAGGTAAATAAATAAAGTCTTATAAAAAAGAAAGAAAAAGAAAGAGAATCTTAAAAGCAGAGAGTTACCTAGAAAGGAATTCCCATAAGACTATCAGTAGATTTTTCAAAAGAAACTGCAGAGAAGATGGGCTGGCAGGAAGAATTCAAAGTGATGTAAAGCAAGAACCTACAACCAAGATTACATGCACAACCCATGGACATGAACTAATGAGGAAGGATTGCTGGAGGGAAAGGAGGTGCTGGGCAGGGGGGAAAGCCTGGGCCAACTATATAGCATAATCAATAAAATATTTTTTAAAAAAGAAAATACCATACATTCATAATGATGAGGAGAAAACACATGTTATAGTAAGAAGTTTGACCATGCTCCTAAGGCCAAAGTTTCCATTGGTTCCTAAAGTTTTCATAATATTTGTCCTTGCGGGAACTGTATCCTAGCAATTTGATTTCCTTTTGTCTTATCAGGTTTTTTCTTTCTATTGATCATTTTATGTTTGAAAATTTTTCATTAAACAAAGAAAAACTTCCTTCCTTTACTGTAAAACTTCCTGAAAGTGATAGCTCCTATAAAATACATGTATTACCGATGTTGTATCACTGTTGGCTCTCCCTTTTGCTCCCTGTGAACAAGCATTTCTCCCACTACTTCATAGAAAAGAATCTTATGAGCACCAGTGATCTTTATTTCTGCCAAATCATATATTCAATGCTTCATTCTCATTTTATTTTACTTGCCAGAAATATTCATCAAAATTGACACCCAAAGTTATGTACTACTTCCCTTGGCTTTCATAATAGTCATAGTTCCTCATGCACCATGCTGCCTACTGTGTCTACCTGGCTTATTTCTCTTTCTGTGAATGTCTTCTAAATTTTGATGGCCCCAGGTTTTGTTTTGTTTTTTTTTTAATCATAGTTTTATTTCTTTTTTCTATACACTACATTCTTGATCTAAAACAGTGAAATGACTTCATAAACACTTCATGGGCTTCAGATTCTCTATTTTACATTTCAGCCCCTGTGCAACTCTCATTATCTACCTTCTAACTGGACATCTCCACTTGGTATATCTAATAAGTGTGACAAACTTAGCATGTCACATGAAGAGCTTTTGATTTCTCTTTCTTCCACACCCCATTTTTGAATATTGCTACAGTCACCCTCCTTCTAAACCCCACAACCTGGTCAGGTCCAAATTCAAGAAGTCATTTTTATTCCTCTTCTTGTCTCTCCTCTCACTTGCAATTCATCAGCAAGTGTTGCTGACTCTACTGGCAAATATATTTTGAATTTATCTATTTCTCATCATCCCCACTATTGCACCTTCATCTAAGTTTCTGTTATCTCTTTCCTAACCCATTCCTATTACCCCTGCTTTCACTTTTATATACCAGCATGGTCTATTATCTTCATGGCACTTGAGTTTTCTTTTAAAAAATGGGTTGAATTATGTACTTTGCCTGCTTCAGACTCTCCAATAGCTTCCACTACTCATACATCTAACTCATTAAAATTTATGAGAAACACCTTTTTGGTCTGATATGATTTTATTCTTGAATCATTTTGTACGATATTCTCCTGTGCCCTAAATGTACTTACCTTAGATTTATTTCTATTTATAAAATATTTAAAACTCATGTCATGTTACTTTTCTAAAGAGGACCCTTCCAAAATTAAATCACTTTCATGTACATACACCTAATCTCACAGCACCAGTAATCTCTATGTCAATACTATGTTTTATATTTTGTATGTCACTTTCATACTATCCAAAATTATCTTGTGAATGTATGTGTGTACATATATATGCAATATTCTTATTTCCTATCATACCTGACTAGAAAATTCCTATTTATGAAAATAGAAGCTTATCTATTTCATTTATCTCTGTATCAAAGTTCCTGGATCAATACCTGATATATAATAAATACTCAATAAATATTTGATGAATAAATAAATGAATGAACTGAAAGCCAAAGCATACAAAACGTACTTAAAAAGTTTACTCATGGTTGTACTGAATAAAAATTTCAGGGTTAGAATCTAAGTAGTTATCATTAAAATAATCTGAAGATATTTCAATGAAAACAATTGAATTTTTATAGCCTTAATATTGGGATATACATATATTTTTGGACTTTAGAGAGAGAAAACCATTCTATAAATCAACTATAAAAAATAAAATGAGTTGTTTTAATAGTTCTTTTTTTTTTTTTTTTCTTTTTTCCAATTTGGATCACTACATAGACAGTTACTACAGAGTGGACTTAGTCCTTTGATAAGTAATTTATCTTTTTTTTTTTTCAAGTACTTAGTTATATATAAGACATCTTATGATTCCCAGGAGCTCTTTCCTCTTCACTTATCATAACCCAATGTTGCATTAAGTTACCTTAAAAGATGATTAAAGAAATCTAATTGAATAGATTTTATTTTTCATCAATAAGTTGCTCAGGATACTGGAACTAATACCATGTTTTAGACTTATCTCAATAGCATACTAAGATTTATATAAATTACAAACTATTGAATTCCTCAAAAACATTTTTATTTTACAACCTATTCCCACTTTTTTGACCTCTCTCAACCAATCACTATAAACACTAAATCATTTTCTCAGGAATGTGGTAGGAATGTTATTAGAAGAGGTGGTATATACATCATCATGGCCCTGCAATTGTAACCTTTTTCCCAGGATGATCCTTCTCATCTTCTTATTATGGATGTCTTATAATTTCAGATGATCATACAAAGCAGGGAATAGAGGTGGTCCTTTAGTCCTACTCATAGTCACTATCAACTACCCAGTAGTAAAATGGCACATAGCATAGACTCTGTGTAACACATGAACTGACAGAAAGGTGAAAAGCACTGGTAATAATGAATATGGAGATTGTTCCTGAATAGCATGATCTGAAAATAGAAGATGAGGAAATTCAAATGGAAGTATTCTATCAGGGCTGTCAACAGAAGGAACAGATTGCTGACTAGTCTCTCAATTACACTGAAACCATCTAAACTAGCTAGAATAATAATTCAGAACTCAGGACCTGAGATCAATCTAACAGGGTCTGAATCTCTGTTTGATCACTAAACTAACTACAAGACTTTGGGCAAGTCACTTAACCTCCGTCATTTATCTCATGTGTAAAATGGGGATAATGATGGCACACACATAATAGGGTTTGAGGGAGGACCAAACAAGTTAAGTCATGTAAAGCACTTATCAAGCTGCTTAGTGCTTCATAAATGGCCCACAAATGTTAACTCACCAATAACAATTCTATGCCTTGTTTACTTTATGAAACATTTCTCTGAGTGGCTGTATTTTTTTCTTTTTTTAATCAGTCAGGAAAAAGATGAAATGAGAGTACTTAAATGTCAAAAATATACAGCCACATTCCCTGAGTGGTTGTATTTTCTTTTTATCAGTCAGGAAAAGGATGAAATAATAGAACTTAATGTCAAAAACTTAGGAGAGAGGAAAGGTAAAGGAGGAGAGAATAGAGATGCAGGACTAAGAAAGCATGTTCTGTGACTATAAAGTAATGAGGCTGACAATTTTCTTCTACTGTAAATCTGAAGGCGAATTCTTAAAAGAAGTTTAACTCTAAAAATGCCCTGACGCAAGACAGTGGATTTGAATATCAGCCTCCACTCTCCCCTCTCCCTGCCTGCACCAGCAAGGGACTCTTGGAAGTAGCACATTCATTTTGGTATCCTATAAACTTAAAACAAAAACAAACAAACAAACAAAAAACAAAACCCTACAGGTGTAATCAGGTTAGCAAGGAAAATTAGGGGTGTCAGGGAGTGTAACTAACTATGCCTTAAAGAATGAATTAAACTCTAGGAGCTGGAAAAAGTGAGGGAATGGCCTCTGAAGCAGAGGAGTTAAAAGAGAGCTTCCTATTGAAACTTCTGTCCCTCGGTTATGGTAACTCTTTATCTCTAATGCCTGCAGGAATTAAGCCCAGTTTGTTGTCTAAGTGACACTACCATTTCCAAAAAGATTGCTAGTGAAAGATTAGTAATATTTTTTTCCCAAATGATTGAATTTAGCAATGAATAGGTGACCAAAAGCATTCTGTTCTGATGAACCTGATATGAACAGAAATACGTATAAACGGTACTGGCAAGAGCTCCTGTTAGTACATCACCTCAGAACCTGGAGGTATCATCAAGGACTGACTGCACAGTGGAGCCAAGTAACAGGGCTGCTGAGCATTTCCCTGATACTCATTCAGCGCAGCCCTAACCTGAGAACTAGCTCTTCTGGATGCATATGCTATTTCTGCTCTGCTGTGATTCATTTTAATTAAAAGTAATTAACATACTGTTGTAAATGGCAGATAATTTTGTTTATTTTTTGCTTTAGATAAACCATAACGAGGAAAACTGTTATGGACTGGGATCATTAACATGGAGCATGAGTAGACTACTTCTTACCTTTAAGAATGACTAGAAAAGACACGAAAGATAAATTTTAAAAATTTGGTACAAAAGGAAGATTTTATCATTTGGGTTATCCTAATGAGAAAAGTAGTGTGGTGGATGATGTGGCAATATTAAGTAATAAAATAGTGAACGATTATGAAGTGACACATTCAGGAGAAATAGTGGCATAAAAGAAAATTTAAGAAAATCTAAGAAAGTAAGCAAATTTTCTGTCTTAGCTGAACAATTTAAAATGAGTTATTCTATTTTTAAAGAATTCTTTGTGAAATTAAAATTTTTATTTTAATAATTAAGAATTTCAAATACAATATATTTTAAAAATTTGGACTTTTAACTTTCTAAACTTTTTGAAAATTGTGCTACATTTATTCAGAGTGAATTAGAAGTAAAAGAAAAGCTGGTAAGCATGTTTATAAGTATAAATATTATAAAATATATAGGATCCCAAGCTGATAAAATTTATATTTACATTAAATATAGTTAAGACATTTTAAATTATTTTACAGAATTGATATGTTCTCTGACCTCTCATCCAGAGCATTTTAAAACATTCTTTTTTTAAATTTCCTTTAAACAGAAGATTATGTATAATATTTTTATTGATATTGAGCACAACAATAGAGTATCATATAAAGAATGCTGGCCCTTAGGATTTCTGGTCATGAGTTCAAATACTAAGTCCTATTATTTTCTAATTGTGCAGCCTTAGAAAAGTTCCCTAAGTTTTCTGAGCTTCCCCAAACTAAATTTCCTTACATTCAAACTTGACCTAACACAGTCTATCTGCCACACAGTTGTTGTGAAGACTTAGTAAAATGTTGTCTGGGACAAAAATAAACAAAAACAATAAAGAATAGTATCTGTCACAAAACAAACGTTCACAATATTAATTTCCTTCTATCATTCTATAACATAGTCTCAACAAAAAGTTAAAATTATGTCCTGATTCAAGATCCAATTAATAAGAATAAGATTTAAAAATGAAAAAAACATATTAAAAAAGGATGAGAGATGTCAGAGAAATTTGTTTCCTATGACTTCAAGTGCAAAGTTAATTCTATATCCTGGGATTTACCAGATGGAGAAGACCAGATATGGATGAAATTTGCCTAGCACCAATAATATTGTATTCTTTCCCTTGAGAATGTTAACATTTGGTAAATGTTAATAATAAAATAAGTGTTAACACGCTAGTCGCTAGTTGTGTGCTATAAAGGCCTAACCTGGAGTCATCTTTAAGTGGCGAACAGTTTAAACAGCAAATTCTAAAACTATCAAAGTTATTTTAACACAAACAAGTATTTCAAGTTAAGGCCTAAAATTAACTATAAATAGCCTCAGCATTTCAAAAATAAGTTAGAAATGAAAAATGGAATGAGTGAGGGTTGTGGTTGAGTTTCAGTGATAAACAGAAAAGGCTTTCAGTTTGGATTTGATTAAATGATCCGGAGCCCTGGTCACCTGACTGGCTCCTGACCTAATTATTTTCCATATAGTTGTTACCAGTAGCCAGTTTGTCTGAAATGTGGGGGAAGTCTCCCCCACCAGCCAAAAGGCAGCAAGGACAGGTTCTTACATTGAGTGGGTGAAAGGCTAACAAGGTAATTCGACAGAGGAAAAAGCAATCCTCCTCACTTGTGGTATCAGATTGAGGGTGGGACGAGGGGAAGGCAGACACCTGTGCCATAGAAATAAAAATGGTGCAGTGGGAGGTGCTGGACCAAAGAGGCCTGTCAGTCTAGCTGGGTTAAGGGCGTAGTTGAGAGGTGGACCTACTTGAAGCATGCAAAATGCCTGGTCTGTCCCACACCCAAACTAATACAATCCAGGAGGCACAAAGAAATGCTCTCATCTGGCTTGCTCTGGCTCGTGACCTGGACTTGGACGGTGTATTTGCCGTTCCTCTCCATGGGCTACATGGCTTTTTCAACCATATAGGCCATGGCCTCCAGATTGGAGTCTCTCTCACTCTCTCCCTTGCCCACCCTGGTGGATATACTCACTGTGTTTGAACTCTCTCTCCCGAAAGCACCACAGCATTGGCGCCCTGGCAGCTGCAAGGCCATTGGTGGTAGGCTCCACACGCCGGCTCCAGAGGAGAGTCTAAAATGAACTGTAGCTAGGAACAAGCTATGCTACCTGGGTGGGACCTTAGACTGTTTTGCAGTTGCTTGAGGGCTCTGATTGTACTTTAAATTGAAGCAGGAATGCTGAACACTGGCTTTTGCCTTTTGGGCTTGCTGAGAACATAAGCTTTAAGATATGAGCGCACCATTCTCCCAGATTGTGCAGCACCTGAATAACACCTACTTCTTCACTAGCGTCAGCCTCAGGAGTTTGGCTTTTGTGGTGACTGGGAGCCACATCTCCATTGTTGTTCTGTTTTGTTTTTGTTCGGTAACGTAAAGTTTATATTCCAGGTAGATAAAGTTTGCATGTATGCATGTATGTATATATGATGTACAGCATGTCTGATAGATAGCAAAATCTTTCTGACCTCTATTATACACACTTTTATATAATATTTTTTTTGTCAATGTTACTTATTCCTCTGGATTGTAGTAGAATGAAGCATTTAAAATATGTTGGAAAATTTCTTTTATACAAATTGTTCCAGACTCTTATTTTGTTCTCATTGTTCAATTCTGCAGTATAATGTCAGTGTTTAATCAGTTTTGGGTTCTCTTTTGATGTCAATTTTTCAGGAGTCATGCTGGGATCAGGGCACTTGCCACAGCAGTCGCTTCTCCACTCCCAGGGAAAAGACAGTGATGTACTTCGTGAAAACAGAATGAGCCTTCAAGGCAGACAGACCTGCACCTTAGCCTGGATTTCTCATGGTGAGCAGATTAGTCAAACTAAATGAGAATCATTATCCTTCTTGTAAAATGAAGATAATAGGGCTTATCTGTTGTTTGAACTAAATGAACAAAACTATGAAATATATAACAGGATTCCTGGTACATATAAAACACTCAATAGATTTTTTTTCTCTTCCACATTCTCTCTTGATGTTGGTATGCCTTTTGTTGTGGTTTTTGAAAAGCACCAATCTAGCTGAATAAAATGTTGCCTGAGATAATTGTAAATCGTTTCTGATTGAATGTCTGAGGTACTCTCCTATGGGTTTACTTTGGACTGTTTTGGCTGCCTACTTCTAGGTTTTAGGCTGTATTCCAAAGAAGTAAGGTTTTCTGGTTTTTTTTTTTTTGTTTTTTGTTGTTTTTTTTTTTTTTTTTTTGCCTAAGTGAACTGTCATCGCAGTATTGTAAAATGTGAAATTCAGTATTCTTTATGTCCCTATATTAAGATAGCCCATATGCTAAGAACCTGAGTTTTCTCACTCATATATAGTCATGTAGAGTATAAAATTTCTCAGATTGGTTATTGTATTGAATATTTTACTTAAACACATTTTAATTCAGCCAAACTGGTTTCATGTGTATTTTATTAAATATGCTTCAAATGGTACCAGTTTACCATTCCTAATTTTTTATAGAGTGTGAAAGTGAGCTCCTAAGCAATACAATTGTTGAGTTTTGTTTTTAATAAATTTAAGAAATTCTCAAAAATAGAATATCCACAGAAATGAATTCCAAATTTGTTTTTGCAAAATCAGGGCTCATTTGAGGCGAGGGGCTTCATTAAAATCTGATAATTTTAATAATAACCTGTCACTTTATAGTTATAATCAGATACCTAATTATAGGGATATACAAACAATGAGAATAAAAAAGCTTAAATTCTGTCCTTTAAGATATGGATATCTTTTTACCGTCCCTTTTGTTTGTTTTAGGGCAATAAGCTTAGAATTCTCCTCCTGACAATGAAAAAATTATCTTCTTTTAACATATATTTTATTTTAAATATTTTTCCATTATGATTATGGTTATTCTGCTTAATAATAGAAAGAAATTTTATGCATACTTAATCAATATTCTTCAGATGTAAGAAAAAAGCTCACCAAAATCAGCACTGAGATATAAAATGTATAAAATAAAAAATAATAATTTAAGAAAGCAAAAAGTGTATTACTTGATTTTTGTGTATCTAGATTTTATGTTTCCTCATAATGATCTACTTAACTGAGTGATTCTAAGGAAATCTGATTGATTAATTCTTTTACATATATCAGTGTTTATTGAGTTTTAATAAAGAAATTATCTTATTCAAGTAATTTATCATTTCATAGCAATAGATGACAAAAGACAAAATGGGAGAAATAAATATTAATAGATGCATTTTAAAATTGAAATTTCTACTGAGTATTATAGATCTGAGACCAAGGCTTTTAATAAGATATTTTTAGTAACATGGGTGAGGTTATTTTCCAAAAATAGCCAAAGTAATAATTGCCATTCCATATTCTCTTCTTATAATGTGACTTTAAGACTCCTTCATCTGGCCCTGGCTGGTAGCACAGTGGATAAGGTGCCCGCCTGCAAACCCAAAGGTCGCAGGTTCGATTCCCCAGCCAGGGCACATAACAGGTTGCAAAGTCAGATCTGTGGCTGGAGGCAGGTGAAAAGCAACCATACATTGATGTCTTTCTCCCTCTCTGCCTCTCTCCTTTCCCCTCTTTCTAGAAATAATTAAATAAAATCTTAAAAAAAAAAAAAAAAAAGACTCCTTTATCTCCTCCAGTCTGGATGTGTGATGGTGTCTATGGTCAAAGTGAATCTATATGATTTATGACCTAGTATGTTATAAACACTTATTCAACTTCTGATGGATTCTCTTGATTATTTGCTCTTGGAACCAGTCTTTCTGCAGTGAGAAAGCACAAACAACTATTGGAAAGGTCTACAAAGAGAAGAGCCAAGGCCTGCTGGACCACAACCCTGCCATGCTCCCTGATCACAGCCAGCACTAACCTGCTAGCCATGTAGATGAACCACTTTGAAAGCCACCCTGTTAATTTTGCAAAGAGCAATGATGAACCATTGCTTTGAAACCTGCCATAGCTGCAGATTCATGAGCAAATGAAATAATTGCTGTTACCTTAAGTTACTAAGTTTTGGGTGGTTTGTTACGTAGAAATGGATGACCGATGCAAGTAACTTCCTGTTAACTTTGTATAAGTTAAGAGTGATCATTGTCCCTTTTCATAATTGTGATCTTATTGGGGATAGTCAGGAAGCTCCAGGTTGAGGCATCTGAAGAAACTTCTTCCCTTTTGCCCCAGCACCTGCCTCATGAGTTTGGCTTCCATTGAGGCAGGTAGGCAGCCAAACCCATGTTTCAATTACAATGTATCAAATGATTTGGCCTGAAAGTGAATTGGCAGAATTAAAAACAATAATTTAGAGTAGATATAATAACATTTTAGCTTTAAAATAATATTAAAACTAGTAAGGAGCTAAACTCATATGTAGAAAGAGAATTTATAGAAATGGTGGGCATACTCATGAAAACATCTTTACCCTGAATGCAAAAAAAAAAAAAAAAAAAAAAAAATACTTGGAGATTTGCTTTACGTGGGAGACAAACACGTAAATTTTTATGGTGTTAAGTTACTGAATATTGGGGTTGTTTATTATACTAGTTAGTACATCTGATTAATACATCATCTGAGTCAAGAATTCTATTCCGTTGACTTTTTCCTCTAAGGTAGCAGTCAGGTAAACATATATACATACATATAAAAACATGTAAATATTTGTATTTATATATTTAAATATACAAAGATATATATACAAGATGTTATTTGAAGGTATGCTTGTAATATTTGAAGCTATGCTTATAATAATACTTAGGAAAATAACAAATTAATTGTAGTTCTTTATATAATTTAGTATTTTTTATCAATTAAGATATCTGTATTAACATATAAACAGACTTGTTATATTATTCATGAAGAATTTTATAGTAAAGATATAATGTTTACTTAAAGTTTAAATATGTGACAATTATTTGATACTATATACATTAAATTGGTCATAAAATGTTAATACTAGGTGTCTCTAGGTAGTATCCTCAGTGGTATGTGAAGCAAATCAGAGTTGACAGGGACCATGTAAATTAGAAATGAGATACAAAAATGCTAAAAATGCCCAGTAGTTCTCTTAGAATATTGTAGACTAAGTTAATTCATAGAATTGCACTTCATAGTTTAATTAATGAAGTTTGTAGTCGTAAAATGCTTCACTCTTTGTTATTACTCTGACATTCACTTGACCTATAAAGGTCAAATAATATTTCAAATCACCTTATGATCAAAGTTATTCCCCTTACTCATTCTTTCCTTCTTGTTCTTCCTTGCCCTTAACTCATTTTGAAATATCCAAGTGGGCATGGTAAACAAAAAGAGTAGAAAGTAACAGAGCTGTGAATTACTTTCCTTCCCTTGGCAATGACAAACTGGTGATCTTTTAAGAATGGTGGCTATGTGAATGACCAGAGGTGTAGGTTTTAGAAATCAGTTCCCTGCCCTTCTGTTCTCCAGCCACCTTCTCTAACCCCTGACAGATTTAGGGGTTTTAATTTAGAAAGCAATACTTTGACCCTTACAGAAGAAGTTCACAATGACAAAATGTCATATGA
The DNA here is from genome assembly GCA_004026585.1 of Noctilio leporinus. Taxonomy (NCBI): domain Eukaryota; kingdom Metazoa; phylum Chordata; class Mammalia; order Chiroptera; family Noctilionidae; genus Noctilio; species Noctilio leporinus. The sequence continues at coordinate 73,326 of PVIW01002679.1, read as the reverse complement.
ATTCTGATGTTCTTTCACTTGAGCTTTGGCTTGATGATGACTTCAGTTTAATTCACTAAAAATATGAGGGCCATTTGGCTGAACTATCAACAACAAAACAAATATTTTTTTTTGTTTCTTGTATTCTTGTATTAGGAATACAGCAATGAATGTAACATATTTATAATCTATGTCTATCCTTTTCAAGAACTATAAAATTAGCAGAAGTCATGACTATATTAATAATTATGAAAATAATGAAATTTATTAACATCAATATAATATTATGGAATTTCAGGGAAAGAAGAGCTCATATATATCATTAGAAATCCAGAAGTATCTCACTTAGTAGGTAGCATTTGAGGTAACCTATGAGTGATAGGTAGGACTTTTGAAAAGTAGAAATAAAGAAGAAGAAATAAGAGAAAAAAAATCTTAGAACTTAGAGACATGGCACCATTTTTTAAAGATTTTCCAAAGAAAATGAAAGATAAGATTGGAAAGATGAGGTTAGGGGAAAATTAATTTATACAGATTGCCTTGTCACTAAAAATGAAACAGTATTTATTGATCTCTGTTGCAGAAGCTGGCTGGATGTTTACCAAACTTGTTTCCTCTTCCTCCCTTACATAGACCTTACCTATATTTACCAGCAAGCATCCTCTGAAATTAGGTGTAACCATGTGAATACATTTTGACAATAATATGTTACCTCCAAAGTTGGCTCATAAAATACTGAATGCAATCTCCATGTTCTTTCCCCTTCCAAATAAACTTTGAATACAGATGTTACTTGATTTTAAGACTTAGAACAAAGTCTTAAAGTAACAAAGTTAAAGTAATTGAGGCAATGTTGTTATTGGTTAAAGCATAAAATGATAAATCAATAGAATAAATAGTCCAGAAATAGATTCCAAAATTGACTTATTTATGACAAAGATGCACAAGCAGTTCAATGGGATGGGGATAGTCTTTTCAAATTGTTATAAATGGCATTAGAACAATTAGATATTCATATTAAAAAATGGGACCTCAACACATACTTTATATCTTTTACAAAAGTTAAGCCAAAGTGGGTGTTAAAACTAAATGTAAAATGTAAAACTATAACATTTCTAAAAGAAACCATAAGTGAAAATTATCATCTTGGGAAATCAGACTTCATATACAAGACACCAGAAGTATATTACATGAAAGAAAAATTGATGATAGATTTTATCAATTTTGTTTTATACTGTAAAAGAACTGTTGAGAGAATGAAGAGATCAACCACAGGACTAAAGAAAATATTTGCAAATCATATTTCTGACAAAGTACTTGTATCCAGAATAAATAAAAATTTCTAAAAATCAAACAATAAAAAAACTCCAAGGAGCACCCTTCTAGTTGCTAGATGGTATACTGTCCAATTCATGAGATTTATGAATCACTTAATAAAGCCAATTAGTACTTCAAATTAAAAAAATCTAAAACTGAGCAAACGATCTCAATAGACACTGCACCATGAAAGATAATTTAATGACACATAAGCATATGAAAATATACTCAACACATTTGGTAATTAGGGAAAAGCAACTTAAAAACACATGAAATACAGGCATAACTAAAAATAATTACAATATCAATAGCAATTCAAGAAATAAAATATTGATTCATGTGTTAATTTAGACATATGCCAAATACATTAAGTAAAAAATGTAAACATCCAAAGGTTACATATTATGTTTTCATTTAGATGAAATTCTAGAAAATGCAGAACTATAGAGATAAGAACATATCAGTGCTAGCTAGAGATTTGGGATTGGGTAAGGGGTTGACTACAAATGGACCACAGAAGGAAAATTGGAGAGGAATGGAAGTGATGTATATTGTGACTATGGTGGCACATACATGACTGTGCATTTATTAAACCTATAGAACTTTATACCATATACAGTAAATTTTACTGTATATAAATTGAAATTTAATAATTTAAAAAACTAAAAATCTTAGGGCATAAAATCCTGTAGCTTCAACTTTACTGGTACTACTAAAGCCTAATATAGTTTCATAATACTCATTCATAAATATTACTAGTTAGTTCCAACCAACAAAATATTCAACCATAATGTGGATTCTTGGGAATACGCACTCTTGATTCCAAGCAGATTTAGGAAATAAGTACACCTAGATATATCATCTTCAACAACAGAAAATCAAAGATAAGAAAAACTCATGAAAGAAGGGAGGAAAAAAGTTAGTTTATCTATATATAAATAAAGAAAAGAATTACATCTGACTCCTCAAAAACTATGCAAGTAAGAAGAAAATGTAATGAAATATTTAAAACATTGAGAGAAAAGAAAAACATCAACTCTGTACTTATGAAATTATCCTAAAAATTTGAAGGAGAAATAAAGGCTTGTCAAATAAAACCAAAGGAATCTGTTGCCAGTAAACTTGCCTTGCAAGAAATGTTAAAAGAAGTTTTCTTAAGTCTGGCAAGTGGCTCAGTGGATAAGGTGCTGGCCTGCGAACCCAGCCAGGGCAACATAACCAGGTTGCAAGCCAGGTCTGTAGCTGGAGGCAGGTGAAAGGCAACCATACATTGATGTCTCTCTCCCTCTCTGCCTCTCTCCCTTCCCCTTTCTCTAAAAATAATAAATAAAATATTTAAAAAAAGAAGTTTCTTTTATAGAGAAGAAAAATAATATGAGTCAGACTCTTGAATCTACATAAAGAACGGGAGAGCATTGAACAAGCAATATGTGAAGGTAAAATAAAAACTTTTATTTTTCTTATTCTTAATTGATCTGAAAAATGAGAGTTTGTTCAAAATAATTATAGGAACAATGTATTTATGTGTGCTTTGTATATGTCTAATATGTATATATGTTTATGTATGCTTATAAATGTAAATTAAATAAAAGCAATGATTAAAGTGATGAGAGGAAGAAACCAGTATTATTTTGATATAAGGTACTCACAATACCAATGAAATGGTATAGTGTTATTTGAAAGTGGAATTGGATTAGATGGAAATATACATTGCAATCTCTAAGAAAACCACTAATAAAAATTTTTAAATATAACTAATATACTAGAAAAGGAGAAACAATAGAATCATATAAAATGCTCAATTAAAACCACAAAAGGCAGAAGAAGAGTGGAAGACAAAACAAGAACAAAGAACAAGAGCAATACAGAAAACAGTAATACATATGGTAGATATTAATCCAACTGTATCAAAAGTTGCCTTGAATGTCAATGATCTGAATGCTTCAATTGAAAAACAAAGGTTGGCCCTGGCCAGGTGACTTAGTTATTTGAAGTACTATTTCATGCATCACAAAGTTGTGTGTTCCACCCCAAGTTAGGCCACACACCTAGGTTGCAGGTGCAACCCCTGGTTGAGGCATATGTGGGAGGTGGCCATGGATGTTTCTCCCTCAGTGTTTCACTTTCTCTCTCTCTCCCTCCCTCCCCCTCTCTCAATAAATATACCCTCAAATGAGGATTAAAATAAAAACAGAGATTGAGATTATTTGTGGATCAAGAAATAAGACCCAATTACATGTCTACAAGAAACCTCTTTATGAAAGCACATATAAATTAAAAGTAAATGGAGAAAATATACCAGGCTAACATGAATTAAAAGAAAGCAGAAAAAGCTATATTATAGTGAATTCAGACAGATTAGACTTCAAAGTAAGGAAAGTAATGAAAGATAAGGAAAAGCATTATTATAAGGATAAGGAGTCAATTTTCCAAAAAGATATAACAGTTTTTACAACAGAGCATTAGACTATGTAAGGCAGATACTGAGAACTGCAGGAGCAAACTATTGTTATAGTTGAAGACTTCAACATGCCTCTTTCTGCCTTCTGGATTGACAGATCCAGAAGGCAGAAAATCAGTACAAACATAATCAAACTCAAATACACCATCAATCAACTGGATATAATTAACATCTGTAGACTAATTCATTCAACAGTAATAAAGTACATGTATGTTTATCAAGCTTACATAGACACATGGAACATTCACCAAGATTCCACATTCTGGGCTATAAAAACACACCTTTACAAATTTAAAAGAATAGAACTCATACTGCATCTGCTCTCAGACCATATGGAATGAAACAAAAAAATCAATAACAGAAAAGAAACTAAAACCCCAAATATGTGGAGATTAAATAACACACCTTTAAATAACACTTGAGTAAATGAAGAAGTCTCAAGAGAAATAGAAAATGTTTTGAACCAAGTGAAAATATAAACAAAAGTTATCAAAATTTGTAGGGTGCTGTGAAATCAGTGCTTATAGGGGAATTTACATATTGAATGCATATATATATATATATATATATATATATATATATATTTAATCTAAAATCAATAATTAAATTTTGACCTCAGAAAACTAGAAAATAAAAGAATGAATTAAATCTAAATTGAGCAGAATAAAAAGAAATAAGTATTAAAGCAGAATCAATGAAAATGAAAATAGAAAATCAATAGAGAAAATCAGTGAAACCAAAAAATTAATGAAATTGATAAGCCTCTAGACAGGCTAACTAAGAAAAAAAGAGAAAAGGCACAAACTATCAGAAATGAAAGATGGGATATTATTAAAGGTCTATAGAAATTAAAAACATAATAAAGAAATAATACTATCATTTCTATGCCCACAAATTTGAGTACCAGATAAAAATGAATCAATTCCTTGAAAGATACAACCTGCCAAAACTCACACTAAAAAAAAATAGATGATCTGAACAGTTCTATATCTGTTAAAGAAATTAAATCCATAATTAATAACCTTCCAAAATGAAAGACACCAGACCTAGATGAGTGCACTGATGGATTCTACCAAAATTTTAAGGAAAAATTATATCAATTCTGTAACCTCTCTTTCAAAGGATAGAGGCAGAGGGAACACTTCCTTATTCATTATTTGAGGCCAGCATTACCCTAATACTAAAAGCATATAAAATTTAACAAGAAAGGAAAAGTATAGACCAATATCTCCCATTAACATAGATGCAATCCTCAACAAAATATTAACCAATCAAGTTTTAAAAAATATAAAATAAATTATACACCATGACTAAATGAGTGTTATCAGATAGGCAAGGTAGTTGAACTTTCAATAATTAGTGATATATCTATCATGTCAATAGTCAAAAAGACAAAAATCAATGATCATATATAAAATGCAGAAAAAGCATTTTATAAAAACCCAAAATTGATTCATGATTAACATTTAGTAAACTGGGAATATAGCAGTACAATCTCAACTTGATAAAAACAGTTGGTGTTAAAATATGTTTTCAGGAAATAATATTACTTGATTCAGGAAAAACACAGTTATCACTTACTATTAAAAATTCTGCATATTCCACATTTTATCTGAGCAAAATAAAAAAATAAACTGACAATCACATATTCTATGATTTCTAGATTTACTATTTTATTCGTGTAGACTAATATTTATAGATATTTTTCATACTCTAATACTGAAGTAGAAAATATCTTAAAAATCCTCTTTTTAAACGTAAAGTCCTGTGTTACTCACCTAACAGATTGAACAAAAAAAAATAAAGAAAGAAAGGCAAAGAAGAAAAATTGACAGGAGTTGGGAGGGAGGAAGAAAAAAGAAACCTAAACTAAAACTTTAATATTCAATTCTAAGTTGAGTTTTGATTTAACATAGTAATGTCTGGACTGAAACTAAAATGCCCATCACAAATATGAATGTCTTTTGTTCCCAATGATTTACAGCATTTTATGGCCTCATAAATGTCATAATGGCCAAATGTTCCATGAAATGTCATAAAGTGTCATGAATTACAGTATCATTTAGATCTACATCTGGAAAACCAAATTTCTGGCTCATGCTCAGGTAACATTATGCTTTTTGGTTTGAAATCGCTGTGTACTGTTACACTAAGTCAGTTAATTTTATTTTATCATTCAAATGTACTATAGTTCTTCCTAACTCATTAGTGTGGAGAGTACATACATAACTGTATTAAGTAGTTCCTAATTATAATGCTGTTACTTCTTCAATTTAAACATTCTTAAAATCTTAACAAAGTTCAGCATGACAATGCTTTACAATTGTTTCTTTCAATATTAGGATTTGTGCTGCTCTGAGACATACTAAGGTGTTTGTGAATTTAACATACCATTCAAATTAAGTAATGAATGCCAACCATATTCCTTGGCTAACCCATTTTCCTATTATCTGGGGCATGCCAAAATATAATTTGATAGTTCATGAGATGTGAGTGAAGAAAAAGGAAAAAGATCATAATGATGCTATCACACAATTGTGCTGCCTATACTTGAATTACTAAACTATTTGCCCAAGTTAGTTTTACTACTTTGTTGTGATCCTGATGGAAATTAAGCTTGTTAACTAAAAAGTACTTTTGAAATGTCTATTTTCAATTTATTTCAACATTTTTAGTATTTGCTTCTCTTTTTTCTTAATCCAAACAAAGAAATAATGCAACTCATGGATTGCATTAATTAATTAATGCACCGATTCATTTATTCAACAAGCCTTAATATATTGCATCCCTTCTGAATTTGGACATGTGGCTTGAGGATGAGATACATACCACAATTGTGTTTTCTGCACAATCCAGCTCAGAAACTAACATGAAATCCTAAATCCATGTCTAAGCGCCTGGTTCTGGGAAGCTAGGACATTTTCTACAAAATACTATCACTCCACAGAGGAATATAAATTGAAACACTTTAAATCAGCATTTTCAAGTCTGTAAACTATTCTTACTCCTTTTTAGTTCTTAGTACATTTTCTCTGCACTTTATCATTGAATAAATTATAGGCAAAATAATTCAATCTGTCCTGCTCTGTAGGAATGCATCTTCATGGAGAGCCAACGTAATTGTACAATGAGCACTTTGCTATCCATGGTTTTCCAGTCTCACTCAGTATACCCCTGCCAGGAAGGGAGAGTAATGAGTAACTGAATATCCTGAATAACGTGCCCTGGGCCTCTGCATCTAATTCTCTCTCCCACTCTTAACTTTCCTCAAGAAAACAACATTTGTTTCTTATTTCTTTCAACACCCAGTTAACTATTCACCACTTGGTTTATCACCAATATCTAGCCTGACATTCAATAAATTAAGTGACAGAACTCCCCAAATAAGCTACATAGAGTTAAAAAAAATATTTACAGAAATGTGGTCTTTGGCAGGATACTTTTGCCTATAGCACTGTGTTTTTCTGAAATAATGATTTATTTCTATGTAGAAAAAAGCTGATATGATTTTTAAATGTTTTCATTAAGGTTAAACAAAAAAAAAAAAAAAAACATAAAATAATGGGGTTTCTCATAGTGGAGGCTTATGTGTTTGGACAATGAATTTTAAGACAAATATAGGTGCTTAGCTTATTATAATGTCCCAAGAGAAAATCCTAAAGCCCCACTCAGCAACAATAGTCAGAATTTATATAAGGCAATTTATATATTCCAAGGGGAGAAATTACTACAATGCTTGGGGCACTTTATAATGTGGAAAAATACAGTGAGAAAGCTTGTCAGCTTAATGTTTAAATAGTACTAAGTATATATATATATATGAAGAATTCCCTTGACTTCAATCTTTATGAAGTGGATCTTAATCACCAAAGAAAAGATTTGGGGGAAAAAAAAACTGTCTATTTAAGGTTTTATAAAGTTCTGAAACTTCCCAACTGTATTCACTTGCCTAAAATCTGCTTGTTATAGCAATGTATAGTATTTTTTTTCCCTAAGGATTTTTTTAAAGTTCAGCATATCAAGAATAATTCTTACATTTAGGAAAACTATGTAAACCTATACCCTGAACTCTCTATCGTTTCTAATTAGTAATTCCAATGGTAAAAACTTCCAGGAAAAAAAAAAATCTGTGGAGACACTTAAGTGCTTGGAGAAAAGGTGTTGGACAAGGACAAATGAGATGACCAAGGCAATGAGGAACATTTACATTATAGGGAGAGTAATATATTACTCAAAGTGTTCATAGTCAATCATGTTTCCCATGTGGTTTGTTAGGTACTAGTATAACTTTTACCCTTGGCATTTAATTTGGTCTCTTAATGCCACATTTTACATAAGTATATTTCTCATAATTTTTAATTGCAAATATATTTATAGTTTTTCTTTGTGAATGACATTATGCTAGACATAGTAGTAAAGGACATGAGATAAAGGATACATGGTCTATTCAAAGAGCTTAAGCAGTCTATAAGGAGAAAGAGCTAAGTACACGTAATAGAAGACAAATGCATAGTAGAGTATGTTAGGGAAATGTTTTGAATGTTAAGTAATTTCATATTTTTATTTTTAAGAGTATGATGAAAATATCAATTATTAATAATAGAAGAATAAATATTAAGGCTTCATCTCCAAAATGTGAGCAACAAATATATGTGCATTTGTTCTAGTCCCTTTTTTTTTTTTTTTTTTTTTTGAAATATCTTTTGTTTTGAAAGAGCAGAGCACAGGGAAAGATTTTCAGACCTATGAAATCATTTTACACCTTTTTGATATGCAAAATGTGACTACCTTCTTTATCTTAATGTTTCTTCTTGAAGTCCATCCTTTCTTAAAAGACCAAATTAACATTTTCAGGTTTACTGTGTGGCTGTGCCCTGTGATATTCAAGACTTATGAAAATTAAATGAAAGTCAAATGGAAGAGATGTTTAGGAAGCTACAGCATCTTAACTTTGAACAAAACACTTTGGTTTGAATTGTATATTATGAACTTTTCTTATTAAATCTCACTCATGAAATAATGTTCTGTCCCACTAGTCCTCCTTTTCATCTGGTTTATTGATTTTGTAGCCCTGCTGATGATTGAGTTTGGGTTGAGGCTGGTTGACTGCCTATGTGGTACAGTGGGCTAACTTGCTATTTGAATAGAGCAGGCTTCTCTAACCTCTGAACTAAATGAAAAAATTATTTTATAGCATAAGAAAAATAAACATGACAAACTAGCCAAAACAGAAACCAGAAAAACACATAGGAGTTGGAGGATAGCATCTAGCTAACTATACATATTGTTATAAGAAAAATCTTTCCATATGTTGATCTTATCCCAAAGCAGAAGAAGAATTTATTGTTTCAGGGAAAATTTACACAGTTTAAAGAAAGATTTTCCTTTCATAATTTGTGCTTGGATAGAGCCAAAGAATTTACCAATTTCATCACTTTGCTAGTTCACTGAACATAAATTCACAGAATATCTGTTACGTAGCAAAGTCCTTGCTATGGGCTGAATAACAGCAATGCAGGGTCTGCTCTCTAAGCTGAAGGAACATATAGATGAGGTTGAATGAAACACAAGTAAAAATAATTAAATACAACATGGAAGCTGTAAATTCTACCTACCCTTCAGAGAAGCTGAATTTTTAAATTTATTTAAAAATTTTCACATCTGCCAACTAATTCCATGAGTGGAACTAAAAATCCTGATACCAAAACAACAAAATTAATGCAAAAAATTAGAGCATTTTCACTATGAGCATATATGTAAGATTCTAAATAAAGTATTAGCAAGTACAGCTTAACGCTATATTAAAAGAAAAACACTTCATGTAGGTTGAAGATTAGTTGATGTCAGGATATCTATTAATGTCATTTGCTGCATTAAAATGTTGAGGAAAAATAAAATAATATCATTTAGTAATAGATACTCAAAGTTATGTTATAAATTTTAGTACTCATTACTGCAAAAGAAAAAACCTTTGTAAACAAAGAATGAGATAATGAGGGCCTTTCAGGAAACTATTGTAAAATTTATCTTCTGGTCCTACATGAAGAGCTTTCTTACTGCAGCCAGGGATAATACCTGCATGTTTATCCTTGCATCTCCTCTTCAATATTGTACTAGATATTTGCTTTAACTTAAACACGGTTGAAAAGTTAACACCTCCCAAAACTGTTGATTTTTAAACCTCTTTCCTTAACATCTATTATATGTCCTTAACCCTTAGATACTTGGATTTACCTAAGCTCCTTTATAGTTATTTATGATTACATTGAAATTTTTACCACTACAGCACCCCCAACCTACCCACCTTACAAATATGAGTTCACAGCCCCAAAGCCTTAATAAATAGTGTGATATTTGGAATGCAATATCCTATTAAAAACTATGTTTCTAGGCTAGCTTATGAAACCTATTAATACTAAAAATGAATTTAATGAAAAAAATAACTAACCTATATTCTATGTAAATGAAATACAGAATTAGTACTGAAATAGCAATATAAATAATATGCATATAATATATGATTAAAATATGTAATAGAAAAATTTCAGTTTTCCTTGGGTGTTTTTCTTAAAGCAAGTAAAATAAGTTTCTAGGCCCTCAGATGAATATTTTAAAAAATTAACTTCTTTGTTTGTTTTATTTTGTTTTATTTTCTTTTTTTTTAATGTATCATTTCACTTCAAAGGTAACCAGCTTTGAAAATTTCAAATTATTAAAAATTATGTTAAAATAAATTTATATTTATTAATTGTAATTCTAGTCTTTTACTGGTTTACAACAGATTTAATTTAATTAAGCAAATGATTAATTTATATAACTGAACAAAAGTTAAAGAACAATAAACAAAGAGAATATACCTGAATCAGATCATTTTATACAATATTGAAGTGAGGCAGATGTTGATAGGGATTATGTGTCTCATCTCTTTGAGAGAGAAGGAACAATGAGTTTGTTTGCTCTCCTGCCAGCCTATTAAACTATTTCAGTGTAAGAGTCTCCCCATGTCCATGGGGGATATGTTCTAAGACTTCATGGATGCCTGAACTTGTGGATAGTACTGAACACTATATATATTACATTTTTTATAATATATATCTATGACAAAGTTTAATGTATAAATTAGATACAGTAAGAAAGTAACAATGACAACTGGTAGTAAAATAGAGCAAGAGCAAAACTAGCACAAACGGGCTCTAGCTGGTGGCACAATAGATAAGGTGTGAACCCAAAAGTCGCTGGCTTGATTCCCCAGTCAGGGAACATTACCAGGTCTCTAGCCATGTCCGTAGCTGGAGGCAGGTGAAAGGCAACAACACATTGATGTCTCTCTCCTTCCCTGCCTCTCTCTCTTATCCTCTCTGTAAAAATAATAAATTAAATCTTTTTAAAAAACTACAGAAATGTTTTTCCTTCTTAAAAATTTCACAGATAGAAGATTCACTTTTATTATAGAATTTTGCAATCTCAGCCTTCTGGGGTTTTTTTCTCTCCTTATTAAGTTGAGGACTTTTACCTTATCATTTAAAGAAACACTTCGTGGACTTTCTTTGGCATCTTGAAATCTCCAGCATCATTACTCTTGCTTTTGGGGGCCATTATTAAATAAAATAGGGGTGACTTGAACATATGCACTGTGATATTGAGACAGTCAATTTGATACCAAGAAGGCTGCTATGTGACTAGTGGGGGGAAGCATCTACAGCGCTGATACACAGGACAAAGGGATGATCTGTGTCCAGGGTGAGATGGAGTGGGATGGTATAATACTTCCTCATGCTACTCAGAAGGGTGTAAAATGTAAAACTTATGGATTATTTACTTCTCAAATTTACTATCTAATATTTTTAGACCCAAGTTAATTGTGGGTAACTGACATTGTGGAAAGTGAATCCAAAGATAAGGGGAGGACCACTGTATAGATTATGCTGAATTATCCAAAGCAGGTGTGAATAGTCTTGAGGTGAACATGGAAATGTAAAAAAAAAAAAAAAAAAAAAAAAGTCATTTAAAACCACAGAACAGTAACCAGATGGGTAATTGTAGCAAATATTTTAGTTCCTCATAACTGAATGGACTAATACCTTCCCTAACAACTTTACTAGAGTTAAAAATGTATGGAATAGTATGCTGTCACTAAATTTTACTGGTATATTAACCATCTTTAGGTTCATTTACCAGAAAACAGTTATTCTCAATACTAATTTGTTAGATTGGTGTAAAATATAATTGAAGCCTACCCATAAGGTATTTAGCCAAATGTTTGAAAAAGAGACATTGAAGAAGATGCAAAGTACAAGAATATATAAGACAATGATGCCTCAGTACCTTCAAAGTGGCACCTTGGGGCTTCACACAGTTCTCCCAGTTGCTATCAATGGCCCAGTTGTATTTCCTGAATTTCATCAATGGTCTAAAATCTCTTCACTTTCAAAAGGTGATTTTAGTTTTGGAAAAAGCCAGAAGTCGCAGGTGTCAAATGTGGGTTGTGGGGGAGCTGAGTCGCCTGGATAATTTGATGTTTTGCCAAAAAACTGCAGGAGACATGATGCATGAATAGGTGTGTTGTCCTGATGAAGCTGCCAATCACCAGTTGCCCATAGCTGCAGCCTTCTGAATCATCTGAATAGTTTCTGCAGAAGAATGTTCAAGCTTAACACAAAATTCGACACAGGTTCATTGCTGTACTCATCCACTTTGAATAGAACAGCCACCCAGTACACATGCTCACTCAATGGTATCTGCCACCCCTGCTGACTAGCACAGTGAAGTTGTCATTGTTCACATGTATGTGCATTCCAGTCTACTCTTTTTGGCTGCCATGTTACACCAATATCGTGCAAACCATTCTTGTTATATTAACTATGGCTGGTCTTTTTCCATACAGACCTTATATGTGATGCGTTTCATCCTTCCTATTGAGTTTTATAGGACTGTCCTTATCCAAAAAGAAACCCCAAAATACTCCAAATCAAACTTCAATAATTCAATCTATACTGCATATCATTTTTGAGTACCTACTATTGATGGTCAACAAAACACACATAGTTTTAGCAATCTTGGAGTGACATTAAATAAGCAAACAAGGATAAATCCATAATTGAAACATGTGAGAAAGTGCAATGAAGGGAAAGAAGAGGATGTAATAATAAAGAATAACAGAGAGAACCACTATGGGGAGGGGTTGTGTTATTCCACTTGGCATTTAACTGCAGTATGAGGGTGAGTAGAAGTTATACATTTAGAGAATGAAAGTATGCATTTCAGGCAGAACGAACAATCTATTAAAATCATCATAGTCATCATCATCAAGTTATATGAAGAAAGAGCTAGTGAAAAAATTCCAAGTTGGCCAGAGAGTATTTGACTGAACAATGGAAGCAGTGATGTGACTTAAGTTTGGGGCCAAATCATTAAGTATTTACATTATTCTAAGTATAATGAGGGCATCAAGGCTGTGATAACATTATAGCAATGCAGACATTATTTTTATTTTTCTGGAGAATCAAATCACTGAATCACAAACTGACTGTCAGTTTTACTTCTGGTTGATCAATCCAGGAAATGGGAGAGGCAACGTACAGGAGCCTGAAGGTATATTAGTTCATATGTCAGAAAACTGGAACTACAAAATCTGTCATTACAAATACCCAAAATGCAATATGTAACAGAAGAAGGTTGTGGTGTTCTAGTTTCAGTCACATTTGGATCTAGGTGCTCAAACAATGACAACAACAAGCTATGTTTTATCTTTTAGCTCTGTTTATATGTATGCAACTTTATTTTTATATAGAGTGACAAAGATGGCTAACAGTACCCCCAGTGTCATATTCTACCAGTTAAGTGACCTCAGTGAGATAGTGCTTCTCAACAATTTCCATAATAAATGGCTCCTTTAAATCCAGGTCACCTATCCATCCTCAAACCAATAGCTCTGGTCTGGGAAATGGAATACCCTCTTTGTCCAGACCTGGCTCACATGCCCAGCCAGAGTAGGCATGGGGTTAAGCTTCTGAATCATCTCAACATGTCTGAGGGTGGAGAAGTTGTTCAATAGGGAAAATCAGGGTGATGCTCTGGGAAGAATTGTATGCTAGGTAGGAGACACATGTGGAAGTGGGAAATTATAGAGGCAATCAGGATATGGAGAGTTACTGAAGGAAGGACCAGAAGAAATTAAAGGATGGCAGATGAACTTCAGTGAGATTTCTAAAAGTGAGCTCAATGATAAAGCTCATATTTCTGCTCCCCCCGCCCCCCGCCAAGATCTACTGAACCCAAACCAGGTGCTCTAGGAGTGTCTTATCAATTTGCATTTTTAAATAAAAATACCATGATTCTTCAGCACTCTAAAGTTTTGAGATCTCTGGATTAAAATTATATCCATGAGAAGGACTGAATATTTTTCAATCATTCAATGCATAGACTTTCTCTGAGCTGTGAATTTATGTGATTTTATGTTGTTTGTTATCTGTAGAAAAAATAACCTGAGCCACAAAATGGACAGCTATTATTCAGCTAATACCGAATTTTTAAAAATTGTTGGTACATCCATTAATGTGTTTGTATGTAGAGAAGTATCAGACAAAATCTACTTAAAATCACTTAGATAGATCTCTTGGTGATTTTGCTTCAACTTCCAAACTCTCAGATTTTCTCCTATTGTAATTTATACTAGATTGAGTTCTTGAAAACAGGTATGAAAACTTGAAAATAAATACCCCTGGTTGCCTTTGAATATGAAAAAAATTACAGGGTTTTGTTTCAACTCTGCATTTCTTATCCTGCTTCGACTGGAGGTAAGTATTTAGCCCTCTCCCTATCAAGTGTGTTGCAAATCCCAGATGTTTTACCGCAAAAACAGCCCTTCAGTTGGGTTATTGTGAAATCTTGAGATTTAGCCACCAGGTGTCAGTAAGACTTGCAAAGCAATAGGTTTTTGCAGAGTCCAGGGATTTTGTTTATTCAGTCCCTGAGAGCAAATTAATAAAATCTTTGTTTATATTCTTTTCTTTCTTTCTTTCTTTTTTTTACAGGGAAACAGATCCATTCCATTGACAGACCAATTGAGCAGACAGAATTTAAATCTTTTTTCTTTTTCACAAGAAGAGTTTGCTTTACCACAGTTTCAGAATATAAACTGGTTTTGAATTTCTAAGAATTTATAATTCGAGATTCATAGTGAATGAGGTAGTCTAGTCTACCCAGAAGAAAAATGATACATTTGAGACTGGAGATAAGGAGGTAGGGTGTATTGCCAATTACATGTAAACTACCATGAAATGTCAATTAACAAGTAAGAAGTAGAAAAATGGGCACTCTGAGACTACTTATTATATTATAAAAAGCAATATACTGTATCTATTTTGAAATTTAAATAAAATGCGGTCTTTTAAAAACTAATCACACTTTTGTATTAACATTCTTACTGATCATTTTCATTGTTGTTATTTTCATTATTGTCTGCTTTCTTCCTCTGCTGTAGTTGCTTATAAGACTTAAATATGAATCCATTTGACCCTATACCAAGCCATGTGAATAACCACTTATTTTTTTTTGTATTTCATATAAACTATGATTTAAAGCTTGACATGAAATTTTTATAGTATATCAATGAATTAAGAATTATTCTATAACTTGTTCTATGTAGAGAAGAGATTTTGTGAAACATATTAACTCTCACTTTTTTAAAGGATTATTCTAATAGTTCACTGTGTTTTGGTGAATTGTTTTAATTCCTATTTCATTCTATGTTTAGGCAGATATTTAAAGACTTGGTGTAGCCAGCCTGTCTAGTTCAAGTTTCAGCAAGGTCACAAAGTCTGTTGACTCATATGACAATTCCTGTGTGGAAAACAAAATTTTACATCATCTTTGAATCAAATCCAATAAAACCAGACCCCAGCTGTCCTAGTATCTGTCGAAAAAAGAAAACTGACCTAGTTTAAATTGGTTCTCAGCATTATTTTATGTAGCATTTAGTTTTGCAAGGCTGCAGGAATGATACAAGTTTTTCTGAAAAACTTTGAAAAATAAAGAAAACACCACAGTGAAAGAGAGACAGCAGATATTAATATTTTGACTGACATCTCTCAAGATTTTATTTTGTTATGTTACTGGTTTTTACAATATTTAGTAAGAAGCAGCAATACAGAATTTCTGTTCTCGGGATTATAAATGGTAAACTACAATGACCAGGTTGTATTTTTTCTATGCCTCAGTCAGAAGTCCCTGACAACTATTATAAAGTATATAGCACCAATATACACACACATACATCTTATTTCCTTCTTCAAATACAACATATTTCTAGAAAATGAAGTAGGAAAGAATGACTGTAAAAAGAGAAGTGTGGGTTAGGTAGAAAGGTTAACACAGTTCTGAATTGCTATAAACTAAGCCCAATATTAAAAGATAGTTACTTACAGTATTTCCCTCCGGCCACAAAAACATCTGGGTTAGCAAGGGGCGGGTAGTGATTGCAGTAATGGTAAGTGAATAGAAATACATAATGGTTTTTGTCTGTGTGCACCTGCTATTTTGCTTCAAGGTTTCACCAGAACTTTGGTGAATAGGCATTCTATTGATATCTGCCAGATTAAAAATAATAGTTCCAGTGCTGTTAAATTGTTCCATATCACCTTTTGTTTTCTTTTGTGTTTCAGTGGGAATGTTGAGGAAGGGTCAGTCAGGCATTACTAATATTCTGCCACTTAGCTCAGGAGGCCCTCATCACCATCACTATGGATGTCCTCATTCTGAGTCATTAGTGGGAATTTTTTCATTTAGGGCTTTTAGTTAAGTCAGCCACATGCATTCTAGTGCCCATGAAAAAGTAGACACTGAAAATATATTTTAAAAAGTCAATAAATTAATTTTTAGGAGATAGCAATCTGTTGCCAAGTATTAATGACACAAAATGAATTACATTTTTCATTTGTCATGTTTCCTCAACTTAGTTGGGGGCATCTGATACAAATAATACAAAGCAGATACTGTTAATACAGAAATGGCAGGGGGCACACATTTAAATGATAAATATTGGACAGAATTGTAACAAAGCAATATTGAACATTTAGATTATAAACAACATAAATACAGTTTTGGGCAATAAACAGTAACAGAATTAATGGAGTTCCATGTTTGGTATGAGTGGGTGAGTGGAACACCATTTTACAAAGGGATAATATTGTCAAGAAGGGAACCATACTTTGATAGTGTGTAGGACAGAAATTGAATTACACATTGAACTTAGGTCATACCCAAACTGTGAAGTTGGAACATGACCTGAGACTATCACTAGATTTATCACTTTTGATGGTTTTCAGATTGCTTAGGCATCCAGAATGCCCTTTTCCACCCTCCATCTGACTGTCTGTCTGCATCCTTTCCTACAGAGCACAGGACTCTGCCATAGTGATCCCTGCATTTATCATGTCCTGATATGTCTATTTCAATGCATTTTTCTTAAACTAGAGCAGAAAACCATGTGGAGATTGCAGCTGGCAGCAAATGTAATACCTCAGCTTATGGTGTAAAGACAATCTTCAAGAGAATATTACTTAGACTGTAGTGTATACAAAAAGAAAATGAATATCGAGTTGAAGACTTTTCCAAAATGATATGTAACTTCCAGAAAGCCCCACAGTATCCTAAAATTTTACACACAGCACACAGGTTACTTGGAGGAGACATTTTACCATGAAAATATTTAGCTATAAAGTATTATTTAAAAAGTAATCAGTTTCTATATTAACATATTCCTTCACCATAAGCACAAGTTTTTTCTATTCTTCTGTGTTTTGGTTCTAAAATGAATCTATGACTTCATAGAATATAATTGTGAGTTATTATTTTTAATTCATTCAGTAAATATTTATTGAGCACTTCTACCTTTAAACAACTTTACTATACTTCCTGGGTGATAACAAAATGTTTAACACAAAAATAAACAGATCCAGGGGCTTACAGGCTAGGACAGAAAATAAGATCACACAAATATTTATAAGGTATAAAGCAGTGAGTTCCCAGAAAAAGGTGTAAATTACCAATTCTCAGTTGGGCCAGAGAGGGTAGTGAAACTTTCTAAAGGTTTTCCTTGTAAAATCTCACATTAAATTCCTTAAGCTATGATGAATTTGAAATCAGTTCAAGACTTAATTGAAGTTAGTACCAGTAGTGAGGCATATGAGTCTACATTTAATTGGCAAAAAGTTACCTGATTGAAAATCTGTCAAACACAGTATGAATGTCTGACTCAATCACCTGAGTGACTGACATGGCTTTCAGTGATAAGTATTGTTATTTAAATAACTGGAAGAAGAACCAACTGTAAGTAAATTAATTAATTGATTAGTTTGCTGGAAATAGACTGTCTCAAATTTTATAGAGTTGGAATCTCTGTTTTTTTTTTTTTCTTTTTCACCAATAACTTTATTAATCTGGATATTTTGAACATGTCAACTATCTCCCTCTATTAGTTTCCAGTGGATAGAGGCCAGGAAAAACTTGCCAAAACTGGAATCTCTGTTTTATAAGGTGTTTTCTATAACTTAATTAAGTTTCTTCAAATATGACAGAAACATAATTTTATTCAAGATATAACAAATCCCTCCTCTTTATCTAAGACTATGCTAAGTTTTGGGAATGTAAGATTTCCCAAAATTTAGCATAGTCTTATATAAAGGGGAGGGATTGGATATTTTTGGAGAGACTATCCAAGGGAAAAACTCAGAGTGAGTAATATTTAAAATATTTATTTCTACATTTATGTATATTATGATCATCTCATGATTTTTTGATCACATAAAATCAAATATATAATTGAACTATGCAACATATGCATATTATATATATCAAAGCATGTATTCATTATTTTGACATTAATTCTTAAATGGACAATTAAGACACTGTTTCTAGTAGCTCAGGATGTAAAAACTAATACACATTTTTTTGCCTTTAGATACTTATGACCTAGTTGAGAATGACAACACATAAACAAGTGGACAAAAGCATTACAGATTATAAAAATATGTATAAAATAGATTGTGAGTAAAGATCTAGAAGTGGTCAATTTTATTTGGGTGAAGAAGGATTAGACAAGTCTTGATAGAAGTGACAAACCTTAAATTCTATGTAGAAAGATGGCCAGATATTCTCTAGCTGATCAGAGCAGCAAAGGTCTTCCCGGAAGAGCAAGCAAATAGGAACGGTAAAGAAGCAAGGCATATACAAGGAGGAGGCACACTGGAATACGCAAACCTGACTTCAAGGGAAAATATAAGCAGTTTGGTAAAGCAATGGCACAAGGTGAGCTGTGTTAGGAGGAAAAAATGGCTGAAGATGGAGAATTCTGAAGGATTCTGTATGCTGTTTTGAAAGACTAGGACTCTAAATGCAAGGTGTTGAGGAACATTGCATGGTTTTAGAGGAGAGGGTTAATAAATTTAAACTTGATTTTAGGAATACCATGTTGGTTTCAGTTGTGGAGGACAGGTGTATAGGAGCACAGATAGAAGCAAGGAGACAATTTTGGAGGATATGTCAGAAGTGTAGGCAAGCCGCATGCAAAAATGATCTGCCTCCCATTTGTTACAAACAGCAACATTTTATTCTTTTTTATGATTGAATAATATCGATGTCTATACCAAATTTTCTTTTTTCATATATTTATTAATGGACAGTTAGGTTGCTTTCATACACACTTTGGCTACTGTAAATATGAGGTCTGTCCTGAAAGTGTAGGTTGCACAAACTCTTGAATCATATTGACCTTGGCTCGATACTTTTGGGACAGACCCCGTAGGCCTTCATCAAACATGGGAGTGCATATATCTTTGAGTTAATCTTTTCATTTATTTCAGATAAATACCCAGAAGTGGAATTGCTGGAACATATGGTAGTTCTACTTTTTATATTTTGAGGAATTTCCATACTTATATTTTGAATCTAAAAATAAATAAAAACCCAAACAAATAAAACTAAGCCTATAGATACAGAGAACAGATTGTTGGTTGTCAGAGGCACAGGCTGAAGGTGGGCAAAATTATTGAAGCATATCAAAAGGTACAGTTATAAAATAAATAATTCCTGGGGATATAATATATAGTATGGCAGCTATAATGAATAATACTATATTGTATATTTAAAAGAGCAAATGTTAAAAGCTTTCACCACAAGAACAACAATTCTGTAAGTATCAATGGTGATAAGGGTCAATTAGACTTACTGTGATGAGCAGCTCATCATTTATACAAATAGTGAATCACATTTTTTACACCTGAAACAATTATAATGTTGAATGTTAATTATACATCAATTAAGAAAAAGCAATCTGCAGAAACAATGAGGAAGTAGTGGCTATCAAGTGTTGTAAGGAGGCTGAAGTGTTGGCATGAATCTATGGTGTATGGCAATGTATTTCACAAATGATTAAAATTTAGAAAGAAGAAACAGGTCTATTTGGGAAGAAAGTAAAGCATATCAATGAAATCAGGGTAATTAGGTGAATTTGACCTTTTAATATTGAGAATCTTGACTTTTCTCATATCCTTATATAAATGAAGGTTTTGAAATGCTAAGTTTAGTGCACATAATACCTAACTGACCATTTATACCTTTTTTCTCACTGACCCATTGTGGACAATTCCAGTATTTTATGTTAAAATTCTAGCTGCTACTTGAAGGTTATATATGTAATCATATCTTAACATCTAGAAACCTTATTTCCTTCTTAATCTGTAGCATACTACACTAATGAATACTTTGTGTCAGTTGGAAGACAAGATTTTGACTTTAACACACTTCTTTTAAATATGCATTGGCCTGATAAAAGGCTTCATTATTTCAGCTGGGGAATTGGCTATGTTATGTTCTGAATTGTGTTCTTCATCTGATATACCATTAATAATAAACCAAAGCCACGACAACAACAACAACCACCCAACCTTATAAGGGATGACAGTAAAATCTTTGGGGGTGCAATTATGTTTATGAAATATAATAGTAGGCTGTTCTTTATAATACTTTTTTTTTTTTTTTTCAATGTATGGTTGCGTTTCACCTGCCTCCAGCCACAGACCTGACTGGAGACCTGGTTTGCAACCTGGTTATGTGCCCTGGTTGGGGAATCGAACCTGTGACCTTTGGGTTCGCAGGCCGGCACCTTATCCACTGTGCTACCAGCCAGGGCAATACTTTTAAATTAACAAAATTTCATCTTAACCCACAAACTAAGTGAATGGTATTGACCAATGGGAATTGTGTCAGTAAATGGAATAAATTTTAAACTTGTGTGTATGCACAATTGGCTATGGCATTTACGAAAGGTATTTTGGCTCTGGACCTGTTAAAAGATGGAGCAAGGGATAGTAGCATGTGGAGTTAGTGTCAGTTTTCTTTAGCTGTCACTTTAATGTTAGAGAAAGAATTATTTTCAGGTAAAGAAAAGTGTTTTTAAGTCTCCCTGTCTCTCTCTAATTTTACTATTCTCTCCTGTGGTTTGCCTTTCTGATGATGCTGGTCTTTTTTCAGACATCCGTACCATAAATAAAATCAATCAACTCTTTCAATTATTTTGCTCATTCAACAAGCATTGATTGAACCAGTGAGTAAATGTGGAAAAGCAAACATAAATTATACAAACTTCATACTGGCCATTGCTACTTGACTACTAGATTGATTTATTTTCTCCTTAAGCAGAAAAATGTAATTATACCAATAGTATCTCGAATTGTCATGAGTGTATATTCCCCTATCTATAAAATAGGAAAAATAATCATGCTCATCTCTTAGGATGGTTGTGAGGATTAAATGAGCTCAGATGTTTAATCAGTAGGACAGTACACTAAATCTTTGTTAGTGTATTTTGTGGATAATATGGCAAGAATACATACATTAATCACTCAGCTAGACCTTCAATCATCCTTCCAGGGGATCTCTGAGTTGGCAGAGACATGAATCTCCATAATCACCACTTCACAGAGAGAAGCAGATGTACAGATCCGACTCTAGAAAGCAGCCTGGGGCCCTGGCTGGTGGCTCAGCGGATAAGGCGCCAGCCTGTGGACCCAAAGGTCGCTGGTTTGATTCCCAACCAGGGCACAGAACCAGGTTGCAAGCCAGGTCTCCAGCCAGGTCTGTAGCTGGAGACAGGTAAAAGGCAACCATACATTGATGTCTTTCTCCCTCTTTTCCTCCCTCCTTGTCCTTCTCTCTAAAAATAATGAAAAAAATACTAAAAAGAAAGAAAGAAAGAAAGCAACCTGGGCCCTGGTTTTTTATAGAGAAAACAGGATATGGAGACAATGATACTCACCTTGAGAACTTAAGCCAAAATGAGGATGCCGAAGGGGCTGAGTCACCCATACTCTATTTCTTCTTTCAGGTAAAGAGATCAAAGTCTTCATACTTTGTTTCTCTCCTGAGAAATAGAAATCCCCATCTTTCTGTGGAACCTAGAGGAACAAGAGTCATGTGGTGCCCTCACCCCCACCTCCCTACTTACCCTGACCTGTCAGGCACTGCATTAATCCAGCCCTATTATTCTTCCTTATCCTATCAATACCCCTTTCTTCACCCACTGTATGAGCAACTGACCTTTCTGTACCTGTAGGAAACTTGGGGCTTTCTTGCCTCACAGATCTCACCTATGCTCTCTTTTCTGACTAAGTATGTTTCTCACATCTTTTCACACTGTCATTTGACTCAACTTCCCATGTTCCTCCTCAGGCAGCACTCTGCAGGAGCATCTCAGCCCTCACTTGAAGTCATCCAGCACATAACTCTGCCCGAATTTCTTTATTTTACTTCTTCTTGTTGTTGAAATGTAAGCTCTATAAATGCTACACTCTTTGCTATCTAGTTTTCTGCAGTACTGACAACACCTAAATAGTCCCTGGTAATAAATATTTCATGAATGAATGAATAAGTGAGACAGATGCAAGGATATAATTGCTAACCTTAAGTACATGTTTACAAAGAAGTAGAAAAATGATTTTAGCTATTTTGAACTCTAAAGGTATTCAAACTAAATACACTAAAACAAGGTCACATACAAAGTTAATTATTTGTCCTAACAGTGATCTAATGTTTTATCTTACTCTTCACATGTGGAACATTTTAATAAGTGATAAGTAAATCAAATTAATAATCTTATTCAGGAGCTTAGAAACAATAATTTATCATTTCATAAAACCAGTTCATATATTAACCAGGAGGCAGAATGTAATGATTAGCTATTAATCATATGCTGATTGATTTAAAAATAACTAGTTAATTGATTTAATTATTTTAATCTGGGATATCTGTTGGAGCACTACACTCTGCATGCCTAACATTGGACTGCCAATAAAAATCATGTTTCCAGTATCATGGAACAGTCTCACAATGTGCCATTACATAAAATGAGTAGTATACACATTCTATATACTCTGTGAACTCAATCTTTTTAGAAGTAAATATTCTTTAGAAACATAAGCAACTATTAACATGATTATTTCTTGGGGGCGTTTGGATTGTGGCTGATTTTAGTTTCACTTACTCTGTTTTATGCTTCAAATCATTTTTAATTTGGGAATTTTGTAATGAAATTACAAGAAGTTGATTTATGTTGTGGACACCTTAAGTGTTGAACATGAGCGAATAATTGAGACTAATGTGGATTTAAGTATTACAGTCTTTTTCAAATGAAAAAGGTACAGGAACCAGCTGCATTCATTCAACCTCCAGGACAAATGGACTATAATCTCATGGATGCATTTCAAGTAGTAGGTGATGCCTGCATAAAACAGACTCTGCCTGTAGGAGCAGGAGAGCAGTTGCCCTGCACCAGCCACTTCACAGAATAGAAAGAGCACTTACAGGGAGAGACTACCGAGGGTATGATCACATTCAGGCTGAACTCAGCGCTGAGGTAAGAAAGGAAGTTGGCTGGGACCCCATGATGCGTTACTGCGCGTCACTGCTTGCTGTAGCTGCTTGTAGGCACATTTTTTGGAGCATGTGCAGGCTAAGTTCCCACAATTTGATGGATAACTTTTTTTTTTTAAACATTTATCCATTCCAGAAACTTAGTCCTACACATGAATTCAAAATTACTTCTGAGCCTTCGTATTTGTTAATTCATTTTATAACATGTATCAAAGAAAGAAAAAAAAAAAAAAAAACACTTCTTTTTTATAGCTCGTTCATTTATACATTTCTTTTCCTGCTCTGCCCCTTCTCTATTAACACAAAAACTCCTTCCATTTTATGTAGCTGTGAAAATCAGCAGGGTTCTGCTTAATCAGTGTTGTCTAAGTTCACTGCCTGAGGGCTAGGTCATTAGTAATAAAGGTCATTAGTTGATGATTTTAACTTACAGGGACTGTCAAATGATCCCCTCATTTCATCTCCCCACGATATGAAACAGGCCCAAGCTTGTAGTATTTGGTAATATTATTTTCCTGTTGTGGGAGAGGTAAAAAGCTACCACTCTAGGAAACAAAAGCTTTTCAAACTAATGAATGCTTCCCAGTGTGATTGAGGGAATAGGGGAGTGTATAAAGGCACTCAAAGCCAAAATGAGGGAAAACATGTAAGGACTTGGTATGTGTGCATCCCAGGTTTCTTCAAGGAGTGGAATTAAATGCAAAAGGAACGATCCCATCGAGCTGTAGACAGCCTGGGGTTGCCCACCCTTGGTACCTTCCACTGTCTGATTTTCCAGCCTTTTAATTAATTGAAAAGACACTTTGTAGTAAAAAGCTCTGTTTGAGTCATTTTGAAATCACAGTCCTCAGGTTTTCTTGCCGCAAATATCTCTTAGAGATCACTGAGCTTATTAAACAGACCAGTGTTCAGAAGCTTCTGATGTTAGAACAGGCATAATCTAGGCACCTTGGTATGGGAAAAATAGCAGTCTATTCCCCATGCTCCCAACAAGCGGTTGCATGCTTGTCTCCCTCCCTCGGCCTGATCTTTGGAACCTCACTGCTATGTACACAGAAGACACCTGGTAAATATCTGCAATGACAGATCATAGTCATGTGATGATCACTTGCCTTAGAACAGACTAATTCCTGTTCTTCAGTGTTCTTCATGTTTCCTCCATGAAGTCAAAGGGAAAATGGAAACCTGTAAAGTATCATAAGTCTTGGAAAGGAGGGAAAATAATGCTATTTGAGTGGAATTTAAGTAACCCTTAGGGAGATGAAGCATTTATAAAGTATGGACACCTAAGAACATTTTCACAATTCATTCTCAAATGTTGAAAGTAAGATTAATGAATGTAATTATAGCTTTGTTTCTCTAGTCTTCCAATATTACCTTCAACATTATGTTATGCAAGATAATAATTGTTCTAAGAATGTTATTTTCAGTGAAAAGTCTTTGTTTTCACAGTAATTTTTTCAGGATAGAAACATTACCTGTTTTATGTTTTAAATTTCTTTAAGACAAGCAATGGGTGAACCAGTTAAAACAGCAAATTTACTGGGTATAAAGATCAACCTAATAAAAAGCATCATTGGTTTTATCATAGATGACCACCTTTAATTAACTGCTGATGGCTTATCTCAGCCTAATTAGTGGCCCCCAGAAACCTGCCTTTATTTTGTGTCATCAGCTCATCTTCAAGCAGTCAGAGTCCCAAAGTCACCTGCTTGTTGATACACACCAGTTTTTAATAAAGTGGATTTATGGAAAAGAAAAATACCATGTTGAGTGTCTGTGTGCCAGTTTTCTTGCTTTATTTCTTTTAATCCAAAAAATAATTTTATCCTATGGGATATGCATTTTTATTTCCATTTTACAAATACAGTGAGACTAGAAAAGCTGAGGTTTCCTCAGTGTCCTAAATTGGGCTAGGATGGGAGACATATTTCAAATCCACATTTGATGGACTCTAAAGCTCATGCTCTTTCTTATCTTCCATATTAGTGAAAGGAGCTTTAAAAAGATGCCTATTGCATTAATTTTCCCCTACTCCATTCAGAAATTTACACTATCCATTTACTTTTCCAACTATTCATATACTATGCTCTTAATTCTAGAAATTAAATATGTATTAGTAGAATAAGTAAATAGTTTTACCTTTGTCCTATTTTAGTTTTTCAAATTTATTTATTTATTTATTTATTTTGCTTTGCACTATTTTTTCCTTTCCCCTTTTCATCCTTTTCCTTTACAAAAGCAGTTGCCCAGAAAGAGGAAAAGAGGCAAAAAAAAAAAAAAAAAAAAAAAAAATCACAGTGGCCCAAGTGAAGAAAGTACTTCAGGTAACCCCTATATAACACAGTTGTTAGGTTCCTAAAAGATGCCATGTTATGGGGAGTGGTTAGGTGGGGAAGAGGACAGAGGGGAGCAAAAAGGGGATGGATGTACTACAACAACAATAAAATTAAATAAAAAAAAAAAGATGCCATGTTATGTAAGTCTGTGTTATACAAAACAGAGCACTACTACAAAAAGGGGGTTAGGTTCCAAAAAGTTTTTAAACATATTATATATTTTAAATTAAAAGAAATATCTTTATTAAAGTAATTTTCAACAAAAGTATAACATATTAATATGTAATAAATGTTTTCTTTGTCATTTCTACTAAGCACCATTAACCAAAGGTGTTCTTTTCGACAAGTTATTTTCCTCCTCTGAACTTTCTCCAGCATTATCTTGACTTCTGTCCTGACTTTTTGCAAAATATATGTTATTTTAGATTGCCTGCTTTGAGCTCAGAGATCTTTATAAATGTCTTTAATTTCAAATAAAATATCTTTGATCTTAAAAGCTCTTATTACACTCCGTGTTGTTTGGAGATTTCTTTAATTCTCAACCATATTAGAGTGAAACTTTCTAGGGTGCCATGTTGTACAAAGGTTTCCCCCAGTTCTTGAACTGTGTTAGAGCAAAACCGTGCTATAGAAGTGCCATGTATGCGGGAGTTACCTGTATATGGGATGCAGGAAGTAATTCTGGGAGATTAACTAACAGGATGGTACAGTGTCCAGGCCAATGGTCATTCATAGATGTTATCATTAATTCAACTCATGTTGAGTTCCAGTATTGCCTCCCATGGTGCTGATCACAGACCTTCACATCTTGAAACATAAAAGTCAATCTTTCAAGATTTAAATATCAACAAGGTATCACAAAGAGTGTGATATTGCCAAGGTGCTGAGGGGAGATGCTGGTGGGACCCCTAACCAAATTGGTTGCCAAAGGTGTCCCCACAAAGAGCTGAAGCTTTAAATGAGTCCCTGAGTCTCAAAAGAAGCATTGGTGTCCAGGGTCCACAATGTAAAGAGGAAGATTTATTTGTGGTTCTAGCCTAAAAAAATTGGCAGCAGCTAAAGATTACAATTTGTGAAAATAAAGGTCTAGAGAAGAAAATGTGCTTTAAACATAATGCCCTTGGGTTTTGTATGCTTCTTCAGTCTTGGAGTAACAAGGCTGAAACAAGTATCACTCTGCTAACTGCCACTAATCAGTGTCAGGGCACACTCTTAAGCTATGGATTATGTTTTACATTCATAAACAGAACAAAACAGCTCTATTTGTCTGCATTTACCTAGTTCTTTAAATTGACTTCATTCTTGCAAATATCTTGCTAAGATGTTGAACATTTAAAAATTAATTATAGGGCAGTTAAATATTACTTTTCCATTGAACTGAAGGCAAGAAAACTGTGAAATAGGTAGCTTTATTTTTAAAAAGATCTTAGTAAGCAAATTACCTGATACAAGTTTAAAATTAGAAATTTTTCTCTAAGTAAAATTTGTAACTGTGGAAGTACCATTATTTATGACATGATGTTTAAAATTTTATGAACAACAAACTTTTCAAAAGAAGGTAAATCAAATTTATTTTCTTCATATGTCTGAGAACAACTGAAGTTTGGAAAGCACTCAATAGTTTAAAAATACATTATGCTACAGTCACTCTTCTGAAATTGCATTTTTATGGGTTTACTGAAAAAAACTGAAGACAGAACTGACCTTGGTGTAGGTTTTGTTCTTGAAGGTGATTTGGGAATAAAGCATTAAGAGATAACCTAACTTAAAGCCTAGAATTAATAAAATGTGGCTATTTATAAGAAAAAATTCAGTGTTAATACCCAATTTTCCCCTCCAATATTAATGGATACTGAAAATGTACATTCTATAAGCAGAGCAGATACAGTTTCTAGATTTCTGTACTATTTTTGTTCTTTTTTCTTTTCCTTCCCTTCCCTCTGTTGTGGTCTCTTTCTCCACCAGCCCCCTCCTCCGTCTTCAATTTCAAACTAAAATCTGTCTGCTAGATGTATGTTGGTAGGGTTTTAAGAAATTTTTGGTTGCATCTATTTAGCCTCTCATTCTTTCACTTTGACTAAAAATTTTAATAACCAATAAACCTTGCATGCAAAATTACTTACTCATAATAAATTTACAATGGAAAAGTTGGCATTTTCACTTTATGCTCCAGAGAAAGATCAAATTTACCTCAAAATAACCTTGTATAGATGAGACATTCTGAGCAAACCAACCAATGATTTTGGATTCTGATTCAGTTCTATCTTAAGACCACAGATGCCACATATCCTAGAGTACTGTTTAGCTGAAGGCAAGAAAAATATGAAATATATAGATTGCTTTATCAAAAAAAAAAAAAAATAAGATTCCAATAAGCAAAGGGATGTAGTCTGAGGTGATCAAGTCCTCAGCAGGAGGATGCCATTAATGGAAGAAGTCCTCAATAGTGTCTGAAGTGGCAGCAGCAAGCAGGAGGATCGGAGCAAGAAAGAAATGAAGCAACCAATCTGAAAATGTTTAGTATGTATGAGGTGCTAATTGGTACTAATGTTGGGGAACAAAAGTGACCCAAGAAATGCTATCAAAAAATGTCATAAAGGCCCTGGCTGGTGGCACAGTAGATAAGGCACCAGCCTGCCAACCCAAAGGTCGCTGGTTTGATTTCCAGCCAGGGCGCGTATCCAGGTTGCAACCCAGGTCTCCAGCCACGTCAGTAGCTAGAGGCAAATGAAAGGCAACCGTACTTTAATGTTTCTCTCCCTCTCTGCCTCTCTCCCTTCCCCTTTCTCTAAAAATAATAAATAAAATCTTCAAAAAAGTGTCATAAAGGATGTTCTGATTATTGCTTACCTAATAAAATATTCCCCACCTATGTTAAAGCTATTCCATACTTTTTTTTTTTCCTAACCAAAACATTTGGAATCATCCTTGATACTCAGAAAACCCTGTTAAATTCTTCTTTCAAATTAATTTAGAATCTTATCACCTCTTGCAATGTCTGCTGCTACAATTTTGATACCAGTCATCAAAGTGAATGAGACAACTCCATTAGCAATGTCATAGAAAGATCAATATGGTATATTAAGTGGAAAAATCAAGTTGTGAGTTATTTTTTATTTTGCACTACCATCTGTTTGTTTCATAATTTCTTAATATACATATTCATTTATTATATTTACATTGCCTTTGATTTGATTGTGTAGATAACAGTTAAGAAAGAACACATGGGAAGGCTGACAGAAAAACTGGTTGGGGTAAAGAATTTTTTGGGGAAGAAGTGGAGAGAGATTTTTCTTTTGATTGTATAACTTCTGGTACCTTCTAAATTTTATACCAAGTGATGATATCACAATTTTTTAAAAATAGCCTTGGCTGGTGTGGCTTATTGGATTGAGCACCAGACTGTGAACCAGGGGTTCACCAGTTTGATTCCCAGTCAGGGCACAATGGCTGCGTTACAACCAGGTCCCTGGTTGGGAGCATAGAGGCAACCAATCAATGTTTCTCTTTCACACAGATGTTTCTCTCCCTTTCTTTTTCCCTCTTTCCCCCTTTCTCTAAAAATAAATAAAATCTTTAAAATAAATAAATAAAATAAAATTTTAGAAGACTATAACTATCTAAGAACACGTTTTATTTTTTTCTCAAGGGTTACTTAAACTAGGTATACGGTAATTTAGAAAGATAAATATCTTCAAATATAGTTTCATTTTTTCACAATAAAGTAGGAAAATCAAATTAATGTTATGTGGTGTAGATAAAATTAGACAACGATCATTTTATAGCATTATCTATGTAGAAAATACTATAATTAGAAAGGCTGGTGGCTCAGTGGATTGGTGCCGGCCTGCAAACCCATAGGCTGGATGCGGGTGAAAGCAACCATACACTGATGTCTCTCTCCCTCTCTGCCTCTCTCCCTTCCCCTCTCTTTGGAAATAATAAATAAATTCTTTTAAAAAAAAAAGTGGAGAGAAAAATAGGTCATTATGTGGTTTCTTATGTAGTAAAATTTACATAAAATTAAGCAAATTAAATATATGTTTTATGTACTTAAAATCATGAAGTCCATTAAATAAATAAAGGACCAATGATCTTTCAGAGAAAATGACAGAAATCATATCTTTGGAGGCAAACAACATAAATGGACAATTACTTGAGATATGTTTAAGGGAGTAATTGGCCATCAGCAGGTAAAATACATGACTTTAGAGAATGGTTTCTTTTTGCTTCCTTAAGGATCCAGTACTATGATTACCAATAGTTATTAACTCTAAAACAGTGGAGAAGTTGGATAGAAACAACCATACTTAAAACACTGTATAATTAAAGTGAATGAAACTGGGGGCATAAAATGGGCTACTCTAGCAGAGCTATTAATTATTGCATTAGAGCTCATAAATCACAGGTACTTATTGCCTTTGCTGACTTCGGTCAAGCTGGATCTTTCTACTAAAGTAGCCTAATGATCTAAATGTCTCAGCTGATTGATACCAAAGGCAAGGAGATCGTGAGATGCTCCTCAAGGAAAATGTATGATCCAGGAGGCATATGCTTTTCTCCATTAGTCTAACAAGTCAAAATATCATTTACTTTATTTCTGAAAGTGTTTTTTTATGTAACTGATGCAGCTCATCCTTTATCTCAGTTCAAGAAACATCATACACTAGCATTTTATCATAGTTTTAGGAAGTGAAAGAGGAAGCCTTTCAGGGGTGATTTACTGACATTTCTGAAAGTAAAATCATGGTTTCAGAATTGTTAAAATGATGAGTAAAGGTTTGAATGTATATCATGTGGACTGAAATGAAGGTTTTCTGTTGCTATTTTAACTGCACAGAATACAATGAATGCTTACAGAATTCACATAAAACATTCTGAAATTTCTAAGAGATAGAAAGTATAATTAATTCTACCATTAGTCATCAAAGGGAGACAATGAAAAGGAGTAAAGTACCAATAAATACTCATACCACCAGGTACTTTATGATTATCTAAATTGCATATAAATGAGGACCATTGTATCATGCTATAGGTTATCTGCATGAGAAAAATTAAGTATCTAGATGTTACAGCATCTAATCTCTGGGTTCTGGGTTATATAGAGAAGAACCAAGTCATTGTGAGTTTAATTTGACAGATGTCTTTTTTATATTTTAATGACATAGATAATAGGTACCAGGGTATCTTTCTGGTCAGAAAAAAGTTTTAGGATAGACATAATTTAAAGTGAAGTAGAGAGGATCGAGTAGTTACATTGTGAATTTAGAAGATAAAAAGAACATTAATATACTTTGTTATAGTAATGCATAAACATAATTAATGGATAACAATGAAAATAGTAGCAGCTGTAGTTTACTATACAAATCAGAGCATCTGGAATTAGATTTAAAAATAATACATATATTA
Organism: Noctilio leporinus; assembly: GCA_004026585.1. Taxonomy (NCBI): domain Eukaryota; kingdom Metazoa; phylum Chordata; class Mammalia; order Chiroptera; family Noctilionidae; genus Noctilio; species Noctilio leporinus. The sequence goes on along the minus strand of PVIW01002679.1, from coordinate 41,895 downwards.
TTTTCTTGCTTGGAAATTGAGCAAATCATTGAACACCTCTGAACCTTTATTTACTTATTAGAAAATTAGGAATAATAATTCCTAAATCATAGGGATATCATGGATATTAAATTCAATAATGGGTAGCACTTGGCATAAAATAAATGCTTGATGAATTATAGCCATTGTTCTCTGCAAATTTTGCTATGCTAAGCATTGATTGCAAATGTAACTTAATGCATTTTGTTTCTTTTGACAGTGACCTAACAATGACTCAATATTGGCCTGGTAATGTGTAAGTATGGGATAGGCTTGTCTTGAGGAGTGTGAAAGAGGCAAATCTGGCTCTGGCTTGACAGTGAGGTCAGCCTACTTTTTCTTATGATTTCTGCAGGGTTTTGCAATGCCACCTGGAAGATGTACCCACCAGCCCCCTACAGCCTGTTCAGTGCGCCTTCCCGGTGGTGCCGCGCATGGTCAGAGAAGGGTCTCTGGTCAGCACTCTGGCTGCGCCTCCCACATCTGCCACTTTCCGTCTTTGAGCAAATGACTTTCTGTAGCTTAGTTTCATTACTCTAAAATGAGGGTAATAATGACATTGGACTAAAAGTTTTATTTGAAGATTAAAGGAATTGATACATGTGAAAATAACCTAGATAGGGATTATCACATAAAAAAGCTGTTAATGATAGCTGTCTATCATTCTTCGAGACTGCTTAGGCTTCTAATGTTCCTCAATTATTTAAAAGTGAGAATCTAAAGGAATCACATACTTTCCTAAAACCTATGTTCAGGATCTTAGGAAGCGACATTTGTATGATTCAGGAATGATTTTGATTCTTAATAAAATTAAGCACGTCTCATTTTAAAATTTGTTGACAGTGTTACCTAAACTTGATTATGGCTAAACATTCAATTTGGCTTACAGTTTTTTTGTTTTGTGTTTTTTAGAAGCCTTCAAACATTTTATTTTATTTTATTTTTTCAATGTATGGTTGCGTTTCACCTGCCTCCAGCCACAGACCTGACTGGAGACCTGGTTTGCAACCTGGTAATGTGCCCTGGCTGGGGAATTGAACCTGCAACCTTTGGGTTCGCAGGCCGGCACCTTATCCACTGTGCTACCAGCCAGGGCCTATTTGGCTTACAGTTTTATAGGCTTGCTTTCCACCAATCTATTGACCTCATTTTGCACTCACTACTCTCCATTTGCAAAAGAGATGATGTACTAAATTCCAATTTCTTTTAATAAGATGAATATATAGACACACCCTTGCATACTTTATGTATAGAAAAAGTTTACCATTTAGATATAACAATTAAGATATAATAGTTACAATGTTATTGTTCCGGAGTCCATGTGCCCAATGCTTTGAAAGGCCAAAATTCAGAGTTTCTAGTAAAGAAAGGTTTACTGATCAAGAAAGCACCAACCAAGAAGATGGGAGCCCTGGTGGTACGTCAAATCTGTCTTAAGAAAGAACCAATGACCCTCTCTGGTTCCCTGTCTTTGAATGAGTACAGTTAAATCTGTAGGTACCAGATTTAAAATGCCCCAGTACTGCTATGGTTACAACTGGATAATAAAAGCAGATATTTTCCTACAGGTAGTAACACAATAAGGGGCACATACGAAACCTGACAAGCTCAGGGAAGACCTGCCTGGCAGTTTTATAACTCAGGACCTAAAACAACCATATAGGATGGTCTGAAATTAAAACACCCTAACTAAAAGCAGGTCATGGCAGGTACCCATGTGTTGGTCAGTATCTTCCTTGACAAAGGCCAATCTTTACTTTAACTGAAGCTATTGTCCTTTGCATCTGTGATAACAAACCTTTGGAATGTCAGAATAATCCCATTTTTGCCCAAACACCTCAGGACACAATCTCTGAGAGCACAAGACCACAACAGAATATAGTTATTTTGGTTCTCAAATGCCCTCTCTATGTGTTGTAAATGCTAATTGTTAACTATCCTACACCTACCAAAAGAAGTGCTTGTCTCTTCCTATTACTCTTTATCCAATTTCAAAGATTTTGCTGCTTTGCTTTCTCCTACATCCCTAATCTATCCACCTTACACCTTTTCTTTGATTGTAATGTGTAAAATAAACTGCAAAATTGCCATTCTCCAGAGTATTTTCTCAGTTCCTTTAGATTTTGATTCCTAGGAGTTGTCATCAATTTGGCTCAAATAAGCTCATAAAAATTCCCTACAGGTTTGGCCATTTCTTACAGTGACAATACTTAAAACCAACAAAAGAAAATACAGTTTTTAAGAAAAGGTTTATTAAAAATTATATATGGTCATTCTATGCTCCTATCCTATCACATTAAACTGCTGTGCTATTTTCTCAAATGTTGGTGCACCACATTGTAAACCCAGCTTTAATCACCCTTCATAAAGTAAACAAAATACTACCTTAGACTGTGGAACCCTGTCTAGCAATGTATATTTTCTGAATCCTATCTCATCGTAGGTAAGAATTCACTCCTCTTTCTGTCTCTTAGAATAAGAACAGTGGTATTTCAAAAATAAAATACTACTATCTTAAACATTCTGAAGCCACCCTTAGCTACTTTTATACCGGTCAATGTACAGTTCACATTCTAGCTTAGTAAAAGAAAATGATTGTCTTTTCCATTCTCACATAATTCACCATGAGCAAGAAAGTTGTCTTCAGCACATCTGGTTGTAAGACAGACAATGAGATGTTTATAACAATATAATGTTGCATAATGAAGCATTTCAGGTATATGAGAAGTGAATCTCCAAAGAGATTAGAGCTGTAATTTGTATTTGATTCTGAAGGTGAACACCTGTAATTGTAATTTTTCCCTGTGGTAGTTATCTTTATAAAATTAAAGTGATTTAGATTTATAGTCAAGAATTAATCCACATTAAATTTGAATGCAAAGGCAATTTCAAGTAAGTAGAAATTCTTTTCTCCTGTTAAAAAAGAAAAGTATAGTAAGGGCAAGAGACTGCCTTTACAAATGAAAGTTAAAGGCTAGAAAAGTGAAGGTCCATTTCTTCAGCTAATAACTTTCTCTTTGAACATGAAAATGCTTATAAATAATGGAGACAAGTATGAGAGGTTATTTATCATTAACATCTTATTATGTCTTTGTTAAATGATTTCTTCTGAACACCTAAGATGATATAGGAGAACATACTCATGAAATATATCCATTGTTTTTTTACAAGAAACTGTCTCGGGACTACAAGGCAGGCAGAACAAGCTCAGTGACCCAAAGTAACCACACAGTGTAATTTGATCAAAATTCCTAACAAGGCAGTGACGGTGGTAGTCACATCCCAGGCCTACAGTTTCCTTAGCCAAAGATTAATCTTTAAGCAATCTTTCCATTGCTTTTAGGTGTCTAGGATAGCGTACCTTCTGAAGTGCTAGCATAACCTTCTTTTCCAGACCCCTCAGGGGCATAACTACACAATGGCTTGGGAACTCCTCATTAGTACAAACACCTTCTCTATTTTACTGTAAATTGTTAATGTTAACCATCCTGCACCTGCCAATGTAAAAGAAGTATATATCTCTTCATTTTACTTTATATTCAGTCCTAGAGATTTTCCTGATTTGCATTTTCCTGCTTCCTAATCTACCACCAATGGATTTTACATAATCTTCCTTATGCTTTCTCCTTTGATTTTAAATGCATAAAAAGAACTGCAAAAATGCTATTTTCTGGAACATTTTTTTTTCAATCCATTGACCTCTTGCTTTCAGGTTAGCCCTTAGTTTCCGGTTCAAATAAAAATTTTCTAACAGTGTAGACTTTCTTTTATCAACAGTAGTAGTATGACTACCACATCAGAGCTAGCATGTAGAAAAAGTAGAGTGAGAAGTCATATTTTTATCATAATTAAGTTAATTAGTAAGTAAGGATAATTGGGACTTAACCTTTAAGTTGCTACAAGATATTTAAAATAGTAAGGTATTGCAGGCTGAATGTTTGTGCCCTTCTCTATTTCATATATTGAAACCATAACCGCCAATGTGATGGTATTGGGAGATGGAGCATTTAAGGGGTAATTAGAGGGGCACAAGGTGAAGCTGTCATGAATGGAATTAGTGGCCTTATAAAAAAGACCTGAGAGAGATCTCTGGCCCCTTCTGCCACGTGAGAACGAAAGAAGACAGGCATCTGGTAACAGGGAATCTGCTTGAGCTTTGAACTTGGACTTCCCAACATTCAGAATCATGTTTCTGTTGTCAATAAATTATGAAATCCATAGTATCTTGTTATAAGAACTCAAGAAAACTAAGATAACAGCTCTAGACTATGATCTAAGATTAAACACAAATATCTGCTTTGCAGTTTACAAAACACCTTATAAGCATTATCTGTTTTAATTTTATTAGGTGCTGAGTTATTTTCAAGATTTATCTTTTACAGAAGGGAATAGATCTATAAGCAATTATTTATGTTGTATCAAATAAAGTAGCCACATACTAAGTAAATAAGCAAACTAATCATATCACCTTGGAATTTATAATAACCATAAACATGAATTTATACTTTGATGCAATTTAGATTTTAGAACAATTGATCTCCAAAAGTTCAAGAATAGATGTGCTCAGAAGTGAATATTCCTAAAAGAGATAGCCCGGAAAAAAGCAAAGTAATAGAGGTTTGAGCCTTGAGGGCATGTCATGCAGCCTTCTCTGCAGACCACATGACCTTAGGTGTCATCTTGCCCATGGAGTCCAGGAGGCTCTCTCTCTCTCTCTCTCTCTCCCCATGGTGGAACTTTTGCTGGAAGAAGCCTGAAATGGGACAGCAGCTGGGAACAAGCTCAGCTACATGAAGGACCACTTAGCACCAGCAGCTTCCTGGTGGCTCCAAAGGACAGGACTTTAAAAAAGAGCAAGAACTCTTAGCACTGCATTTTGTTTTTGATCTTGCTGAGAATGGTTGTGTTTTATCTGGGTTTTATAGAAGAGATGGTTTTTGAAACGCAAGTCCACCATTCTCCCAGGCTCTCTTTCCTGTCCTGGCTGGTGTGGCTAAGTGGATATACTGCTGGTCTGTGAACCAAAGGTCACTGGTTCAATTCTCAGTCAGGGCCCATGCCTGAGTTGCAGGCCAGGCCCCCAACTGAGGGTGTGTAAGAAGCGAAGGATTGATGTATCTCACACATAGGTGGTTTCCTCCCTTCCTTTCTCCCTCCCTTCCTCTATCTCTGAGTAAAAACACATATTTTTTTTTAATTTTAAAAAAAAAAAAAAACACACAACAAAAAAACCTAACCTCTTTCCTTTTGCACCAACACATGTCTGACAAGTATGGTTTTTGCAGTGATAGGCAGCTGAACCTCTGTTTTTTGTTTGGTAACAGATAGAGACTTGACTTGGGGGGTGTATAGAGGTGTATAAAATACAGTGTATAGAGGATATCTCGTAGAATTGTGCACCTGAAACCAGTAATAATGTATTAACCAGTGCCACCCCAATGAATTCAATACAAAGGAAAAAAGGAGAGAGCATCTATAATCCAATCCCCACATGACCACTCTCAAGAGTTTAACTAACCTATAATACAATCCCTGATTCCCTTTCTCCCACCTGTAGGTAAACTTCCTCATGTTTCCACTTTAATCTCCAGTGCGTAAAGGAACTGCAAACTATTATTCTTGAAGCATTTATCTTAGTCTGTTGAGATCTTGCTTCCAGGTGTATCTTCTGTTTGACTCAAATAAATATGTTTTTTAAAGATTTTATTTATTACTTTTAGAGAGAAGGGAAGGGAGAGAGGCAGAGAAGGAGAGAGGCATCAATGTATGGTCACCTTTCATCTGCCTCTAGCCACGGACCTGGCTGGAGACCTGTCCTGCAACCCGGTTATGTGCCCTGGCTGGTAATCGAACCAATGACCTTTGGGTTCACAGGCCAGCACCCTATCCACTGTGCCACCAGCCAGGGCCACTCAAATAAATTTTTATAAGAATTCTCTACTGGTTCAGATGTTCTCATGTTGACAACTATATGCATCAAAATCTGTAGACTGTTTCATTAAAATGTGGAATTCTAGAGCCACGCTCAAAACTGGCTGAGTCCAATTATCAGGTGCTAGAGCCCAAGGGAGAGCAAAATTTGCCACCTCAAGATTTGTCTCTTTGTCATGATGGTAGTTTATGCTGATTATTTAAAAAAAAAAAAAAAAAAAAAAGACTCAGGAAGAAACTTTGACCTTCCCCCTAATGGTCTAATAGAATTCAGATAGGTAACCTGCTCCAGGAAGGGAGCTGTCACCATAGATAGTTATAGTATTGAAGATGGATAGTAAGAAACTAGGGAAATTCCTTGGCAAGTGGAATAAGGGGAACTGAGACAAAATAATTATGACTAAGCAATTTGAACAATCTGCAGCAAGCTAATGAATCATGTTTTATCTTCCCTAACCAAAAACACTTAGAAGCAAATGGTTTACACATTCCAGACTCACCTACAGACAGGCCAGCCTTGGTCCAGTTCCTCTTTAATGGCATTCTTTAAAAACAAAATTGATCAGACTTGCTTGGGTATCTCAGTGGGTTAGAGCATTGTCTGCAATAAGCCACAGTTGTGAGTTTGATACCCAACCAGGGCACATACATGAATCAACCAATGACTACATGAATAAGTGAAATAACACATGGATTTTTTATTAGCCTTTCCTCTCTCTCTTTAAAACCAGTACAAAAAGTTAGAAATGAAACTAATGTGATACCTCTAAACGAATGTTTTGGTGAATCAACATTTTGAAGGACAAACCTAGAAAGCTAATGAATATTCTTTTAAATTCCTCCTCCTAGAGCTCCCCCAGGATTCCCACCTACTAAATAAAGAAAGATCAAAAGCCTAGGGACAAAGGACCTGGCATGTGTGCCCTCTAGAGCTTGCCTATGCCTTTCTCCCTTAGCTGCCTATCTCTGCTCTCTTCTTTCTAAACACTAAGACTTGCAACCAGGGGAGCAGTGGGCAGCAGCAGCTTGTCATGGGCTTACCCCTGAACCTTTCTCCAAAGCTCCTGTTTTCTTTGACTTTCCAGTGAGCTAATAGCAGCCTTGCATTGGCTCACTTTTGTCACCATGACTTTGCTTTTCAGTGAGTTCACTGAGTTCAGAAGTGGGCAGCTCAGCGTGGCCCACTTCTTTCCCACTTCTTTCCTATGTTTCTAGAGCCTAAGCAGCCCTTCCCAGGGTCTCTCCTGTTGCTTCTATCCTAAGTCCTTCCTTTCTTTCACTGTCTCCAGTTTTAATGAATGTATTCTCAAAATCACTTAGGCTCATGTTAAATTTTCCCCACACACTACCTGCTGGCCTACGGCAGACCCACTCTAGGCCCAATTACCATCAGTAACAGTTTGACATGAATTAGGTGTTATAGATGGGGGAGGAACCTAGCAAAGTTGTGCCCTAATCCTCTCTCTGTCCCACTGTTTCTGCGTGACCCAGTTTACCAAACATTTTTCTTACCAAATGTAACATTTGCTTACCAAACACTTTTCATTCTTCCTGAGAATTGCCTTCCTTCCCTTTAAAGACCCAACCTCTTGCCCCCTTTTCCTTACTTCAAAATGCCATGCAGGCTTCATTTTGCCAGTGTTTAGGATCTCACATGCTTGTGTGGATTCGCCATACATAATTAAACTCATTGACCAGCCAATTAAAAAGAGAGAGAGAGAGAAACAAGATGGCAAAGGGGAAATTTTCTCCTCCCCTACAGATCCAAGTTGGCACATTTTCTTAAAAGTTTACCAGGTAATATTTATGCAGAGTAAACTTTGAAATAGAGAAAATATGGGGTACTTTAATTAAATGATATAGTTTAAACTGGTGAAGGGCAAAAAAAAGAATCCCTTCTCCTATCCTTTAAAAAAAATGACCTTCAACATATAAGAATAGATAAAACCTCATTAAGAAAAAATTAAAAATGAGTTATTAGATATTAACTGTTGATATAAAAGAATATTCAAATATGTATAATTTTTATATGACTTATTTGAGTGGAACTAACAGTATTGTGAGGAAGTAAAATCTCAAGCGCTCTTAAGATGAGTCTTTTGCAATTTGTTTTATACCTATGGAATTAAAGAGGGAACTAAAGATCACAGGAAGGTAGGAGAAAGGGAGCTACAGTACAGTCAACAAGAGCATTGTGCACCCTTAACCCTGTGGTTCTGGCTGATCTGAGAGATACAAACTCATCTTAAATATTATTTTATATATCAGGTTCATAGGTACAAGGTCATGACTAGCTGTGCATTTATAAGGGGCTGATGTCAAGCCATAATATTTAAGACTTCAGCTTGGTTATAACGTGTGTTTTATAAGGGAGTGTTATACTCAATAGTAAATTGTATCTGAGACACCCCAGCCTCCACAGCAAGGTGGCTATGCCTTCAAGGGATCTGGAAAAAAGGATTACTTCTGCCATTTCAAAGGTGCGTTAGCCTACTTGCACAAGAACAATAGACAAGACTTGTCTAAAACCTTTTATTACTAAACAAGTTATATGCCTGGGACATGACTACTTACCATGACTTGCTCAGTTAAAGCTTTATGATCAGATCACCCTGTGAGGTTACTTTTGGTCACTAAACTTGTACATAGATACTTTTCATCTACAACTGATTAAGTAAGTTCACATTTCTTTTCTTTTCTTTTCTTCTTCCTTTTTAAAAAGAATTTATTCATTATTTCTAGAGAGAGAGAGGAAGAGAGAGAGGCAAAGAGTGAGAGAGACATCAATGTATGGTTGCCTTTCATCTGCTTCCAGCTACAGACCTGGCTGGAGACCTGGCTTGCAACCTGGTTATGTGCCCTGGCTGGGAACCTAGCCAGCGACCTTTGGGTTGGCAGACTGGTGTCTTATCCACTGTGCTACCAGCCAGGTCTAAGTTCACATTTCTTGATCAGATAAATTACATTCCAAAAGGAAGAGAGAACCTGAAGTATTTATTTCAGGTCCATTACTGTTGATAGCTGAAGAATTATGATTAATTTAAAAGGAGTAGAACAAAGTTTACTATACTTTGTTTCATTCATCCTTTCTTTTCTTTCATTCTCCATGCTTTCATTTCTTCCTTTCTTTCCTTCCTTCCTTCCTCCCTCCCTCCTTCCCTTCCTTTCTCTCTACCTTCCTCCCTCCCTCCCTCCCTCCCTCCCTTTCTTCCTTCCTTCCTTTGGAATTTGATCTCTAAAGATAGACAAGTCATCTTGGCAACAACCTCAGTAAAATGTAAACATAATCTCATCAGGTCTTAGAAAAGAAGGTATTTGTGGTTATCATGCTGCCTATATTCACTACAGAATAAAAAATAATTCTCATATCTCATGACTTTTCACTTGACAATATTTAAGTGGGAGAATCAGTGATGGCTACAGACATCTGGATTTCAGTAAGGCTGTGAAGATGTTTCTGGAGATTGGCATTTTATTTGGAAGGTAGATTGGGTAAAGGTTGCTCGTACCAATGTAGGTGGGTCTCATAAAATCATTTGAGAGCTGGAAAGAAAAGAAAAGGAAGGGGAAGGGTGAATTCTGTCTTTCCTGTTGAGTGGGACTTCTCCTACCTGCTTTCTCAGGCCTTCAAACTCCAGAATTTGTACTAGCACCTGCCCTACACACACACACACACACACACACACACACACACACACCCCTACATCACTACCTCCATTTCTCAGGTCTTTGGACTTGGGCCGAAGCACACCACTGACTTTCCCAGTTCTCCAGCTTGCAGACAGCAGATCATGGGATTTCTAGGTCTCCTCAACCAGGTGGGTCAATTTTATAACTTCCTCTTATACATACCCACAAATATGCTATTGCTTTCACTGGGGAACCCCAACAGATATAATAGGCCTATCATTTTCTTTTCTTTTTTTGGGGGGTCTTGGATATGAGATCCACAAGTATCTAACCATTTTCAATAACATTGCTCTCAAACATTTTTTATGTTATATTTCTTTAGGCTATTAATCTCATTTAAACTTCACCAAAAAACATAAGGGTTAACACTAAAATTTCCTAGGATATGTTATCTTTCCTTCTCTGCATTAGAAAAATCACTATTAATGTTTTAATCCAGTTCAGTAAAAATGCAAATGTACTCTTTCTGGTCAGTTTTCCAGCATCCTTACAATTATGACAAGTGGCTTAAAACTACATTGGTTTTTAATAGCAGTTTCTGAACTAAATATCTCATGTGACAGAAATCAGAGGGATGATGTAGGGACATAGTCCCTAAACCAGCATACAACATTAGAAGACTCCAGTCTGGCCGCTGATGCTGAAGAAAAACCATCACTGCTATGATTGTGAAACAGAAGGAGACAAGAAATTGAAAGTTAAAATTTTCCTTCCAGAACTAAAAGTGAGTCAATCCAAATGACAAGTTGAATGGACTTCCTTACAAATTGTGGGCTCCCTATTGCTGGAAATATTCAGATAACAGATGGACACTAAGCTAGGGAAATCCTGCACTGGGTGGGAGATGCACCAGGTGAGCTGTAAGCCTCTTCTAATGCTGACATTTTGATCCTAGCAACCACATGGTGAGGGCACTAAAAACAGAAAGAAAAGAAAATGTTAATCCTTCCATTTTCTTTCAATTTCCCTCTGCTTGCTGTCTCCCTGAAAAGGCAGCCGCTCTTACCAGAGATGAAAAATTTAACTGGTATGCTTAACCTCATCTATAATCTCTTAGTCTGTTTTCCAAATTTGTTTCTATAGTGTTATAGGCATCATTTAGAAACCATTAATTGAGACTGTTTTGTTTTCAAATGTTCTGAGACATTATTTCAGAGATGAGGCACGTAAGGTGGCGGGAGCCTGGGTGAAAAAGAATATGAATTGTACTTAGTTTGTGGCAGAAGGGAAGCGCATAGGAGATTATTCCCCAGTTCACTTGATTTTTACCTGATGATTTACAAGGTATGTAAATTAGAAGACACCCACAGAAGGTAGATTTAATGACATCTTAATGCATCACAGAATTTATGACAAGGCATGAATAGCTTGTGCACTCAACCATTGGAAGCAGATGCTGCAATAATTCTACTTAATACATAGAAGGGAAGTAAAGCACATTGTTTTTTTGTACTAATGTTTATGAAACATTAATAAGAATAATATGCACCATTCAATGCTTAACATATAATCTGAAGTCCTTTTCTATAAATATTTATAAAGGAGACATTTTGGTTCTCAATGTAAATCGATTTTAAGCCCAGATTCTGAGATGCTGCATGGTTTTCTTTTTCTGGGTATATATTTAACTACATTAAGAATAACTGACTCTTGGTGCACCACCACTTTTTACTGTACCTTCTTAGTAAGAGCCTAAAGAGATTGCTTTGAATTAATTCATAAAATATACTTTCCACTAAAAAAGCTCAGCTAGTGGCTTGAAAATGGAACTTTTGCCATTGTGTTAGCTAGTAACTACTTACTGTGTTGGGAAGAATTAACGAGCTTCATTAAGTTCAAGGAAGTATACAGTTTCTAAATCATGTCGTAGTACCTGGTATTTATAATATAAATAATTTAAAAATGCCTTTCTATCAATGCTTAAAATGCTTGTTTTGTTTGGGTTTTCACAATGACCAATTATGGGTATTAAAGGAACTAGAATATATTTGAGAAAAAAACTCTATATTCCAACATTACAGTAAATTTGATTATTCTTTACTACTAACTATAGTTGCAAGGCTCTTAGACACACCATTTTTACTTTTTTCCTGAAAGTATCTTTTCCATTTACAGTTGTATTATGTTTTTTTTTTTTTTTTTAATGACTTTTACTAACCATTTCAGGGTTTTGTTTTTTTTTAATCCCCCTTCTTCTTAATGGCAGAACCATTTTGAAGAAATAAGATACTCTAAATGTGTTTTATTCTAAATGTGATCCTAATTGCTAATTGCTATTCAACAGTGCAGTACTGTCTGTCCTTAGCTTCCTGAGTTTGTTTGAGTACGTCAAGATTATAAAATGAATTATTTTTATAACTCTATTTATATAAGTATTTTAACATGCAGTAAGTCTATACATATGGCAAGTTTAGCTTCTTCAAGTAATACAGTGAATTTATGAAGAGCATCACACAGAACATGAGCCTTGGGAACAGTGAGGAGAACTTTATGATCTAAAGAATACTCCACAGCAACTAAATGCAAGAAAGACAGATTGTAGCTGGTTAGGTGCTATGCATCATAGTGACTTCACATTAATGCCATTCAAATACATCTAACTTATTGGAACACAATATGCTTGGTCATTTAAATTGGCCTTGAGACATTCAGTTATAGAATAATGATATCTATAGTGTATATTCTATTCATTCAGGTATTATACCTTAAAAATGCTGAGATTTGTAGCATCTTCTCTGACCTTTATGTTTATCTGGGATTTCCAAACACTGCCACATATACACTAGAATTCCAAATTTAAAGAAATCTATATCAAGTGTTAGGAAACTATAACACATCTTAAAATATTAAAAAACCCATTTTGATCCACTCTTGTCCTATTAACTACCAGAAATTGAGACACTGTAAAACTGAATTGGTGAAAAATTTCTTCTTTTCCTATTTTCATAATCTACTGTATGTTATGAACTTCTTTAACATACTGAAAGCTTTTAACAAATTTTAGCTCAATTGTGTCTAGAATACTCTCTGAAATAAAATTTAGCACCAAAATAAATGTTTACAAGAGTATAGTACTAAAGAACATTGGTACTTAAGCAGATATTTGTTGTAATTGGAATAAATTAGGATAAATTGAATTTGCATTAGAAAATATCAGTGGTTATTTTGAAATGCCAATTGATATCATAAATAAAAAGCTTCACAAATATTTGAGTTTTATCTTTCTCAAAAACCTTATGTTGCAGTAGGGAAGAGAAAGAATGGTAAATAATGAATAAATTCTACATCCCTTTTTTTTTTTTTCAATGTATGGTTGCCTTTCACCTGACTCCAGCCACAGATCTGACTGGAGACCTGGTTTGCAACCTTGTTATGTGTCCTGGCTGGGGAATCGAACCTGCGACCTTTGGGTTCACAAACCGGCACCTTACCCACTGTGCTACCAGCCAGGGGGTACATCCCTTTTAAAAATAGCTAGAGGCAGAGATTATGGTTTAAATTAGTTTTAGAATATGCCTAGGTTAACAGTGTTCCTGAGTCTAGCTGTGGTCTAGGTTTACTTAATAAAGTTGTAAATGTCTTTCTTTTAAACCTTTTTTTTGCAATTCCCTCATTAGGCTCTACATTAATAACATTATCAGGAGGCTTATCTGATTCATTGTCTAGTCTGGAGCCCCATGCCAGCTTCTGCTTATTCACACTTTCTGGACCATGTGACTCCAGTAGTCACTAAAATTCTATCCTCCTCTCTACTACAACCTCCATCATCATTTGTGATCTGAGAGTCTCTCACCTCTGTTACCCAACCTTCTTGAGAATGTCTTCTCTCCAATGTTCTCACTTGGAGTCTGGAGAGACCAGGATGACAAAGGAGCAGTGGGAAAGAAACAAGCAATTTCATATATCCTAGTGTATTTAATACTCACCCTAACCCCATCTGGAGCAGTCAGAGGAAAAGCTTGAGATTAGGTAGTTTTCCCAAAGTCACACAGCTATGAAGTGACGTAGCTGGTGCTGGGACCAGTTTCCAATTTCAAAGCCCCTTTTCCCTAACTGGACCACAGATGTGACAGCATGAATGCCCAGTAAGTACTTACTTTTACAGACCTAACTGTCCTCTTTTCCCAAGGCTATGTAACAACATATCCACCAGGACTTCTGGTCCCCTCTAAGGTGGGTCAATTATTACCAACGGCCTTACACTGTTTAATTTGCTAAGAGATGATGAAGTAAACCTAGTGTTTTCAATTAGTCTGGGAAATAGACTATGTAATAAAACATGTAAATCTTTTCAAAGATAGTTTTAAATGGATATTTTTGAAGTATGAAATACAACAGAGTTCTGTGGGCAAAAGTTCTTAACTGTTTCTCTAAGAATTTTATTTTCCCTGAAAACTTACCTTTATATTTGACATTGGCATGTGGGTAAGAGTTTGAGAGAGAGAATAATCCTGGGGTAATAAAGGAATAAATGATGTTAGGAAAAGGCTTGAGGAAATGTCAAACTGAAATTATAAATTGTTGGGACTGCTATTCTTGTAACTTACTTTCCTGGATATACTGTATGACATGCCTTCATAAGTATTTTGTATCACCAAATGAAGTTTAAACTCCTGAAGTTTATAGGGCAGTAAAGTGTTTTACTACAACATTCCCAGTACTTCACATTTAGTCATTGCTTAAAATATTTACCGAATAAATGAATATTAAGGAAAGAGTAAACTTGAACTTTTATATATTGTATATTATACCATATTTGCTTGACTATGAACTTCAGTTGATTTGACTTATGAGTATAAAGAACACTAATAAATTCTATGGAGCAAAGATATATTAATCAGAACAAAGTCCTGAAAAATATATTTGTAAGTTTGCACATATGTGTACAAGTGGTTGTGACTTACAAGTAGGTGTGTACTTAAGTGTTTATAATCGTATCTCCCAGAGTGGGTTTTCAAGCATTCATTATTCTGTAACTCATTTGATTAAACAACATTCACATTATACTTTTAGTATCAGCTATATTGCACAGGTGATCTAAAAGAAATGCTAAATTAGTAATTTGGGAAACAAGCTCCTGGATTCTATTTTATCAGACCAATGACTGATGAAGGTGACACAGGTATCAGAATCCCTGGGCTTTGATATTGCTGACAGTGGTAAGAAAAGTAATACCATCATTTTTAAATGGGTTTGGAAGCTTTAAGTGCTGGGTTTGTTCAGGGATGCTTACCTTTCATTCTTTATTTGTATCACAATTAAACAATTTTTATTAATGAATTTCTAAACACTAATGTTTTTCTTATTCAAATGATATCTTTTACATTTTTAATAAGCACAATACCTGTTAGAAATGCAATATACTTTTAAACTCAACCAGGCTAGAAACTTCTGATTTGAAATAAAAATGGAAAAAAAATTATTTTTCCTTATTGCTCCAAATAAAGACTGCTAAAATCACTAGAGAAAAAAACCTCAAGAAACTATATAAAGAAATTTGAAACTCTGAAAGGTAGAGAAAACAGGGCAGACCAACTAAGAAACTTGTGACCCAAGAAGTGACTTGATCAAAGTTCTCCAGGTTTTCTTTTCGGTTCACACATCCAGGGCTAGGAACTGAAGGAGCCAGAAACTTTGAATGCCGAAGGAACATGTCAAAACAAATAAAAAATAAAAAAACAATAAAAATCACCTTCCTTTAACCAAAGGACCAGGAAAGAGTCACACTAGAAAAAGAGAGAACTTTTAGACCAGTGATTTTCAACTTTTTTCATCTTGTATGTAGCACACATAAAGTAACTACTAAAATTCTGAGGCACATTGAAAAATATATATCTTGCAGATCTAACCACAAAAATAGGTGTAATATTGATTCATTCACACCAGATGGCTATTGTGTTGATTGTTGTCAATTTTTAATTTGACAATCTAAGGGAAAAGGGGTCAGTTAATTATTATCTAAATAATCAGCTATTGCCTATTTTAAAAATTCTTGCATCACACTGGTTGAAACCCACTGTTTTAGATAGTAAGTCCCTTATCCCAAACAACCACCATGAATGAAAGCCATATCCCAACTATCCTCGGCCAGCAAAAGCTGTGCTCAGAGTGCAGATAGGCCCCATTACTGTCTATAACAATGAACACCACTCTTTTCTCTCCCCTCCCTAAGCAGGGTTGGTTCAGAGAAGGGTAAGTGGCAAGCTTAAACTTTCACCTCTGTCTGGTGGTAATGAGCCTCCCATCCCACCCCTCCTTGGTGTAGGCTTCATGCGGAACCTAGAATTCCATTTCCATGCCAGGCTGTCCCCTCTTTCCCTGGCTGGCAGTGTTGGAGGAGACCCTCTAAAACGGAAGATACAAATAAGATTCAGAGTCTAACAAAATAATACCTCAAATGTCCAGGGTACAATTACAACTCAATTGGCATGCCAAAAACTGGGAAAATGTCAGCTTGAATAAAAATGGACTATTAACAGATACCAACAGAGGTGACACAGATGCTGAAATTATCTGACAGAGATTTTAAAGCAGACAGCATGAAAAGGCTGCAAAGGGCAATTATGAGTTTGCTTTAAGCATATTCAAACAGAAAGTATAAACAAAGATATAGAAAATAAAGATAATAAATAGAAATTTTACAATAAAAAAATAGGATGATCAAAAAATACCCATCCAGCCCTGGCTGGTGGCTCAGTGGAAAAATGCAGGCCTGCAAACCCAAAGATCACTGGTTTGATTCCCAGCCAGGGCACATAACCAGGTTGCAAGCCAGGTCTCCAGCCAGGTCCGTAGCTGGAGGCAGGTGAAGGGCAACCATAATATATTGATGTTTCTCTCCCTTTCTTCCTCCCTCCCTGCCCTTCTCTCTCTAAAAATATTGAATACAAAATCTTAAAAAAAAAAAAAAAAAAAATCTATCCTGAATGAATGAGCCCAACGACATAACTAAAAGATAGAACAGTATTATTACTTAGCATGAATAAGAGAGGGAAAAAATGAGCTAAAAAAATAAAAAGAAACTCTAGGAAATATAAGTAAGTCTATAAGAAGAGATCTGACATTCTTGTTATTAGAGTCCTAGAAAGAGTGTGAAAAAAAAAAAGTGTGGCTAAAAAGTTATTCAAAGACATAATGACTGAAAAAATTCCAAACCTGGCAAAAGATGTAAATTTACAGATTCAAGATGAGAGAACCATAAACAGTATAAACTTAGGGAAAGTCATATCAAAACAAACCATAATTAAGTTTCTGAAAACTAAATACAACAAAAATCATGAAAGAAAGCACAAGAAAACAGCATCTTACATATAGCAGAAAACAAACAAACAAACAAACAAACAAAAACCCAAAACAATTAGAATGCTCCAGACTTTATAGTCAACAAAATATCCCTCAGGAATGACAGAGAATTTGAAGCAAAACCATGAGAATTTGTAACCAACACATTTACCTGAAAAAAAAAAGAAGGCGCTAAAAAGATTTTGAAACAGAATGGGTTATGATTAAAAAATAACAACTCTTGGAGCCTGAAGAAAGAAAAAACTGAAAGAGAAAAAAATACAATAAATTTTCCATCTTATGAGTTTCCAAATTGTGTTTGTTGGTTAGGCAAAAATTACATTTGTTTAGTGTGGTTCTCTATGAAGAGAAACTATTAAAGATAATGCTATTATGAACTGAAAAACATAAAGGGAAGAGTTAAAGGAAGGTAAGGTTTCTTTATGGTGATACAACTGTTCTGCACCTTGACTTCGGTGGTTATGTGAATGCACAAATGGCAGCAAACTACACACATATCTAATACCAATCCTCACCTCCTGGTTTTGATACAATGCTATAGGTATGTAACATGTAATTATTAAGGAAAAGAGTGAAAGGTACACAAGACCCTTCTGTACTATTTTTGCAACATCTTGTGAATCTATAGCTATTACCGAAAAACAGTTTAAAGACAGAATGTACATGCATTTTGGTGTGTGTATATGTGTTTTTAAAATAAATATATTACATATTTTGTACACAAAGACCTGCTCAGTACTGCTTGTTCACCCTGGCTGACATCCAGACTTGGTCCTGAACCAGCACTGGACTTCTGGGGAACATAACTAGGAGATATGATACAGAATATTTTCAGCATCATTCAGTCTGATCTTTACGTACATAAGGTGCCACGATGAATGGGATACTTTCCAAGCCAGTATTTAATCAATTTAACTATCTCTTTGTCATGTCACACAAAATATTAACTCAGTTAACTTTATTATTTTATATGCATATCAATCTTTTAGATGAAAATAAAGTAGTATAGAAATATCTATTATAAAAATATTTTATAAGGATACTTCTTAATAGCAGCTTTTAAATATCAATTATATGTCATGTTCATTAAAGATACCATCTTATTAAAATTCACAGTGGTCTTTCAGTAGGGATTATTTTTCTTTTTGTCAGAGATAAGGATGAAGGTTAGAATAGTTAAATAACATACCCAGGATTATCTATCTAATTATTGGCCAAAGACAGTATTTAAACCTAGGCTTATATTAGGTAATTTACAATCAGGAAAATAGATACCATATTAAGTATTTCAAATAGAAAAGATTTAACACAGGGAATCATTTTGCAGGTTTTTTGAAAGTGAAAAAAAAACAAAACAAAATTGGAATGTGCATTAACTCAAATATTAGAAACTGTGAGAGGCAGCTATTACATGAAGGGCGGGAGGGGACCCAAAGGAAGTTGTGTTAGTACCAGAACCTTGGAGCACAGAGGAAGGGCCCCACCTTTTGTGACCATAATCCAGAAGGAACGTGAGAATGGGAAGAAAGAGAGCTACAGCGAGGGTGATTGTGAGAGAGACAGACAGCGACTGTCCCTCTTCTCCTGACTTGTGTCTCATTTCTCAGCGGTCCCTCCTATTGATTAAAAAGTAGGTAACTGGAAAAATATCCTGGGAAAGAGTTTGCAGACCCCAGTGTAGAGAAGGGTGAGGGGATCAAGAGAAATGTTGGGACACAAGAACAAAAATTGATGTAAACTGATTTTTTCAGGGTGACATATTTATCCTGGAATATGTTGCTTTCAAACCAGGGAATATGTACAAATACTTAAAACTTAAAACACAAAGGCTGAATTTTTTCATTCCGTATTCTAATTTCTCAGCTTTTTAAAAGATTTTATTTATTATCATTAGAGAGAAGGGCAGGGAGGGAGGAAGAAAGGGAGAGAAACATCAATGTATTATGGCTGCTCTTCACCTGCCTCCAGCTATGGACCTGACTGGAGGCTTGGCTTGCAACCTTTATGTGCCTTGGTTGGGAATTGAACCAGCGACCTTTGGTTTTGAAGGCCAGCACCTATCCACTGAGCCACCAGCTAGGGCTTTTTATTATTTATTTTATGACAGTTGCCCCAGTTTTTTCCCTTTTGTGCCCCTCCACTAAATCCACCCCTCACTCTCTCAGTCAATCCCCACTCAATTGGCCATGTCCATGGGTCATTCATACATGCTCCTTGACTAATCCTTTCCTCTTCCTTCCACCATTGCCTTCCTTCTTCCCTCTCACAGCTGTCGGTCTGTTCCATGTTTCCATGTCCCTGGTTCTATTTTGCTCATTAGATTTGTTTTTATTGTTCATTAGTTATAAGTGAGATCATATGGTGTTTGTCTTTCACTGATTGGCTTATTTTACTTAGCATAATAGTATCCAGTTCCATCTATGTTATAGCAAAAGGTAGGAGCTCCTTTTTTCTGCTGTGTAGTATTCCATTGTGTAAATGTACCACAGTTTTTTAATCTACTCATCTACTGATGGGCACTTAGGCTGTTTTCAATACTTGGATACTGTAAATAGTGCTGCTATGAACATAAAGGTGCATAAGTTTTTTGGAATTGGTGTTTCAGGAATTTTAGGATATATTCCCAGCAGTGGAGCTGCTGGGTCAAAAAGCAATTCCATTTTTCATTTTTTGAGGTAACTCCATATCTTCTTTCTACCTTTGCTGTAAAGTCTACATTCCCATCAACAGTAAAGAAGGGTTCCTCTTTCTCCACACCCTCTCTGGCAATTGTTGGTTTGTTAATGGTAGCCATTCTGACCAGCATGAAGTGGTGTCTCACTGTGGTTTTAATGTGCATTTCTCTGATGATTAGTGACAATGAGCATCTTTTCATATGCCTATGGGCTCTCTGTATGTCCTCTTTGGAGAAGTATCTATTCAGGTCCTTTGCCCATTTTTTAATTAGATTGGTTTTGTTTGTTTTTTGATATTTAGTTTTGTAACTTTCAATTTATTACCTGCCAATATTTTTATTAAAGTATAATTGTCATATAATAATGTATTAGTTTTAGATGTACAACAGAATAATGCTATATTTGAATATACTGTGAAATAATCATCAGTATAGTTAACATCTGTCACCATACATAGTTACAATATTTTGCTTGTGATGAGCATTTTAAAAATGAACTCTTTCAGCAACTTTCAAATATTCAATAATTTTAATTGTAGTCACTACACTGTACATGACTTATTTATTTCATAATTGGAAGTTTGTTTATTTTTGACCCTCTTTGTCCATTTCCCCATATCCATCCTCTGGCAACCACCAATCTGTTCTTTGTGTCTATAAGCTCACTTGCTCTCTCTCTCCCTCTCTTTTAGACAACACACATACATATAAGTGAGATCATATGGTATTTGTCTTTCTCAGGTTTATTTCACTTAGCATATGCCCTCAAGGTCCATCCAAGTTATTGCAAATGAAGATTTCCTTTTTTTTTTTTTTTAATGGCTGAATAACATTTAATTGCATGTGTATACAAATATCACATTTCCTTTATTTATTCATGAATACTTAGGTTGATTTCATTCTAACTTTCGCTTTTTAAAGTACATTGCCTAAATATTTATGGTAGCAACATGTAATGGGAGATTTAATTGTAACTGTATCTCTCTGGACTGACTTTGATCTTGTAAATATGATTACTTAAGAGAATTTGAGCAACATCTGACCAGCAATTAGGAGTAGGCATGTGATTTGCAAAAAAATATATCAATTAGGTTACAAAATATATATGTAATGATTTACTAGTGCTAGTTACCACTTTTTATTATGATTTTTAAAGATTTTATTTATTTATTTTTAGAGAGAGGGGAAGAGAGGGAGAAAGAGAGAGAGAAACATTGATGTGCGGTTGCCTCTCACATGCCCTCAACCCAGGCATGTAATCTGACTGGGAGCTGATCAGCAACCCTTTGGACCACAGGTTGGCATTCAATTCCCTAAGGCACATCAACCAGGGCTGCCATCACTTTTTAAAATTAAATTGAACAAAATATGATAATATAATAAAATAGAGTAGAATAGAATGGGAAAAAAGGGGGATGGGATTGGATGGAATGGAATGAAATGCAAACAAATGGAATGGGATGAAATGGGCTAGACTGGGATAGAATGTGATGAAATGAGATGAATGAGGTAGAATAGAATAGAATCAGAATAAATTCAGAGGTAAATTATTATTTAGTAAGATGTTTACATTGGTTGTATCTGTGTATGTGTGTGTTGTCTTAATGTAAAATGTGTTTCTCACTATCAGTGCGAAAAAAATGCTTGAATCTAAAAAACATGGTGAAAGAGGCCTAACAGAAGCTATTCTATACTTCTTTATTGCACATGAAAGTCAAATGATTGGCTAATTTTCTTCCTCTATTAGATGAAGGGAAAAGGGGAAGGGACTTGGTGTTTTAAAATGTTAATTCTTCATTTAAAAAAATCTATTTTGGCTTGGCCAAGTTCTACTCTTGTTGTATTATTGATGAAAGTAAGAATTTGAGCCTTTTTCAAAACTAGTATATTTTTTTTTTTGTAGTCAACCTGTAGGATTACTGACATTACAAATCAAATAGATTAATCTCACATGCCTCAAACTTTTTAAATGTAGTAGTTTTTAAGCTGTCTTTATATCCTAATTGTACATACAGCAAATACGTTACTGGTTATTTAAAATCGGTTAGGGGTGGGGGTTTGGGCAGTAGTGATTGTTCCAGAAAGCAGAAGAATACTGATATAGTTTGTGAGCTGTCAGGTTTTGTCAAATTGATTGTAGTAAGCAGATTCTAAGATAGCCTCCAAATGTTTCCCACTTCCTAGTATTCATAGCGTTATGCATTCCCATGTCCTTTGCTAACTTGATTCTTAATAATAGAACATAACAACATTGAGGGACATCACTTTGTCTTGCTAGCAGATCTTCAGTATTGTTGTCTCAGCTTTCACATTTGATAAGAATAACTGCCATACAGAAGAAGTCCACATGGGATGGCCTCCAGTGAGCAGCCAGCAGGGAACTGAGCTCTCCCAACCCCCTAGGAAGTCGTTCTGCAGGAACTGGATGGATGGTGCCATAATCAAGTGAGCTCGGAAAGCAGAAAACCCTCCAATTAAAAATTCAGATGACAGCCCAGTTCTTACTAACAACTTGCCTGCAATCCTTTGAGAGGTTCTTAAGGAGGGTGGGACCCACTTAAGCCACATCTAAATTCCTATACACAGAAGTTTTGAGATGATAAATGTTTGTTGTTTTAAGCTGCTAATTTGGGGGTTAATTTGTTACAAACAGTCATTGATAACTAATCCATTAGTATACACTCTGGTTTTTAAAAATGGGCTATTTGCCTGTGTCTGGAAATACTTTTGGTTGGCACAACTTGGGGTTGCTACAGATATCTAGTGGGTAAAGGCCAAAGATGTTAAATATTCTGCAAGGCACAGGGCAGCCTCTGAACAACAAAGACTTTTCTGACCCAAATGGCAATAATGCTTAAGTTGAGAAACCCTGGTCTATCGCATATTATAGCACATTTAGATGATAGATTTTAGGTCTTATATTCCACACATCATTTCTAACATCTTATATTCCACACATCATTTCTAATATCTACTTAAAGGGAAATTACTCAAATATTTTTTCTGAAAATCCTGTTGTAAAATCCATGGAATTTCATTCTTTTAAAGGATCACAATATTTTTTTTTTCTTTAGAAATGTCTCAGAAAGATAAAAGTAGAAAGGTATCTCCATTAACATATTTATTATTCCTAGAATTGTCCATTCTTAAATATATCCATAAACTAGAAGCTGATAATAAAACATTCAAATGAGCTAGAGAAGGTTCACATATTCATCTCACTATGGTAATACTTGAATAGCCAAATTTATCTTTCTCTATATTGGTTGAGTTATGCTACCCCCTCAGGCTAAGATTCTTTATGCCAACTTATATCTTACCTAAAGTGGCTGACATACAATGAAAGGAGATCCTAAAATTTTGGTGGGGTGTTTTTAAAGTGCCACACTCAAGCTAAAGTGTTTCATGAATTAATCAATAAAGTTGTCACAGAGAGAAGCTTACATTTTTCCATAAATGGAACTGTAAGCAATCAGGGCACATTGTAAATAGCCAGTATGTTTCATTTATGACCTGATGTGTCAAAGAAACAGCATTATTTGTATTGCACAAAACTGATATATTTCTGGCAAATAAAAACAACCTGAATGGTAAAGAAATAAATACTAAAGAGATTGTGCTCCCACCTTATTAAGAGCAAGAATATAATTACCAGTACTTTATTAAGGAAGTGAGAGTGACAGCTGTTATTTCACAGAAGAAATAGTTCCTTGCACTAAATCCAAGAACTGCCATACTCAGAGTTAGTATAAGTGTGCAGTCTCACAGAGCCACACTCCAGTGTCTGATATCAAATAAACTGCAAAAGGCCTTGGTCTGCTGCACACATAACATTTCACTTTTGCTCACACAGACCAAAGGATACTGGTTAAGGATGGAGCTGCCACTGTGTGTTACTCTTCAAGTATATTCCTGTCCTAAATTTATTATCTAGACTAAAGACATCAGAAAGGCTGATTCAAGCCCACAGTGAGCTTTTGTTTTGAACACGTATATTAGTTAGCTCTATATTGTTCCCTCTGTTTGATATTAAAAAATCCATTGGTTCCACAAAAATTTTAGTTTCTGCCTGGCATTCAATAACTTTCCTTCAACTGTTTTAAAAAGTTTATTTTATTATATATATATATATGTATATGTATGTATATAGATGCATATGTATGTATATATGTATATATATATGCATATATCGTATATATATATAATTTCTTAGTACTTTTTATTGTGAATTTTCTACTTCAAATTCAGATTTTTTTCTCACTTCTGGTGTACCATCCTCAAAAGTCCAGTTAATATTTTAATCTTTCAGTGATGTCATCTCGAATTCCCAGCAAGAAGATAGTTCTTTCCCTCCTTTAAAATCACAAAATGTGGTTTATTATATGTTTCAGCGTCCTTTTAGTATTGAATTGCATGTCTGACTCATCTTTGCTTTTCTCTAGTGTACAATGTCTGCTATATTAAGAGCACCTGACTTAGACCCAAATGAAATACAAAATACTTAATTTGTAAATTCAGATCTCTTTGCCCAATCATTGAATTTATATTTCTTGTTTAACTGATTTGACTTGATTATTCCTAAGTATATTTATTCACTTTATAGAGAAATGACACTAAATGAGCAGATAACAGGCACTTTCATAGTAATTAATTAATTGATAGTGGTCTATAGAAAGCTCCTTAATATCTTGTATCAACCTTTAATCTGGCACTATCAAAAAAACAAACTGATCTTCCTTATTTCTTTCATTGGTAATGGGAGATTATAGGATTCATCTCAAAGATGTCTGAAAGTCTACACTGTTGACTTGCCCTGGAATGAAGCTTTATTTTCTAGGACAGGAAATGCAATGTGGTTAGTGTGTGTAATTGCTATTAAGTGGGGAAATACAATTAAATTTAATTAAATAGGCTCAATGACCAAAATGTTAATTCAGTTCTGGTTTATAATACCCACCCTTAAACGTGTGTTTTGTCTGAGGAATTCATAGTACCTCCTAACATTCATTTGGCTTGACTATGCTGCCTGTCACAGAAGGAAGTTGAATGGCTCAAAGAATAAACAATTCTCCTTCTTGCATAATGTGTTTATTTACGGCACATTTAGATTATAACAAAAATAGAACAATTAGTCAGACTGGAGTCTCTCCTGGAGAGTAAGACATAAAAAGTTAAAATTGAAAATGAAAGAAAACATAAACACGTATCAGAGAATTATGCTCCCACGTTAACTCTTGTTGTAACCTGGTAAATAAAAATAAATATCCTGGCATGTTTAGAAGATTTAATGTATTCTATTATCAGGGCTTACCTGTTGGTAAAATAAAAATATCCTGCCTTTTAGATTGAAATTGGGTTAATTCTACTGTTTTGCCATCATAGGTACCAGGCAACACTTACTAAAGACATCAAAGTTATCTTCATAAGTACATTTACATAAAACTATTAATTGCAATGTCAAGGATTTTGTGTGTACTTGTTTTTTAAATTTACCTTTTTCACTGAGAACTTTCAATATGTGATTCTTTAAAGGGGATATCATAATAGGGTCCCTTTTGTCTTTAGGGGGAAAATCTAATAAAGATGATAAGTTATTTTATTTTTCATTTTTGGAGCACAATGTTTTCTGAAATATATAACCCTTCACTTAAATGAGAAACTCCACTCTAAGTCAAATATATTCCAGCATTACTTTCTTTTCTGAAAATTTAAATATATAGTGTATAAGTAACTAGATAGAGAAGCAGAGATAATGGTACTTGCTTCACCTAGTATTATTATATAGGTAGTAAATATAAATAGTACTTCAACAAGATATTTGGTTCCTGGGAAGTAGTTTGATGAAGATGGAAAAACAGCCTGGAAGAAAGGCATTCTGCGGAAACACTACAGAGGAAACATGACACATGCAGCAGTTTCCAAATAGTGGTTCTCATACCAGCTACACTGCAATTACCTGGGATACCTGATCAATATGTCAATTCCTGGGCCCACTCAGCACGCTGCGTCAAAATCTTTCAGTGTTGAACAAAAGCATGTGAATTTTTAACAGACATAGTTGGTAGTTCTGAGGCACACTTCAAATGGAAAACCATTGATAATGAAAATGGCAACAATTTTTATTTTTATAAGTATAATAAAAACAGCTTTAAAAAGCATCAGGGCACTTATCTTTCTCCATCTCTTCTTATCTTTTTAATTTGGTATTTCTACTTCATGATTTCTTTGTCTTTACTGTCTAGCCTACCTTCTCTATTTAAGAAACCAGCCAAATATATGACTACAGTTATTTGGTCTCAATTCCAAATTTCTAGGGAAGGGATTATCATTGGCTCTGCTTGGACTAAGTGCTCATAATCTGTCCAATAAGCTATGGCCAGCCAGACACGGTCATGAATAAGACATGGTTACATGGTCTCACCTCTTGATAGGTGTAATGCACACAACAATGGGTATTTTGGAGGTGACTGAAATTTAAACATGTAAGAATAACTGCACAATTTTTAATAAATAAATTTTGGTATTTTTTGGACCCCATTTTATAAAATAAAGTTGGAGAAGAAATAAGACAGAAAGGGAAAGGGGAAGGGGGCAGAAAATAAGAGGAAAATAGTTGGAGATCAAATGCCCTGAGAGTAAGCTGAAAGATTACTGTGTGCTGTATAATTTTAGGCAATTTACTTGAGTTTTCTAATTCTTAGTTTTGCTCATTTGAATAAAAAAAAAAGATGCAATATTATTTCAGTGTGTTGGAAAAATTAGAAGAGATAATTTATGTAAAGCAGAAAATAAGAATAAAAGCTTTGCATGTGGTAAGGACTGAATGGGTATTAGTTATTTCTTTTTTTCCCAACATTATCTCTGAGTATATCTGGTCCCTCCTGGTGTCCTCCTGCCAGATAGGGAGGAAAGAATGAACTCTAAAACTAGTTCAAGAACTTGTTAATCTGATGCACAGAGACATCTGGGTAACTGAATTTCATTTTAGCTCTATACAAATAAGTTCAGGAAAGTACTGTCCCAAGCTGTATAAATTCAGGGAAATTGAGACTAAAGGAAGAAAATGTTTGTTCAGCTCTATCTGTTCTGTGTATTATCCCTTAGCAATCATGCTGTGCACTGCATTATAGATGAGATGCACCTGGGCCAGGTACTGAGCTCTCTAGTCTAGATCTGGGCAAGGCTGCATCCTGAACTCTTCTAGCTATATTAAGCCTGAAAGGGGACAGTTAAGCTTCCAAGTTCTAATCTTTTTCTTTCAACCTTATTATCCACAAATGTTGGTCTAGAGTTT
Organism: Noctilio leporinus; assembly: GCA_004026585.1. Lineage (NCBI taxonomy): Eukaryota > Metazoa > Chordata > Mammalia > Chiroptera > Noctilionidae > Noctilio > Noctilio leporinus. The sequence goes on along the minus strand of PVIW01002679.1, from coordinate 14,986 downwards.
AGCTACTTTTGAGTACACTAAAATGCTTAAAACTCCATCTGTCATTGTAGAATGCTGATGAGCTGAAGTACATAATCCTACTCAGTATCAGAGTGAACATTTTTTTTTTTTCATTATTATTTTGTCTCTCTTGCTCTTCCTAATGACGCTCAAAGATATAGAAGACAATTGTGACGGTCATAAAATGAGGCCAATTGCTCTAATTTTTGCTTGTTAGAAATCCCAACATCTCTACACATTCCATTTTTCCTTTGGCTACATTGATTAGTTTAGAAGTGAGGTTCTAACCTACAGAGACATGGGGATGTTAGTCAGACTTTTGAATTAGACGACATTACTCTTTTACTCTGGACTTGAACCTGAAACAATAAAGCCATGGCACTCATGGCAGCCATTTGGTTACAAGAGTAAATTATATTTAAGCCAAAATGGAGGAGGCAAGAGTCAACAGATAGCAAAATCTCTGGTCTACACACACATTAGCCTTTATTATCAAGCTGCAACTGACCAGATCTTTTCCTGGACTTTTTAGTTATAGTTATGTAAGAAAATAAATGATCTCTTTTCAATAGTTTCAATAGATTTTTCTATTTTGAATGGGATGCATGTTCTTCCTTATGGACTATAACAACCAAGGGAATTAGCCTGCTAGCTGCAGGTAAGAAAGAGTACCTGATGGGGCTTATAGATTCTCCTTAGTAGTACTGAATGATATCCTGATTTATACCCGTGATCTAAGTTATGATTTAAATATGTATCTTCTCTTAGCTCATTTTATCCCTTGATCATTCTCATGAGCTACATCTTGCTTTTTTATAATCCCCCATCCCCAGAGATTTGGAAATGAAAGTTTTGCTGAATATAGACAGATATTTTGTTTTTAAATAATGGTCTATGTAGGATTCCTTAGTGCTATGGTCTGCTTGAACTTTTGGTATCTCTAATTGCCTAAAGCTTTCCTGAACTTCTGTCATTCTGAGACAATTATTCTTTGGACCATATATAGATTATTTCCCAACTAATAGAGTGGCCTGAGGAAATCGCTGGCAGTTGGTTGTAAGACTGAAGGGAACAAATGAAGGAACAAACAGATGCTCCACTGAAAAAGGTAGGACTGAGAACAAACTATGAAGAAGGGCAAAATTAGTACCCTAAAATTTGTCTGGAAAAAAACCAAGGGTTAAATAATCATAGAAACAGTTGAAATTATAAGGAAGAATCACAAAAGAAAAGCTGGTCAGAGGTAATGGAACACCTATAGAGATAAAAGGATCCGCACAAATTTAGACATATTAGGCAAAATTTTAAGAAATATAACAAGGAAGCTCATTCATTGCTACTTCTGATAACTCTTTTCTAACCTCTTCCATGTGTGGAAATTTGATCTGCTTCACACAGGTTTCCCAGCCTCTGAAGAAGAATGCTTTTCTATTTTCCAATCAGTATATGATTTTTTTTCACCAGACACATGGTGCATTTCCTCAGATATTGCCTAACATACTTGTACTTTGTTTCAGGGGAAAATGAGACTAACCCTTTCTTGCCATTTCCTGAGTCTAGAGCTAAGTCTTTTTCCAACACACTTGTCTGGTCGCCCAGCAATTCAATTCAATTATGACATTAACTACCCCGATTTAGCATAGAGCCTATAGATTAAGGGCTCAGTCCCATAAGATCATCAAAACTGAAGGAACCACACAAATGAGGCCTTCAGGTTATTTACATGTCTGCCCAGCTAGCAACAAATTTGGTGTTCTCTTAACTTTCTCTTCAGATTTGATAATTCACTAGGACTCACAGAACTCAGGAAATCATAATACTTATGATTAAATTGTTGTTTTTTGTTGTTGTTTGTTTGTTTGCTTTTTGTAAGGAATACAACTTGGGAACAGCCAAAAGAGACACATAGGTCAAGGTATGTAGGGGTTAGGATAGGAGGTAGTGGGATGACACAGAGCTTCTATGCCCACTCTTAGGGCATCACTTCCTACTTCCTCAGGACCTGAATACGTTCACTAACCCAGAAGCCCCAGAAACATTGTCATTTTGAGTTTTTAATCAAGGTTTCATCAAATAATCATAATTGGTTAAATCATGAGCCATTCAGTGATCCAGCACAATCTACAACCTCTTTCCAAGGAGTCTTAGGAGTTGCGCTGAAAGTTCCAATTCTCTAATCACATGGTTGGTTTTTCTGGTGACCAGCCTCATCCTAAATTTATCTAGGAGCCTACTAGGGTCACTTCAGAGAGCACCTGAAGTCCAAAGGAGCTCCTTATCATTGAGGAAATGAAAAGGGTTTTAGGAGGTCTATGCTAGAAACCTGAAACAAAAATAATACATTTTTACTATACCAGATTTTTCCCTTAAATTTAAAAGGTGATCTGTAGGCTAATCAGAATTTCTATATCAGCTCTTACTCTCTAAGTTTGGGTCTTCATTATTTTCTGAACAGTCAGAACAGTGTCCCTAAAAATATTTAAAATTGCTGATTAGTAGTTTTGATGGAAAAAACAACCCCAGCTTATTCATATGTATTCATGTATTTTACAAAATTGAAATGTAAAATGCTTCATGATCATTAGAGTAATTGTCTTTGGTTTTAATTAAACACTAAGAGCCTGTAAATGAGGCTAAAGTTAGTACCAGTCATTTCATCTTGGCTAGTTATTCATTGTTTTCCTATCTGTATATTTATTGCCTGTTAAAGAGTTTCTCTTGCTAAATTTGCATTTCCACAGTTACTACTATATTGCCTGATATCTTCATTTCTAAAAGTTGATTGTTGACTTGTATTATTTAAGATATGTTAGATGATACTAAATAACCACAAAACTTAGGTAGCTTAGTGGAACCAAATGTTGTCTCTTATACTTGTTTTATGTCTAAAAAAGCAGTAGTGGGCTATCCTCACTATAGTCAGTAGGGTCAAAGGCCTTCAAGGGGTTCATCTTGGCACTTGTCTCTTCGATTGCCATAGCAGAAAAAGAAAAAGAAAACAAACAAACAAACAAAAAAAACCTAGCAATAAACATACTGGCTCTAAAAACTATCCAGAATAGATGTGTTTTATATGTTACTGAGTAAAGTTCCATGAATCTGTCTTTTGAATTAATGTCAGGTACCATGATCCTATCAGGTTTTTGACAGAAAATCCAAATATTTAATCTATTTTTCCCACACACATTTTGAGTAATTGAAAGGATCTTTTCCCCATATGTTGCCAAAAATGATTCAGAGGTTTTAATAATGAGTTTAATGGCTATACCCTTGATTTAGTGCTTGCAAGGGTCTGAGTTTTAATGGGCATTTTTAATGCAAAGAATTTCTGTATTTTAGTTTTTACTATCTGGAGTTAAGAAGTAGACCTGCTTCCAAACCAACAAGCCCAACAAGCCTCTAAATTTGTAGACTCTTCTTCTTTCTTTTCAAATCTGTTTTTTGGGGCTTATCTTTTTCTTCTGATAGCTTGCCAAATATAGTCAATAGCAGCCACTACATACCATTAACATTCTACTTTCCCATGACTTTCTCTAGGACTCCAAATTAATAAGTGATATGAGCTGCCTTTCTAGCAAAGGTGGAAACGTTATCAACTGTTTTGAACCTGCATTACACAAAACCATCCTTTCAGCCCACTCCATCATTTATCTACTAACTTGTTATCTGTCAAGACCCTATATCAATCCCATGTATCTTAGCTCTATTGTCACTAAAGCATCCAATATTAATTTCTGATCAACCAGGATGGGATATTTCTATTCTCCATCTAGATCCATACTTTCCATGATTCATCAAATCATTGGAAGGAGATTGGAATGTAAAAGGAAAATAGTTTCAGGGTCCGAATTCTCCTGGATTTAGTCCCTTTAAGTCACTATCAGTTAGCTGAATTATTCTATTAAAGGGCATAGTTATTGTCAGGCCCTTTCTACAAAACTATACTAAGTAATTAATTCTCTTTTCTCTTTCAGAACCAGTGGTCATCTCTCTCCAGTGTTATAAGCCCTAAGATACTACATTACTACTGGTCAACTTCCCTCACCTCTAAAGACCCCAGCTTTGTAAGTATATCCTTTATTTCAATTTCAAACATGTAGTTTGAAGGCCTTCATTTTAGGGTTCTGGTATATGAGGTTATGTTTCAGTCCCTCAATCTTTGCAGCTTAACACAACAAGTTTATTTCTTACCTATAGTTACCTGTCCACATGTGTGAACAGAAAGTTCTCTTCATTTTAGTTACTGAGTATCACATGCTTCTGTGACCAGTGGAGCCACAGGAAGATACATGGCAACTCATGTGAGGGTCCTTCTTGTTTTGGCTTCATGTGACACCTGCCATTTTCTTACATTTCTAACTTCACATGAGCAAAAGTATCACCCTAACATGCAACCACAAAGGAGAACACTGGAAGAATTTAATAATAACTTTAAAAATGGTTCAGAAGCTGTTTTAGAAGTGTGGGAGGGGTAGTCACAAAGAGAGAAAATAAAAGTGTGTATTACCTAAAGAAGGTAATGGATAGAAGGCAAGAAAAAACAGGTGAAGTTCATTAAAAATTTCATTATGTTGAACCATAAACCTATACAACTAAGTTAATTTCTTGCTTAGTGGTAGGGGGTTCATGATATATTCATTAAAAAATACTAACAACACTAAATAAGAGGATACTATAAAAGCATAAAAAGTAGAAATACATTGAAAAATATTGTTGACTTTGCCAAAAAGGATGCATTGCATGTGTGTGTTTATATTGTCAGTCCATAAAGGAACACAAAGGCAAATGAAAAATAAAAACATTGGATATCTCCCAAACTTTACAGAGAGAGAGAGAGTATCTTAAGGGAAAATCTGGAGTTGTATTTCCCACCTATTTGAAAGCAATAAAGACATAATTACTTGGGGGTGGGAATTAAGATAATAAAAACCACTGGAATGCAATAACAGTACTATTATTAAAAATTTAGCAATAATTAATAAAATTTAAGTATATTTGGGTTTTTGCTCATTATTCTTATTTCAATTCCCTCTTGACTCTTATTATACTTTTGCCATGTTAAGAGTTTTTTCTCTGCCACTTGTGTTTTCATGTACATCTATGAAACTCCTTGCTCAGATTGTTTTTCTTTTTAATGAATGATAGACATAAACACTTTATTAAAAACTGTAAGAAATGTTGGAACATTTACAAATAAGGCTCTATTTAATAACATTACCAGAAAGAATGTCAGTTAACAGACTCCTTCCAAAAAAAAATCTACTAAATTTTTTTTTTTTAATTAGTCACTTCTACTGCTTTTGTAGTTCCTATCTAAAACTTCTAACACAATGTGGTTAGTTTTTTTTTTTTTTTTTTTTCCCCTGGACTGATAGGTAAACACCAGGTTTTGGTAGTAAGATATTTCTTATGCCAAAATTTGAATCAGGTAAATGTCACTTGGGGATTAAAAAAATAAGAAAGAGCCCTGGCTGGTAGCACAGTGGGTAAGGCGCCAGCCTGCGAACCCAAAGGTCGCAGGTTTGATTCCCTAGCCAGGGCACATAACAAGGTTGCAAACAAGGTCTCCAGTCAGATCTGTGGCTGGAGTCAGGTGAAAGGCAACCATACATTGATGTCTCTCTCCTTCTCTGCCTCTCTCCCTTCCCCTCTTTCTAGAAATAATGAAATTTAAAAAAAAAATAATAATCTTAAAAAAAATTATAAAAATAAATAAGAAAGAGTGTTCTAAGTAGCAAGTGAAGTTAACAGACATGTAGGTCAAAAAGGTAGGGATTACTTATATCACATAAATCTGGAGTTAGGAAGTTATTGGTATTGATTTACCTACTCACACTATGTATTACCCTGTCGTATCATCTTTACATGTTGGCTTGAGTCCATGTGTTTATTAGTTTGCTAGGATTGCCCTAACCAAGGGTCATAGACTGGGTGGTGTAAACAATGGAAATGTATTTTCTCAGGGTTCTGGAGTCTTGAAGAGTGAGGCCAGGCTGTGAGCAGAGTTGGTATCATTCTGAGGCCTCTCCTTGGCTTACAGGTAATCCTGCCTCCTTGTGTCCTCACATGGCCTTTCCTATGTGCATGTGGCTGGCTCCCATAGTCCTCTTCTTGTTAAGACACCAGTCAGTCATACTAGACATGCCCACCCCATGACTTTATTTTACCTTCCTCTGTAAAGATTCTGTCTCAACATATAGTCACATTCTGTGGTACTGTAAATTAGGACCTCAACCTATGGACTTTAGTGGAGGGATATCAATTCAGCCTTTAAGGCTCTGGTTATCACTTTGTGATCTTAAGACTAGTATCACAGCTCTACAATGCATTATTACTATAGAAACAACTACAACAAAGAAAATAATGGAACCTGTTATCTTAGCCCCTTTTTATAAGAAAACCAAAAGCTTCCCATGTCACCATCCCTTCCTTCTTACTTAATGGATTGGTTTATAGCTCATTGTCCAGAACTTTGCCACAGTCATTCCTAGTGCAAGGCAGTTGTTGGAAAAGAGACAGGGATTTTCAATGTCTATAGTAAAGAGGCAAAGGAAAAGGATGACTAAGGGTGAGTTTGAGGCCACTTAATCTACAGTCTATTGCAGAGAATTTCATAGAATATTTAACAAATGTATATCCATTGACCTGCTGCTAATGACAGACATTATGTCAACCACTCAAGATGTATGAGTGAACAATGCAGACTCTGCCTTCACAGAATTTACAGTATGATGTGCAAGAAAGGCAATTAAATAGGAAGTTACCATGCTGCACGGCCACTGAAAATACGGGGAACAGTTAAGTGTATTACAAAACTCGTTGGAGAAGCAACAAAGCTAGTCATAGGAAATCATGAAAGGCTTCACAAAAAATGTGACATCTATGCTTTTTCCATCATTAATATGCAAATATTTAATATGCATATTACAGAAGTACTTTAAGCAGTAAGTAAATTGATATGTCAGAAACCACAAAAACAGGGCTTGGCACAAAATAATTAAAATGTGTGTCTCCATTTATTGGTCATATTTTTCGTTTGTCTGTTTACTATATCACATAAAAACCTCTTGCCCATTAGACACGGTTTAAAGGGTTCCCTTTCACTCAGTTACTCCTCACAATGATGAAATGAGGTGGTTACTATCATTGTCCTCATTTTACAGATGAAGTAATTGAGACACTGAAAAATGAAGTAATTTGCACAAGGCCATATAATTATTGAGAGAAAGGCTGGGATTTGAGTCTAGCCAGCTCAGCTCCAAAATTCATGTTCTTAACTACTATATAATCAGGAATCACCCTATTGTTCTCTGCTGCTAATATCTATTTCATGAGGTGTTAAGAATGTACTAGAACTAAAATTACAGTCTTTCATGATGTCATAGTTTCTATCTCTGACCATCTACCTACCTGGTAGATAAGTAGTTTCTATCTACTTGTGACTACACTACTTTAAAAAATCATGTAGATACTTCCAAATAAGATCATAAAGTAATTATTTTCCACTTAAATGGCAAAAACAGGGAAGCTCTACAAATTGCATCGGTACATAAAATGTCTTTGTTTTCTTAAGGCTGTTCATTTTCTCCAAATCATGTTTTCTCTTCCTGTGGAATATGCTGTAAACTGAATTTTGTTCATTTGGCATTTGGACAACTTGGACATCAGTTTTTAAAAATTGTTCTTGATTCTTTCTGGGAAATGGAATACAGAGGTTTTGTTTTACCTCTTTTCATCTTTTTTATATATCTGAGTTGTTTTGTTTTCATATTTTATTTTTGTCCAAGCTTAACATGGTTTCTATTGAGTCCTTTGTTTCAGTATATAATTAGAGGAAATCCATTTCTTAACTATAATATGGCTTTTTCTTAAGTTTTTCAATAATACACATTTCAGAGTTAGTAAGGCCTCAATTTTACTTTACTTTCTTCTGGCTGGAAGCAAAGCCTGCCAAAGTGTCATGTGCAATAATGACATTTGAAGAGTACATTGGAGAAAAAAATGAAAAAGTTTGTCCTTACTTCTCATTTCTAGCATCAACTGCTAAGTATCTACATGCCACTGGCAATTATTCATAACCTAATTTTACACTCTGAGAAGTCAGCAAATCCATAATTCCAAAAATGCTGGTTATTTTTAAGCAAATATGCATTGTGTACAAATGTGACTCAAGAAATTAGACTCTTCTTTGCTGTCAAAGACAGTGTTAGTAAGTTTTTAACTATAGATTTTAGAACTTACTCCCCCCTGATACTCATTTTTCCATCATTTCTTGTCTGGGTTTTCACATTTTTTTAAAAGATTTTCTTTATTATTTTTAGAGAGAAGGGCAGAGAGGGAGGAAGGCAGGGAGAGAAGCATCAACGTATGGTTGCTTTTCACCTGCCTCCAACTAACCAGGTTGCTAGGACCTGTCTCGCAACCTGGTTATGTGCCCTGACTGGGGAATCGAACCAGCCACCTTTGGGTTCACAGGCCGGCTGCCAATCCACTGAGTCACACCAGCCAGGGTTGTCTGGGTATTTGTAAAATTGAATCTATTATTTTTATTTCCAATTACTATGTAAAACTTTTATATCTTGCTCACCATTTATATTATTAGGAGTTATATGGAATTAATAAAACAAAAAAATGAGCCAACTATATTCAAGGCCCCCAATAATTCCCAAGGTTGTGCTCATTTGTTTTGTTATTATATGACTATTTCCATTTTACCCTGATGCAGCAGCATGCAATTCTTATGTTACTTGTGACACAGTATAATTCCTATTAAAATTGCAATTGATTCTGTATAAAAACTACATTTTGAAATAGACCTTCTCCACTTCCTCTTGGCAATACCTATTTATATTTAGAGTCTATATAGACTTAGCACTTGAAACCAATTGAGTTTTATTACATTTTAATTTTCCCAATACTATAGTGGCATAAAATAACTAACCTGTGATGTGTTTCAGGGTTGCCATTAAGGCCTGACAAACAAAACCTTCATTGGGTTTATAATGATCGCACTATCCTGGCTCAGCTCATCTCCAGCTATCAACCCTGGACCAGGATGCCTAGGAAGAAAACCTGGTAACCATGAGACTCAGAATTCTTAAAGTAAAGATGGTGCATCTTCCATAGACAAGGATTTTGCTGAAAAATTGTGGGGAGAAAAATGAATTAATTTTATATTAAAATGAACACAAATGTAATATGGCACCCAATTAAAAACCTACATTAATGCTTAAGGTAACACATATAAAAGTATTAGTGAGGGAAGGTCCCTTTAGTAACTCTTTACTCTTCATCTCTAGCACCTACCCTCTTACTAAGCTTGTATGTTTGTTTTTCTCCCTACTGCTAAAAAGATTCTTGACTAGAGAAATAAGCCTACAAATGTACTTAAATATACATAATATGACATTCAAATATGACATATTAATATCGCCTTTGGTCTTTCTAAAATGATGTGTCATATCTCAAAAATCATTCTACATCTCTGCAGTTTACAACTCAATTCAGCTGTCAACTTGTAGGTCTCAGGTCAACTGAGAATTTCTTACAACTGACTTACTATAGGCATTCATTCCTTTTTCAAAATTATCCTCTACTCCTCATGTAAAGTAGTGTTTTTAAAAAACTCTATTCTAATCATGATATCTCATTCCTTAAAACTTAAGCTGTGACTCTCCATTTTCCTTAGGAAAACTACAAATTTTTTCACATGGCTTACTGAGCTCTCCACAGTCAAACCCATATTCCTCCTTGTTCTCCCCATTATTACTGGTCTCACCTTTCAGTCCCTAGACATGTTCAACCTCTGGCTTGCCACGGGGCCTTTGCACATACTGAGCTCTTACTGAAATAGACTTCTTTCTCCATCTAATGACTCCTCTTCTTGCTTCAGATCTTCCATAAGAAAGCAAAATTCCTTGATAAATTTTTTTTCATTCACTCCAGATAAGGAAAACTCTCATTAAAAGTCCCCTAGCACCTTAGAGGTCTCCTCTGTGGTACACACTATACATGTAAACACATTTGTGCAAACATAATTAAAGTTTTTTTTTTTTTTTAATTACTCCTCTACTTAACCTCTCCATCAGCCTACTTTGTTCTGTAGTACCACTTAAAAAAAAATCTTCATATGTGTTTGGTTGAATGAATAAATGAGTGAGTGCATACAACTGTACTTTGCATTACAATTTCCATCGCTGTCATTTTTCTAAATATTTTATAAATAAAGGCTGGAAAGTTGTAATATTTTCCTCCACTAGTAATATGACCACATTGCATTCTCATTTATGTAAAATCAAAATGCTGGCATTGACTGGATGTAGAGTAGAATAAAAAAAAATATTAAAATGATACAATTTATAGGAAAATGACAAGCAAGTATACATTTGATTTTAATTTGCTTTTTGAGATGTTCTCTGAGATGAAACTATGTGCATTTGACTTAGAAAGATTACATTACATTTTTCTCTAACTTCTGTGTACTATCATCGAGAAAGGAAGAAGGAACCTAGTTAGAATATATTAATGATGTGTAGAAATGCAAAAATATATTAGTATTTAATACCAAGTGGGTAATTGTGTTTTTTAAAAACACTTTTAAAATATTTTATTTATATTTAGAGAGAAGAAAGGAGGGAGAAGGAAGGAGAAACATTGATGTGAGAGGGAAACATTGATTGGCACATGCCCCTACTGGGACCGAACCCTTAACTCAGGCATGTACCCTGGTGAGTATTCGAACCTGCAACCTTTCACTTTGCAGGACAACGCCCAATCGGCTGAGACACATTATTTGTTATGGAACAGCAAATGGGTGGAGCCCTGCTGCCTCCTGCCATTCTCTAGGCAAAATTCCAGAGGCAAAGGTTTGGTAATAAAGGAAAGGAGTCCCCATTCAAAAGCAGTTGCTTAAACCTATCAAGCCACAGCTGTAATCACTTAAGGCTATCAATTAAGGCTAAACTCTAACACAGGAGTTCTCCCAGCATTCCCCTGTTAAGTTTCTGTAGGGTTAGTTTACAAACTGAAACAACATAATACACAAAACCATACAATTCTAGAAGAATGGCAGGCTTCTCCTTCAGAGCCTGTTCCCTCTAGTTGTTCAAATAATAAACCTGTCACCTCTGCCAGGCCAGCCCGATCCTAGGCTGTGCCCAGAGTTCCTTCCCATACAACATACCTTCCATTGGGAAATGCAGGCAGCTGCAGCATGGTCATTAAGTCATTCTCACGTAAGAAGAGAGAGCCCAAGAGAGTCCAGCCCCTACCAGTCTAGAAGCCAGAGGGCCTGAGAGAGGGCAAGCTCAGGAACCAGGAAAGCTTGTGAACCAAAGGGCCCGCCCTCTTTGTTTCCATTGGCTCTGGAGGCTTCAGCTTCTCAGCCAATCATATCCTAGGCTGCCTGGCATTGCCTGGCAAACTCCTCCTAGGCCCCTCCTACTTCTACCCAGTGAAGTAGAAGAGGGTAGATCTAAGATCTCTCTGTATCTCAGTCCTGTTTTGTTTGTTTGTTTGTTTGTTTGTTTTAACACATTGTTGAGCAATCATGAAAAAAACAAGTTTTCAAGCCCAAATGTTGTTGACCAATAATGAGTTGACTCATGTTTGCACTTGCGTTAACTTTTGCTATATATAATATTGCCTATATAACATTTGTTAGGAGAATTACGTATATATACAGGGTTTTTTTGAACAGTTTAGAAAATAATGACAATGTTTATGTATTTACATATAAGAATAAATTTACAGAGGCAAGAAAGGGGAGCAGCTTAGACAAGAACCTAGTATAAAGGAAACATGGACATGGACAATAGGTGGGATTGACTTTGGGGGGAATGGGTGGGTGGGGAGGGGGACAAAAAGGGGATGGATGTAATACAACAACAATAAAATTTAAAAAACAAGCAAACAAAAAGAATAAATTTATTTCAAAATATAACACTTTTGTGGTATGTTGTTTAGTTTACTAAAATTTTGCCTATTGGTCGTGCACCCTGTATAGTTATTTGAAAGCTAAATTGTCAAAGTGATAATTTAATCACTTATATATTAAACTTCTATTATAGACAAGACATAGTGATAGACATTGTGAGGGCATCAATTTGAATAACAGGGCTATCTCTGTCCTTAATAAAGTTAGGGTTCCATAAGAGGGAAAATTAAACTGAAAATAAAGTTAGACTCCTGTAATAAATGCTATAATACAGTGTTGTAGATTGAACTGTGTCCCTGCTTACCCACACCCTCCTCCAATTTATATGTTAAAGGCTTAACCCATGCCACCACAGAATGTTACTGTATTTGAAGATAGAACCTTTAAAGAGGTCAATAAAGAGGTACTAATCCAACATGACATGTGTTCCTTGCAAGAATAGGAGTTTAGGACAGGATACAAAGGGAAGGGGATATGAAGACAGTTATCCATAAGCCAAGGTCCCCTCAGAAGAATATCACCCTGTCCACACCTTGCTTTTGGATTGCCAGCATCAAGGACTGTACATAAATAAATTTCTGTTATTTAAGTCACATAAGATGTGGAACATTGTTATATCATCTCTACCTGAAAAATGCATACAGTTATAATCAGAGTCTTATAGAAGCACAGAAGAGAAAGAAAGCAATTTTGCTAGAGGTTTAGTAGAGGTAGAATCTTTGCTTATTTGTTGAAGTTTGTGTAAGAGACTTTCATAGCAAAACACATTCTTCGCTCTTTTTGTGAATCAGTCAGGAAACCTGTGAACTTCAAGTCTTGTATTTCAACCTCAGTTTTGGTTGCCCACATCTTAAACCTTGTCACCCAGGGCCCTCTGTATTAGCTTTTAATAACTGTTTTAGTAAATTGCCACAAACATAGTGACTTAAAACAACATAAACTGATTTTCTCATAGTTTTGGGGATCAGAAGTCCAAAATTAGTTCTATAGGACTAAAACTAAGGTTTTGGCAGATCTTGTTTCTTTTGATGGACCCTGAGGAGAATTTGTATTTTCTCTCTTCCAGTTTCTAGAGGCTGCCTCCATTCCTTGGTTCATGGCTTCTTCCTCAGATCACTCTAACCACTTGCTTCCTTTGGCACATCTCCTACTGCTGATTTGGACCTTTATATTCCTCTTATAAGGACTCTTGTGATTTACATCAGTACACTTTGATAATACAAAATAATCTTCCCATCTTAAGATTGTTAACAATCATACTATTTGCAAAGTCCCTTTGGCCATGTAACATATCCACTGTTTCTGGGGATCATGATGTACATATCTTTGGGGGCCTTTATTCTGCCTACCACACCCAACCTAACAGATCTGTTATAGTCCAGTATTCTAGTTTCTAAGCTTAATCTTTTATCGTTTATCTGTTACTCCTAGTAAACCTACTCATTGAACTCTAAATAACATCCATTATTGAATCTTTTCATATTGTTTCTGGCCTTGCTTCTGTCATTATTGTTTCCTATAATGTGAATATATGAACTGCTCATTCCCCTGATCCTTCAACTCTGGTACTTGCTGTCATACTGTTGCCCAGGCCTAGGCGCACCCCAAGCTGGCTCAGTCCCCCACCTTCCCTTACACTGCTATTCCTGCAGAGTACATAATGACCAAACCATAGACTCCAACCTACCATTTGCAATCTGAGGGATATTTAGTCCTACTTATCCCTTTCCAGTTTCGATGTCTATTAACATAAAACAAAAACTGGAAGAAAACTTTTTACCCTTTACCTCGAACATTCTTGATCCTCACCATTTCTCATTAGATGATCAAACTTCTTATTTTCATTAAATAATTGAGTCCATCAACACAAAATACCTCAGTTTCTTGCTCTCCCACCCAGAAAATCCTACAAAGATGTCTGGCACCATTTTTTTTTCCCTCAAAATATAATTGTTAAACTAAAGTAAATGAAGCTTTAGTATCAAGGGTTACAGAGAAAGTCATGAAAATAGGGACTAATCTCTACATTCCTAAGAAAATGTTGGAAGGTATGTACATCTTATTGTGTCACAATGCTGCTTAAAAATCTTTGTTGGTACCAAGTATCTACAAGGTAACTTCTAGCTTAGCAAGGAAAAGCATTCAAGATATGTCACATACCTTATCATCTTGCATCTCCATTTCGTATTCTATCCACACTGCACTTCTATGATCTAGATATACAACCCTATATATACTATTGTACATAGTTTTCCAACTTTTTTTCCACCTGCAATCTTCTTAAAGTATATCCTAAATTAGGGATCTTCTACATCTCCTCAAAAATCTCAATCATATTCTTCCTGGGTAAGCTTTCTTAACTATTCTTGGAAAAGTTAGCAGATTCTCCTCTTAACCTCCAACTTAATTACTACTTAGTATTACTGCCACTGTTTTAATATTGCCAATATTATTACAAATAAAATAATAATTAGTTATCATTTACTGAGTAAATTACTAAGCCTAAAATACTAAACTCCAGTACACATACTTTTTCTTTTGGGACCTCTAATCACTCCTGAGTATAAGTACAATTTATTATCTCTTTTACTGTTGTACATACAAAGGTTTAGGGTAGTTAAGTGTTTTGCCCAAGGCCACACAGATCCAGCATTTATTTTTTATTTATTTATTTTTTTAAAAATTTTATTGTTGTTGTGTTATATCCATCCCTTTTTTGCTCCCCTCTGTCCCCCCACCCACCCACCCATTCCCCCCAAAGTCAATCCCACCTGTTGTCCATGTCCATGGTTCCTTTATACTAGGTTCTTGTCTAAGCTGCTCCCCATCTTTGCCTCTACCTCTCCCTCCCTCCTACCCCGTTCCCCTGACCACTGAAGGCCTATTCCTTGTATTCATATACTTGGTTCTGTTTTGCTTGTTGTTAGTTTTGTTCATTATTGTCCTGTAAGAGGTGAGATCATATGATATTTGTCCTTCACTGACTGGCTTATTTCACTAAGCATAATACTCTCCAGTTCCATCCATGTTGTTGCAAAGGGTACAAGTTCC